>CM038218.1:84719175-84919313 GCA_021442155.1 Cymbidium sinense | reverse complement strand
TGTTCAACAAATCCAAATCAATTTTGTTTGGGTTCAAGAACTTCGGCTCAATGTGCGCCTTAACCTCAAGGTTTATGGTTATTCCTGGTTTTATGGTTCAATTGTGTGGGTCGCTGTTGGATGATGGTATATATGTGTGAACTTTCGATTTGTAGTAAGAAGTATTTATTAAGTAGTTTTATCATTTATGATCATTATCTGCTTCTTCCAACTATTTTAGGTAGGATTTGTGCTGGACTTCAGTCACCTAAAATTCATTATGACATACTTGGTGCCTTTTTTATAATACATGTTATATTATGGAATAGTTCATTATTCTTTTTGTTAATTCATTATGCTTTATAAATCACTATGTCTGGTGGCAATGAAATGATTTTCTATGTTGGTAATTGGTTTATGTTGAATTACGAATTATTGCATATAAGACAGAGTATTGAGTTTTTTATTATTACAAAGTGCAAATATACAGTGAGCAAATTGGTATTTTTGAGTTTTTTAATATTTTATAAATCAATTATCTTCTTCATTCATTAAGTTGTAATTTATCATTTTTTGTTTTAGATTTAAAAATGGCAACACCACCACTTGGAGAGGATGTGTTAGTGGATGTAAGCAGTGATAACCCAGTTGTGGGTGTCCAAATTGATATTGAGGAACGCAATGAATGTAGATGTTAATATTGAGGGGAGAATGAAGTTATTAATGATTTGGTTGACAAGGGTGATGATATAACTGATCTTGAAAATCCAATTGAATTAAGAAAAGAAAGAAAACATCACGTGTTTGGGAGGAGTTTAAAGAAGTTGTTCTTCCGATGGCGAAAAAAGGAAATGTATTCATTGCAAGAAAAGGCCTATAGGTAATACCGGGTGCAACTACACAATTTAGGAGGCATTTAGATCGATGTGCAGCTAGAGTACGCACATTGACGAAGCAAAAATTTTACAGTTTCAGCCAAAAGATTTTGACAGTTCATTAGAAATAAATCAGGAGGGATTAACTTCAACAACTTTTAAGTTTGATCAAACAAAAGTTAGAGAGATGGTTGCTCATTATATTCTGATTAATGAAAAACCCTTCTCGATTGTGGAAGAATTTGGATTTAATCTTGTTTTGAAGTCCATGTCACCATACTTCTCTAAATTCTCTAGAACAACTGCTCGTGGTGATGTGATGCTAGTATATGAAAAGGAAAAAAGAAAATTAAAGCATTCATTGAGTAGTATAAATAGAGTGAGTTTTACCACTGATATTTGGAAATCAAAGAATCAACATATATCTTATATGGCTGTCACTGCACATTATGTAGACACAAATTGGAAATTGCAAAAAAGAGTTCTTAGTTTTTTACATTTACCACCTCCACATACGGCCTCCGAAATTGTTGACACATTCTATAAGGCCCTAACTGAGTGGGGTCTTGAAAATAAAATATTTACCATATCAGTTGATAATGCATCAAATAATGATAGGGCTATCAAGTTATTAAAAGATGGTTTACGGATAAGAAAAAAATTATTCTTTGGGGGAAGACTATTCCATGTACGTTGTTGTGCACATATTTTGAATTTAATGATGAAAGATGGGGTCAAATGTATAGAATTTGTTGTTGAGAAAATCCATGACACAGTTAATTTTATCAATATTTTGAAGGTAGACTAATGAAATTTGCTGATGTTGTTCAACAGTTACAACTACCAACAAGAAAGCTTATTATGGATTGCCCAACACGTTAGAATTCTACATACAATATGCTGGTAGTTGCACTTCAACTAAAAGAAGCTTTCTTTTCATACAGTGAGAGGGAGATTACATATTGTTATTGCCCTACAGAAGATGAATGGAATAAAATAGAAAAGGTTTGTGATATTTTTGGTTTTTTTAATGAGGCAACTAATATCATTTCAAGCACTGAATACCCAACATCTAATTTGTTTCTCTCACAAATTTGCACTATAAAAAATCTTGAATGATGGTGCTATCTTCTCGATGACTTCATCACATGACCTGCAAAATGAAAGAAAAATTTGAAAAATATTGGGGCAAATGCAACCTTCTGATGGCATTTGGTGCAATTATGGACCCACGAATGAAATTTGTTATAATTGAGTTTGCTTACCCTATGATCTATGAAGGAGATGAAAGCAATCATAATATTGCATATGTTCATACTTTACTATATGAATTATATGAAGAATATGTTGAATACCTTGAAACTGATACTACAAGTAGTGGGACATTTAGAGGTGAAAGTAGCAATGCATGCTAGCAGTCGCCCGGATACTCTTGCACAAAAAATATAGTGGTTGGCATGATTTTACTACTTATCTACCTAAAAAATCAAGTAGAAGGCCCACCAAGTCGATCGGATAACTACCTTGAAGATGGGTTAGAGATAATTCCGTAAGGTCGTAGTTTTGATGTGATTGCTTGGTGGAAAAACATGCATCTTAAATATCATACTCTCAAAATGGTCGTTGATATTTTATCTATTCCAATTAGCAAGCCGAAGCCTTTAGTGAGAGAGAGTTGTTGATACTTATTGCTCAAAGCTTGGAGTTGAAACTGTTCAAGCTCTCATATGTGGGTCTAATTGGATTCGTTCTCATTACGACTTGAAAGGGAGAATTAAGATATTTATTTACCTTCCAATTACTTTTTTTTTAGTATAATTTTTTTTAATGATATTAATATTATACTATATTGAATATTTATTAGGAAGAGAATGAAGATGAAGAGATTGAGATACCCAGGTCCTCTACAGTGAAGGAAAAGTGGATGAATATGAAGAGCTGACTTTACATGTTTTTTAAATAGACTTTATGTGGTTTATATTTGACATTTAAACTCTTTATAATTTTTGTACTTGCAATTCTTTATTTAGTAGACATTTTAAAATGTTATGATTGTACTAAATATTAATCTATACAAAAGTGATAATTTTTGAGAATATTAGAGGGAAATTGATGATGATAGCTATGATGCTATTGATTTTGAAATCAAAAATTTATAAAGTTGCTCATACATTCCTTAGATGTTGGTAGCTGCTTTATTATAGTTGCTCATCTATTGGATGTGTGCTGGTAGCTAAGTCGATACTTTACAGTAGTTGCTCATATATTCCTTGGATGTTGGTAGTTGCTTTAACATAGTTGCTCATCTCTTGGATGTGTGCTGGTAGCTACTTTTAAAATTTTAGTTTGAATCAATGCCCTCTAGTTGTCTTCTTTGTCTCAATTTTTGCCTTATGGTTGGCTGATTATATGCTTTATTGGAGTAGGTGGAATTAAAGCACTTGTTGAGCAAGCATTAGTGGACTCTAAATGACTTATTTGTCTCGATTCTTGCCTTATGGTGGCTGGATGCTACCTGTTGTCTACTATTTTTCTTGTAATTATGTTGCTTTCTTAATTCATATTGATGGTTGGCTGATTATATATTTTGTTGGAGTAGGTGGAATTGAAGCACTTGTTGAGCAAGCATTAGTGGACTCTAAATGACTTCTTTGTCTCATTTTTACCTTATGGTGGTCGGATGCTTCTTTTTCTGTAATTATATTATTGGCTCTGTTGCAATCGATTGTAATGCTTACTATTTTTCCTATAATTATGTCTCAGTTTTTGCCTTATGTCTCGGTTTTGGCCTTATGGTGGCTGGCTGCTACTTGTTTTCCTGTAATTATCTTGCTCTTATCAATGCATGATAAGGAAAAATGAGCAAAATCACTATATTGCATTTATATTGTTTTAGTTTTTAATTGTTGAATTTTTCAGTCAGAGGTGAAACAATGGCTCATGGAAGGAAATTTTATTGGCCATTTCAATTTTTAGAGGTACTAAGCCTATTCTTCACAAATTCTTTCCATCAACTTCTATCTAGGCTACCATAGGTCCCCATCTTCTCTTCCCTAATCCTTCAAAGATAGTTTTATCTATCAGTTTAATGGATTTATTTTATACCTTTTGTTGTTCACGTTCAAACCACCTAAATTATTTTCAACAACCTTTTCCCAATAGATGCTATTCTATTCATCATTCTAATAAAATCTTAGCTTGATTTATACTTTATAGTTATGCGTGCATTCATCTCACCATTTTCATTTCATCGCATTTAGCGACAATTATTTGAAAGCAACATTATTTTTGTGAATGTTGTCTATGTTCCCATTCTTTTACACGTGCCATATTGTTATTTTTGTAATAATGCTAATGGTGATGTAGTTGATATTGGTCATTTTAATGGAATATGTTTGCTTCAGCATGGGTTTAGTTTGAACTTTGATTGAACACCTTATTTTGATCTCATTTCTTGTTATCTATTCTTATCATAGATGTTAATTTTGCTGCATGCTGGCTATATTAGTTGAACCTTTTTCTACATCGTATGATGTGGAGATTCGTTTTAATGTTACATATTATGTTTGATTATTTGATTGCTTGAATAATTCACCCTTACGTAGTATTTGTTGTTTCCCTCTCTATCTTCTTTTAGTAATAATTCACCCTTCCTTATCAGATGATGAACTTCGGATGATGGGCTACACAAGGTATGCTGGTTGTGATGGCAATGGTGTTTCCCTCTCTATCTTCTTTTAGCTGGTAGCACTATATGTAATTATAACCCTTCTTCTGAAGTTTGGATGCTTACATATAATGTTGCTCTTTAAGATGATTATAATTTATAACTGAGCCTGAGCCTTTTCTTAACTTTATCCATTTATTTTCTCTTATTCTTTACGCTTACTTAATTATGCCCTTCCTTCCATTGGTATGTTGTAGAATATTTTTATGATTGGGTAATTGCCTCGTTTAAGATGCTTATAATTTTATTTTCTCTTAGTCTTTATTTTTTGATTAGGTGGTTGGATGCTCGAAGAGTACAAGTAGAGCTTTGGATTACTTCTCCATTAAAGACTCTAACATCTGGCATGATAGAAGATGTTGATTTTAATTTAATTTTATGTTTTTCTTTTTTTTTTGTGAAAATATGAGAGATTGAATGTTTAATTGTAACTTATATGTACCTCTTGTTTGAGCATTTTTTTTTTCTTTCAATATTTTTGTAATTTTTTTGTAATTTCTTTTATTACAAAAAAAATTTTACAAAACTCTTGTAATAAAAACATTAATTTGTAATAAAACAGATACATTTTTAGCATTTAATTTTTATGGTTTACATTTTTTTTGTAATTTAGAATTTCATATATTTGTAATAAAAAATATCTCAAAAGATTCAAATTAATTTAATAAATATTTTAAATTTTTTTTAATTGCTCTTTAAATTTTTTTCTGCTTTTTTTTTAATGAAATTATCTTCAAAACGAGCCTATAAACGAGCCTAAATCGAGTTACTCAACGAGCCAAGCTCGAGCTTCTAAATGAGCCCAGTAATTCGAGCCAAGCTCGAGCTTAATTTTCTATACACGAGCCGAGTTCGAGCTTGGTTTATGTGCTCGAGTCGAGCTCAAGCTCGAGCTCGAGCTCATAGTGTACGGTTCAAGTCAAGCTCAAGCTCAACGACTTGAGCTTGACTCGATTCGACCTAAACCCGGTAATGCACACGGAACCCGCTTCGCCATTTTCATACCTGGTCCGGTCAATAACGTTGTTCCCAATATCGTCAATATTATTCAACACTGCCTGATTGAGTGAACATGCTCGATGTTGTTTTAGATTTTGAGCACAAGATAAATTTAGATATTTTTATTTTTAAGTTGTATTTATTTATGTAAAAATTATACTCAATTTTCTCTTAACGTGCATCAGTCCGAGCATCCGACCTTTCTTAAAAGTTGTACTAATTCTCGAGCTTAAAATTTGAGGTATTATCTCATCTAGGTGACTCCATGAGGCAGTTTTTTTTGCATTCTTGAACTTTAGAGGTTTAAGATTTTCATATTTATTCCGACTATTACCAGCTCGACTATTTTCAAGAGGATTTGGATACTTTTTGTGCAATTTTTTATATATACGTTCTATACATTTTAGAGTGTGCATACTTTTTTTTTTCAATTTTAAATAACTAAGGGGATTGCTATATATTTCTTATATGCTATTATAAATTGGTTTGAGTTATTTCTGGAGAATTTGGGTAATTTTGACGCATTTTTTTATATGTACACTATATACATCTTAGAATATACACTCTTTTTTTCAAATTTAAATCACTATGGGCTTTCTATCTCTTTTGTACATGCTATTTTAAGCTTTTGGAGTTCTTTCTAAGAGAATTTGAATTATTTTGGTGTAGTTTTTCATATGTACACTCTAGAGTGTATATCCTTTTTTTCAATTTTAAATAAGTGTGGGGCTTGTTATATCCTCTTTACATACTATTATAAGCTCATTTGAGTTATTTTTTAGGAGATTTGTGTGATTTTGGCATAATTTTTCATATGTATACTTTGTACAATCTAGAGTGTACACTATTTTTTTTTCAATTTTAAATTACTATGGGCTTGTTATATTCTCTCTATATACAATTATAAACTGGTTTGAGTTATTTTCTCTCGAATTTGGCTGATTTAGGTGTTTTTTTTCATATGTACATTATTTTTTTTTTCAATTATAAATCACTGTGGGGCTTGCTATATCCCCTCTACATGCTATTATAAGCTGGTCTGAGTTGTACCCTTGAAATTTAGGTGATTTTTATGCAATTTTTCATGTGTAGACTTTGTACACTCTAAAGCATACACCTTTTTTTCAATTTTAAATTACTATTGGACTTGCTATATCCTCTCAACATATTATTATAAGTTGGTTTGAGTTATTTTCTGAGGGATTTGGATGATTTTGGTGCAGTTTTTCATGTGTACACTTTTTTTTTTCAATTTTAAACCACTGTGGAGCTTACTATATCTTTTGTACATGTTATCGAAAGCTATTTGTAGTTCTATCTAGTAGGATTTGGAAGTTTGGGAGCAGTTTTTTATGTGTACACTCTTTTTTCAATTTTAAATCACTATGGAGCTTGCTATATCTTTTGTACATGCTATTGTAAGCTATTTGGAGTTCTTTCTAAGAGGTTTTGAGGTCTGTTGGTGTAGTTTTTCACGTGTACGCTCTAGAGTGTATACTCTTTTATTCAATTTTAAACTACTGTGGGGCTTGTTATATCCTCTCTACATGCTATTATAAGCTGGTTTGAGTTATTTTATGAGTATTTGAGTGATTTTGGTGCAGTTTTTCATGTGTACATTCTGTACATCCTAGAGTGTACACCCTTTTTTTAATTTTAAACCACTAAAGTGCTTATTATATCTTCTCTACATGCTATTATAAGCTGGTTTGAGTTATATCCTGGAGAATTTGGGTGATTTTTATGCAATTTTTTATGTGTACACTCTAGAGTGTACACCATTTTTTTTCTATTTTAAACCATTGTCGGGCTTATTATATCCTCTCTATATGCTATTATAAGCTGGTTTGAGTTGTATCTTAGGAAATTTGGGTGATTTTTGTGCAGTTTGTTATGTGTACACTCTATACACTCTAGAGTATACAGTATTTTTTTTCAATTTTAAACCACTATGGGGCTTGTTATATCCTCTCTGCATGCTATTATAAGCTAATGTGAGTTATATCTTGGAGAATATGGTGATTTTTGTGCAATTTTTCATGTGTACACTCTATACATCCTAGGGTGTGCAACCTTTTTTCAATTTTAAACTACTGTGGGGCTTGCTATATCTTTTGTACATATTATTGAAAGTTGTTTAGAGTTCTTTTCAATAAGATTTATGGATTTTTGGAGTAGTTTTTCATGTGTACACTCTATACATTATGGAGTGTACACTCTTTTTTCAATTTTAAATCACAGTGGGCTTGTTATATCTTTTGTACATGCTATTATAAGCTATTTGGAGTTCTTTCTAAAAGGAATTGGGGTTTGTTGGTACAGTTTTTTACATGTACACTATATACACTCTATAGTGTATATTTTTTTTTCAATTTTAAATCATTATGGGGCTTGCTATATCCTCTCTACATACTATTATAAGCTAGTTTGGGCTATTTCCTGGGGATTTGGGTGATTTCCATTCTAGAGATAATGTTCTCATTAATTCACTTTTTATTTGAAGCTTAAAATGTTTGGGAAATGAATAACTTTCATATGCTGGCCATCCACCATTAGAGCAGTGCTTGACTCTATTTCAGGCTGCTTTAGTGATGAAGTTGTTGTACTTTTAAGAAGGCTACATGTGCATCAATTTATTAAAATGCCTATAATTCAGCAAGATTCGGCTGCCATCACTTCAATCATGTTCTATTGGAATATAAATACATTGGTTGCCACTGCATTCCTTTCACAGCAGATAAAGTTGCTTTAATTGTAAGGATGTCAAACATAGGAGAGAAGGTTATATGGCATAAATCCTCATTATCGAAGTCCAATTCAATTGATTTTAAGAATAAAATTGAGAAGTTAGATCTCCCATTGACCTCAGCATAGTTTGTGCAGTTGTACATACAGTTTTTGCTTTCAAATCTTTTTATTTATTTATCATAATTATATAATGGCGTTGGACCTGATCTCCTATGCTAACGGCATAGAAAAATTTGTTGATTACAATTGGCTAGAAGTCATTTGTAGCTTCTTAGTTTCACAATTTGATGTTATTACATCAAAAAATTTGACGTAGAAGGCACCCGGGTATATGAGTGGCTTTGTCACTCTTCTGATGGTACATTTTACATTTTCATATTTATATCGTGCTATACACTAAAGCTAAATTATGTAAATCTTTGTAGCATATTTGGGCTGCAGAGCACACAAGAATCTTAAGACTAACCACTCCTTCTATAAAGCTACATATGTTACGGTGGTCAAAAATAAAGTTTGTAGAGAATTTTGTTAGTGATTTGTAAGGCACAAGGTAATGCTAATTAGATTTACTTCATTTACATCAAATTTGATTTATTCCTATTATAAATTATCACACTTGCTTATTGGTGTAACACAGGACTTCCTATCATTTGAAGACATAACATAAGAGGGGACATGGCTCCTTGAAAAAGTGCCCTCTATCTTGTAGCCAACCCACAACGAGCTCCATAGGAGCCCCATTCGAAGTCCAAGGTGTGAAACCCCAAGTGGATCTCCCTACGTCTCTCCTCAATATTCTCCTCTTTCATATGCATCTAGCCCGTCTTCTGCTACTACTCTTCTAGAAAGCATTGATATAGATAAGATACTTTCAACTTTCAGGGCCTTGGGGGATAGAGTATCATTTTTTGAAGCTTTAATAACTGAGAGAGTAGATGGTATTGATTCACGGCTAGCTGTCATTGAGGCGATGGTTGCTGGACAGAATGGTCCAAGCATGGGGGAAGCTCCTGAGGAGGCTAGCACATGGGTGGCCACCCAAGGCACGCATCTAGAGGGGCCTTCAGAAACTGCCTTAGTAAAGGATGGGTAGTTGATTGTACAAGAAGGCCCCATATCAGATAAAGAAACTGCTCAGCCTTTACTAGGCAATATAAAATGTGGTGTGAAGGCGAGACATCTCAGAAAGAGGAAAGTTATCTCATCCCCATTCACAAAAGTGTATAGGAAGATGCGCATCACTGTAAATCTAGCCTTTGTTGCCACACAAGATGCAGAGAGAGAAGAGGAGGTATTTCGTGTCTTCCTTACCACTTTAATCTAATAAAGTTGATTTCAATGATTTCTTATGTAGGTTAAGAGAGAGGTTCCTACAACAGAGAAACAACCAACAACTACAGTAATAGTGGTTGAGGAACATCAGGAGGTGGTATTCTTCATTTTAGAAGTTTCTACTTTAGTTCATATTGAATACAACTCTTAAACATTCTTGATTTGTAGACAAATAAGATAATAGACTTCTTATCAAGAGATGTTCTACTTAAGCCAATGATGTAGCTTATTGACACATCTTGAGCCCAATTTAGAGTCAATTAAGTCATTGCTTAGTTTATTTCATTCAGTTTCTATAAAATCACCCTTTGATTTAGATTGCTCACATGCCCATGTTGCTCACATGCAGGAGTGATAGTGTATTCTCGACCAAAAATATCATTATTGCCAGAGGCCAAATTGATTAATTACTGACAGATCAGTATTTGTCAGATGCACATGTTGATGCATTTACTTATTTGTTGGCTAAGAAGAATAATATCTGTCCTGGGCTACATGTCTTCTATCTATATGTTTCATGTCTGCACTAGGTGAGTTCATGTAAGGTAGATTATGTTATAAGATGCCTTTCAAATTTTTATTAGTTATAAGCTAGATAATTTAACTTTTCTTCGAATTCTTGCAGAGTTATGTTAAATATGACCTGACAAAGAAAAGAAAAATGTACATCCAGTATATTACTACAGACAATGTTTCAAGAACTAATTTACTCTTACTTCCAATCATTAATAAACAGCATTTGACACTACTAGTGGAGCATATTAAGAAAGGGGCATGGTTCTTCTATGACTCACTGTCAAACCCAACCCATAAGGCTATTCTTTTTGATATTGTAAGAATTCTTGTCATTTTCCATTTTTCCTAAATGAATAATTTGTAACGAACTTATTGGATTTATTTGGTGCTTATGTAGATCAAATTATTCATCAAAGATACTGGCCAAGCTTTTGAGAGCAACCCTCAGGAATGACCAATCGAATGAATGATACTACTAAATGTAATAGTGACTATGGCATGTTTGTGTGTAAATATATGGAGACAGTGGTTAGCAGACCTCCAGTGGACTAGACTGAACACCAAGATTGGCGAAAGAAGATGAACTTCTTCAGAGCAAAGTTTGTTTACACTATTTTTTGTTTAACTATGAAATAACTGAGTTGTAGAATATTAACTGCCAGATGGTTGCTGTACATATTAAATGTTAGGCATCTTTATGACACCAAAGGATGTTTCCATCATCACTAAATTAGGGATGAAGAGGCGAAGGTATGTTCTTCTTTTTGAATTTGAAACATCATTTATATGTTTAGCTAGGACTCTAGGATGGACTTGATATGGTTAATCATGATATCTGGTTGTGCGGTTGATGTATTTATAATGTTTGAAATTAGCTAATAAATTAGGGTAAACACCTTACATGGAAACAAATAACAACAATCTTATGGAAGCTCATTAATAAGTAAAAACCTTTCTTATTAATGACATCATACTTTTTTATCTTATTAATGCATACTGAAGTTTAATTATTGAGGGTTTAATTGATCTTACTTCTATATTTGGTGGGTTTAGTGGATAGTAAAACTATAGATTATAATAAAATGGGAATCATTAAGATGCAACGATGAAGTTAACACATTTCTAAGAAAGATATAGCTTGTATATATGGCTGACACCTCCATAGTCCTGCTCCTTTGAAGGAAATTGTTGATGCATCCTATAACTCCTAACTTATGCTATATATGTATATATATATATATATATATATATATATATATATATATATATATATATATATATATATATATATATATATATATATATATATATATATATATTTGTGAAACTGCTACATTGCTAGAAACAATAGGTAAAATTGTATAGGAAGCCTTTACATAATTTTAAATGGAAAAAATTGATATCACGACAAAAAAAATGTTGACTTTGTAGAATTTGGTAATTTGGGTGTTTAGAGCAGTTATCCATATGTACACTCTAGAGTGTACACCCATTTTTTAGTTTTAAATCACTTTGGGGCTTGTTATATCTTTTGTACATGTTATTAGAAGCTGGTTTGAGTTATTTTCAAGAAGATTATGTGATTTTGATGCAGTTTTCCAAGCATACACTCTCGTGTGCACCTATTTTTTAGTTTTAAACCACTGTCGGAGTTGCTATATCCTTTGCACATCTTTTAGAGTGTATATTCAGTACACTCTGTATACTAGAGTGTACGCTCTGTACACTCTAGAGTGTACACTCCGAAGTGTACAAATTGTACACTCCAGAGTGTACATTTTGTACACTTTATACACTAATTTGAAAATCATTTTTGATAAAAAAATATATTTAGGAAATATTAATAAATATTATTTTTTATTTAAAAATATGAAAGATAAATCATTTATTTTGAATTTATATTAAGACATAATAAGATATAAAATTTTATACAAAGTTTCGTAAAATTTTGAATATATTTTTTAAATACATAATAAGAGATAAAATTGTGAATATATATTTAAAAATTTTGTGATTTATACAATTCTCAACCAATACTAATGCTAATTACAATTATTATTTCTCTAACAAAATTTATCTTCTCTAATGGGGATGAGTGAACTTTCATAACACATCTTGCATTTGTGGATTTTTTCAGTTGGCCCAACCCAGAGAATGTTTAGGTAAACCTTTTCATCCATTTTTACTTAAAATTCCAATTTTGCAAGTGCATATAATGACTATTATAATTTACATATTGATTTTTTCATGTATTTGATTTTTTATATAAAAATATAACATGAATTTCTCGTGTTTATATTTAAACTATAAGTTCATAAAAATTAATATGGGCTGATAAAATATTTTACATATAAAAACAAGAATTTAAATCAACTATGTGTATAAATTAGTACGCAGACCCATTTATTTCCATTTATCTATTTCGTCATTCGAGCCTTCTGTTCTTTAGATTATTTGTCTAGAGTTTGTTTATGTAAATTTAATATGCAACTCAAATTTTTGATCAAAATAAATTTCAAAATTATTAAATTTATTTTAAAATAAATATATCATCCAAATTTAAAATAAAATTTATATTATGCTTATATCTAATAATATTTAAGAAACAAAATCTTTTATAATTTATGTTCACCCATCTTGATAGAAACATGTGTTGGATAATATTTTTAAGGCTCATTTTTTGTGTTTTTAAGACTTATGTAGGTGTCTTTTATTCCCAATATTTCATAATATTAATTAATTATAAAATATCTTTATATATATATATATATATATATATATAATCTTTAAATTCAATACAATTTATAAGAGCTCAAGTGTTATGTATGTAAATCTTAAAATAATAATAATAAATTTTGTTAAAAGGGTAAATTAAAATCTTCTCAAAATTTGGCATTACTGTCTTAAAGATATAAAATGTTTTTATTAGTTATATCATATTCTGACTTTCTGAGTGAGTGCTCGTCTTTTAAAATTTTACATTGAGATATTTTTTGATTTTTTTAATACACATGAAAAACTGCAACAAAATCACTCAAATTCTCCAGGATATAACTTAAACCAACTTATAATAGCAAGTAAATAGGATATAACAAGCTCCACAGTAGTTTAAAATTGAAAAAAAAGGTATACACTCTAGACTGTATAGAGTGTACATAAAAAACTGCATCAAAATCACCTAAATCTCTCAAGAAATAACTTAAAACTTTTATAATAGCATGTAGAGAGAATATAACAAACCCCACAATAATTTAAAATTGAAAAATAGGGTGTATACTCTAGAGTGTTGTAGTATTTATTTGTTTGGTGAGTGTTCAGATATGGGGACACCACGCAAATATGTACTTATTGAGATGGTATGATATTGAGGAATAGTGTACTATCTAGAAAGATAGAAGTCATTACAATAGACTTAATCACATAAGGACTCAAGGCATGATGGGTCTGAAATGAGATTTTTCCCTACTTTACATGGATGAATAAAGTAGGGTTTATTTAAACCGGGTTCGAAAGTTTCCTATAGGGGCAAGCCCATATAGTTAATTACATCCTAAGGAAAATGAATCCCTTAAGAATACTCGATTAAAGTAGGCGATTGTTGTCTCCAAAGAATTTAAGGATATGACTATCAATAAATTGGTTATTTTTTTTAGAAAATCAAGTGTGATGGATCAAAAGGAGAGAATTATTATCTAAGCTAAAGGAGATAAGTATGGAATGTTCCTGATACTAAGAAGCCTAGTAAACATTCCAATCTATCTTATGGTTTGGCTTTATATTTTTGAAATTGAAAAGATTTTATATGTTTGAGTTAACATTTCATTAGAAAGTTAGGACTTATACTCTAGCAACACAAGACTGTTAAGATGCCTAAGAGATGCGAATTTATGCTAGGAGCCTGAAGAAAAATAGCGACCTTAGATCCTAAATCTAGGGAGCTTTGGGGAGGGCTAAAACACGACCTAAATCTAAGGCCAAAAAATGGGTATATTGTTTACCTCGACAAGAGGGAGTAAACCACCCGACTGTTGGACTTATTACCGCTTGGATTGGCGTAGCTAACTTCTTACACGTTTTAAATTCATGTAGGCAAGTATTATGCTTTACAAGATAGTTAGGTTATTATTATTTAAAAAAAAGGAACTATGTCCTTAAACTCACTCTCTAAGAGACTAGAGCATGTGTGATATGAAAAATGGCTTAATCTAATGCAAATCTTATCATATTTTTATTTGATTTTGGACTATTTATTTTGACATAGGCTATAGGATTTTATATGCCTAAATGCGTGATGAAATTAATTATGGGCTAAATCAAAAGAGAAAGAGGTGTTCTTCCATCACAGGCTCTTAAAAGTTAAGCCCTTACTATCTAGCAAAGATTGAAGCCCTCTCTTAGCAAGAGTAAAATAATATGATATGCATGATATTAAACATACAATCATCCAGCTAGGGGGTTATTAAATATTTTATTATCTTGATTTAATGCCTAGGATTTTATGTGAAGTTATGGGTTATTTTAGGAAATTTAGTTATGAGTTGTTAGCTTGGGTAGAAAAATTATTTTTTTATCCTAGTAGTCTAATTGCATCCAGGCCATGCAACAATCACTAATCATAAATAAATTATAAAAATGCATACTTTTTTCTAATACATAAGCTAAACAAAATATCAAATAATTTTATAAAGCTATTGCAAAAGAATAAGAGGCCGGTGTGGAGGGTACCACCTTACAACTCGAAAAAAAATGTGGGTAGCCAAGCTCTACCCTTATACAACCCGAATTACAAGAGAATAGTTATAATTACAAACGATGAATGTTATGGGGTCTTCATTCTTCATTCTTCATTCTCCTTTGACTTAATTTAGATGTGCTTTCTCCAAAAGCTTCACATGATATATAAGACTTGGTCTTGTAACTAATGCTCATTCAAATCTCTCATAATACTTATCTAATCTTAATGCAAAATTACATTAAAAAAAGGAAAGTAAATCTAGCTACATGTGCAAAATAAATGTTAACTAAACACACAATACAACCCAAGAAGTTAGATGAATAATTTGGACTTAGCACCCCATAGATGGATAACCAAGCCCACTTGTCTTAATCTGGGTTATGCTTAGAGGAATAAGCAACCTACACAACAAAAGCATTTATATTTTTATTATATCAGCCCCTTAAGCACAACCCCTATAGAAAATATGATTAGGCTAATATCTACCTAACATCCATACTACGCACATACACCTTAACATCTAGTCTATAATAGTACATCACAAAATAAGCATACATCAAACCATGCACCACCCTAACATAAAGCTAGAAGTGGTGACTTAATCTAATGTGTGTGCATTAAGGCTTGTGTGGTATGTCCTAACTAGACTTTAGAGTTGTAATTTTGCTAAGTGTGAAAGATTTAATTTATAAAGGGTTGATTTTTCTTTAAGTGATTTAATTGATTTGAAGATTTTACTTATTTTTTTTTCATATGGCTTACACTTAACAACTAAGTGATAAAGAGAAGAAAAAGAGGGGACCACTTTTTCATCCCTACCTTAAGTCACTTCTAAAGCAAATTGATTAGCTTGATTATATTTAGTGAATGGCTTATTACATGTTTTAATCAATCCTGAGTTTAGGTTCACTCTAAATCACCTTATTCAATAAGAAAGACATCTTAAGATTAATTAGAATGAATTATCATCACATAACACATGTTTATTCATTTCTTTTCATCATGTATATCATGCATATGATTAAATCCTAAGCATAGCTATACATACAATTTGTATTTCAACACACTTAAATGATGAATGTGAATAAATGTGTTTGGAATTAATATTTCATTTAATTGAATGATTTTATCATATTAATTTAAATTTATATCTAAATTCTTATGCAAAAGCATAAGGAAAGAACCTTAAATCACATGACTAATCAACTCAACCAAATAAATAAAGTATGAATACATGTCTTTTTTAATAGAAAAAGAGGGTTCTTATTCATTAACTAAGTTTACATTCACATGTATAAAAGGTTTAAGTGAGTACGTCACCATTGTTTTATACTAGAGACGTAAGATACAAGACCTACTTCAGGCTACTTAAAGCCTCACAGCCCTGAGATGTCCATACTAATATATCACTTTTCTTATATACATTTGGATGTATAAGTAATTATAAGAATAGTAAAATCCATGCAAAAGTTGTATTTGATTTATTTGATTTATGATTCTTATTTGTTGGTCATATCATACATACATATGTATAAGAGTTTTAAGTAGGTATGATGCCATTATTCTACACCAAGGGCGTAAGGTACAATACCTACTTGGGGCTACATAAAGCCTCAGGATGTCCACACTAATATACCACTTTTCTTATATACATATGAATGTATAAAAAAAACCACAAGAATGAGAAGTCATGCAAGAAGTCATATTTGATTTGATTATATGATTTACATATGTTATATGAAATTCTTTTTAAGTCTTAGTATGGAGATACAAAGGAATAAATTTAGACAAATATTATGTTCTTTTCAAATGAACTATACAATTGTAAATCCCATGTAAATCTATACAAGGTAAGGAAATAGAGCTTCATATTACATATCTTAGATTATGAACACATGCAAATTTATAGATACTTGTAATTAACATCACTCCATATATTACAATTGATTTATGGGTTTTTGAAGATAACTTTTGATTTAATAGTAATAATAGCCACACCTATTTTAAATTTAGATCAACACATGCAATTTGACATAAAAGAAACTATTTCATTTTCTTTAATTTTAAAAGAAATGAATGCATGACTACAAATGACAAATAATATTTAACATGATTGGAAAGAAATAAAAGAACATAAGCACATGATCTCATTCATTCTAATTAATTTCTAAGGGCAATCATACTAAATAAGGCTATTTAAAAGAAAAACAAAGTTCTTTAATGACATTTTTAATTTTGAGTTTGATTTGATTTAGGAAATGTGAAAAATATTTGCTAATCCTAATCTCATTTTCCATGTGTGAGTTCATTTGGTTTAATGAAGAATATTTATGTTGATTTTATATTTTAATTAGGTTAAGCTATGAATTAAGTGAATTAATTAACCATTACCTACATCACCTTAAGTTAATTAACTAATTAATAATGAGCCAATATGATATGCAACCACATGAAAAGTAAATTTGCAATGCTCCTAAGAATTGAAATGGGCCTAATGCAATTGCTCATGATTAATAGCTAATTAAGATTAAGGGATCTCACTTAACTACTTTTATGATTTTCTCACACATGTGAGCTAATCATAATTTTATTATCTCTCACTTTGGTTATAGAACACCGAAAGAGCTACCCAAGATTGATTAAGGTTTCTTAGATATGAAGTGAATTTTAAATTGAGTTAATCAAACTCATTAATCCATTTGATTAAGCATGTTCAATTAATGAAATGAAATTGACTTAAGAAAATAGATCAAGAAAGATGTCTTAATCTCAATCCCCAAGTCCCATATTTGATCATTTAAGCTCTGATTTTTATCTTGGAGATTAATTAATTAATTAATTACCTCATTAATCATTAACTAATCAAATTCCAAAAAGTGAAGAAAACTTAAGAAATGAATTAGGAAAAATATCCCAATCACATTCACTAAGCTCCCTTACTATTCAACATAGGTAATTAGGCTTAAATAATTAATTAAACAAATATTCATTCATTAATTATCACTAATTGAATTAAAAAAAGTAATTAAGACTTAATCAATTGATTTCTCTAATTAAGCAAATAATAAAATCTCAAAAAAATAAGGGAGGTAGAGGTCATCCCCCCTAAACATCCATAGAAAGTTGGAGATCAATTAGGTGATTAATTAAGGAATAGTTAAGCTAATTAAATTTTTAATTAAATCTTAAATAAGCCAAAACTACTACTCAAAATTAATTAATGATAATTTTCTTGGATTCTACTCTAAAATATCTTTAAAATGAGCCCAAGTTTATATTTTTTAGAGCTTTCTAGAGTGAGTTATGATTTTTAGAAGTTTTAGCCTTAAAAATGGATTAATTAGGCCTAATTATAGCTTTAATCTCATCGGGCCACGTGGCGGCTAACGCGACGTGCTTTTCATGTGCCACGATGGGAGTGACTATTAAAGTTATCACATCCATCGTTTACTCAGATTGTGGTGGAGCGACCCGACCGCAAAGATCGACGCCACGATCCATGGTTGAGGAAGGGATCAACGCAGATCTGATCTAATCGTTTCATTTCATTATGTAGAACATATGGCTCATGATCTATCTCATTCGTGAGCTGCAAAAGATGGATGTCATCCATCTTTCCTCGTTCGATCTGAGCTCACCCGAGCTTGGATTGCCTCTAAATCGATCCCACACCTTTAGGGAGGGGAGGCGCACACATATAACGGTCAAAAACTCATAACGTTCGAATTTACTTCACAAAGGACCAAGCTATTTTCCATACAAGGTTTGGTTTGTAAAATTATCTCACAGCTAATATCTGGCGGTGGGATCGACGGAGGTAGCTTCGCTTAGTTGAGGCGAGGCCCTGTTAAGAAGCTTTGATCTTGATTTGGGGTAGAGTGGCCGGTCGACCAATCCACGCATGTGAAGGCTTCTTTGATCAAACTCTGATCTTTGGTGCTCTGGAAGGCTTGGAGATGATTCGGTTGGCTTCGACAGAGTTTGAGGATGGTGTGGGTGCAAGGAATTGATGCTTGATTGAGTAGGAGGAGTATTGTTCGAAGGAAGGCTGCCTTATTTTCAATTTCACACACCAAGAGAAAATTGATTGAGGGGCTTTAAATCACTCTGAGGGGTTTTAGAATTAGCTTAGGAACTCACACGATGCTGAATGACTGCTTTTCCACTTGAAATGGAGGAGTATTGGCTGAAAATGTGCATGAAGGATAGACGGGATGGGTTGGCTTGTTTCGATTGACATGCCACCATCAAGGCATCAAAGAGGTCATGTCCAACTCCACGTGGCTCTACTTGAGTGGAGGGAACCATGGGAGGAGCCTCAAAGCCTGGTGTGCAAAGTTCCCTCTCAGTTTGTTCATACCTTGCTCGGTTTGGCTTGAGTGAGGATGAGTTGAACTTCCATTGGTCCTTGGCTGACCTGGGGTGGGTAGGTGAGCTAGGTGGGTCTGGTGGAGCCTCACTTGAGTGCTTAGAGGCAGCCATAGTGATGGGGAAGTCAACTTTGTTTGTTGGCATGAAGATCCAATGGAAAGAGGGTTTGTCCAATGGCTAATCCCCTTATTGGGGTCCACTATAGATTTGGGCTGATTTGGGAATGAATTAGGCATGTTAGGTTGGGTTTGACCAAGTCTTAGAGTCTCGTGAGTTGGTTTGGAGTGATTTGGCTTCATTTGATCAAAATATTCATTTGGGTTATATTGGGTCGGGTCGACCAATTGGTCAAATTAGGTCAAACCAAGGCTTAGGTTAGATTCAAATGATGATTTGGATATTTTGGTTCAATTAATTTGGATTAGTTTGGCTTAGGTTTGCATTTGACTCATTTGGATTCAAAAGGGTCAAATTGGTCAAGTTGACCAATTTGACCAATTTGACCAATTTGACCAATTATTTTGGGTAGGTGTTCAATCAAGTTCAGTTGGTTGATTAAAAGTAATTGTAAGCTTTGGTTTGATTTAATTTGGATTTATCTTGAATTTTGGCCAATTTGACCCTTTAGGTCAATTTGGGTCAAGTTGATCAATTGGTCAACTTGGGCTCAATTATGGCTTTGGTCAAGTTCAACAAGTGATTTGGAATGAACTTGAGCCATTGGTTGTAATCAATTTTGATCAAATCATGATTTGACCCATTTTAGCTTTTTAGGCCAATTTGGGTCAACTTGGGTCAAATGGCCAATTAGGCATTGTTTGGCTCAAGTGAGGGTTTGGTCATTTTCAATCATTGATTATGAGTTGGTTTGAATCAATAGTTTTAATCAATTTGGCATATGGTAGATTTTGGCTAGTTTGGGTTTCATTTGAGCTAAATGTTGACTTGGTCAAAGGTTATGTTTGACTTGGTTTGACATAATTTAAGGCAATTGACCACCCTAGGGTGGTTGTTGGTTATGTTGTGAGGTTTAGATTGGCTTAGTTCAATCTAATTTGGGTTGGATTTGAACTTGGCTCAAAAATATCCTTTAGATATCTTTGGGTCAAGTGAGCCTAAGTGGGTCAATTGGCTTGATCATTGCTTGATTCAAGTTTAGTTGAACTCACACATGAGCCTATGATTGAAATATAAATCCAATTGCAATTGGTTTGGAGCCAAATGGGTTTTGGTTCATATGATAATTTCAAGTCAAGAGAGGTCAACATGGACTTGACTTGGGTTTGGTTTGATAATGGTGGTTTATGTTTATATTTGGGTCAATGATTGTAGGAATGATTGAATCATGAAAAAATCTATGAGTTTTGAATTGATTTGGGTATCATTTAGCCAAGTTCAAGAATTTGGCTCAAAGGGCTAAAATCAAGAATTTGATTTCATTTGATTTGGTTTTGGCCATTTGAATTTATATTTCATCTCATTTGTGAATATAAATGAAGATATAAATGGGTTATGAGAAAATCACTTGAGTTTGGAGTGATTTGGAAATAAATTTGACCAAATCTAGGGATGTAGGTCAAAAAGGCTTAACTTGGGAATTGATTTGGTTTGATTTATTTTTGGTCATTGAAGGGTGGGTTTCATTTATATTTGTGGATATAAATGAAGGAATAGTTAATTTGTAAGGAAATCAATCAAACTCGGGTTGATTTGGATCAAGATTTGAATAAGCTTATGGATGTGGGTCCATATAGCATAAGAAGGATCTTGATTTGGTTTGATTTATTTTGATTTGATTTGAATAGTTTGAATTTGGATTTCATTTATATTTGTGAATATAAATGAAGGAATGATTGATTTATAAAGAAATAAACTAAATTTTGGTTGGTTTAAAGGAGTTTTGGCTAAGCATATGAAAGTGGTTCATATGACTTAGGAAGAGATTTTGGAGTTTAAATTTAATCATGGACTTCAATTTTTGAAGTTGGATTTAATTTAGAATTTGGATTGGGATTTGATTTGAGATTGAATTTGATAATTGAGAAAATCAATTGGATTGAGGTTGATTTGAATTTGGTTAAGGCTAAGTCCATAAGATAAAATTAAAAGGTTTAGGAAGGGATATGAAGTTTGAATTTAATCATGGGTTCAATCATTTGATGGTTGGATTTGATTTTGGAATTTAGATTTAAATTTGAGGTTTGGATTGGAAGAAGGAAGCAAGGATTGGGTTTAGGTTATAGGGTAGGCAAGTCCTCCTAAATCCCTAAGGCACAACCTATTCCTATAGCTAACTCTTCTAAGTCTCTAGGATTAGGTTAAGTGTTCACCTAATCATTAGAAGTGTCTTAAGACTAAGGAACTCTTAGTATCTATAAGAGCCTAGATCTATGATGAGAAGTTGAGAGCTCACTCTAAAAGTGAGGTCAACAAAGGGAGCCCAATAGGTGTGGTGTGACTAACAAGCCACACCACACACATTGGTGTTGACCAAGATGATCAATAATGTATGAAGGATCACAAACACTAACAGAAACGATCTACTCCTAAACCCAAGATGTAGAAGGAATCAAGATCTTAGTGCAATGCAATCCACTCATGCCAATGGCATGAGGGAGGAAGAAGGGATCCACTAAGGGATCAAGCATGTGAACCTTCCACTAGGGAAGCAGGTTCAGGTTATCCACAAGGGATAAGAGGTTTGAATTTGATTGCAAGATATGATTTAAAGAGAGTATCCACTGGGGATTAGAATATATAACCCGCCGGGGATAGATGCATGAACTTTTCACTAGGGAAGCAGGTTCAGGTTATCCACTAGGGAAAAGGATTTGATGATATTTCTTTTAAGGGTGCACTTTTTGGGAAATGCATGTTTGAATTGGATTTAATTGACTCCATTGGGGAGGTTGGGATGATCTATGTCTCATTGGGGAGAAGTTGGTTGATTGTTTGTTTAAGTTTAAATTTTGAGATGGACCATCAGTTTGTGTTGGACCGCACTAAGAGGGGCTATATTGGCCTAGACCTGTCTCAGATTACCAATCCAAATGGGTAGTTCACCAGCCACATGGTAGAACTATCCAACCAAAGGGGTTGCCTTTCGATGTACAATGACTATGCTAGGGAGAAAGTGTAGCAGACTTATATATCCAAAAGCAAGGGACAACCGCTGAGGTGATCTGTTGGATACAACAAATCGAACCCAACCTAGGGCGACTACTAAATGATTGCCCATGAGGGACTTATATCAGCTCAAAAGTAGTCAAGATAATGTCATTTGATTGAATTACATTTATTTCAATTTGATGAATCCCTTCGATGTGTGATGGATCCACTAAGAAGGGGCTAATATCAGCTTAGACCTGTCTTAGATTTACAAATCCAAAGGGATAGTCTACCGACCGTGAGGTATAACTAACCAACATAGGGGGTGTCTTTTAGTGTGCAATGGTCAAGTTAGAAAGAATGCTTGTAGACTTACATCCTCCTAAACAAGGAACCACTAGGGCGATCAGTTGCTTGCATAACAAATCAAACTCAACCTAAGGCCGCCCATTGGTGTGCAACAGTCGTGCTAGAAAGAATGCATAATAGACTTATATCTTTTAAAGTAAAGACGATCACCAAGGGAACCTGTTGGTGGCACAACAAGTTGAACTTGACCTGAGGGCGACTACTAGAGAGTGTCGACCCGAGGACTTATCTCAACTCAAAGTAGTCAGGTAATTCTTATAGGGAGTTTTCTCGACACTGCCTTAAAGATATGATGCCTCCTTGGGAAAGGGGCCACTGAGGGGTTTGAATTCCTAATCTACAAGCGAAGATATATTTTATTTATTTTATGTTATCATGGAACTTGTTAGTTTGTGAGGGACCACATTGAGAAGGAGCTCATATCAGCCTAGTCCTACCTCAAACTTACTAGACCAAGGAGAATATGCGCATCCACTGAACAAATTCTCCAACCAGTGCTTTAGGAAAGGGGATTGTTCAATCCAAAAGTAAAAGTAACCTGGGTAGTGTCTAAATGGGGTCACTATGGAAGTGATCCAAACAGAGTGCCCACAAGGGAGGTGCCACTAGGGGCGTTATCCAAAACCTTGTAAAAGAAAGCCTATAGGTATTCGATGACCAACTCATGGAGAAAGCACGGGGACTCATATCTGCCAAGAGTGGTGTATCCACCGAGTGGGTCACTGTCAACATTACAAACACCAACCAACCTAAAGTGCCCGTTGGTTTGCAACAATCAGTCTAAAAAGAAGGTGTGTAGGCTTACATCTCCCTAAAGTGGAAATGATTGCTAGGATAGTTTGTCTTTGACTCGACAGGGGCTATTCGACCTAGGGTGACTACTAAGCGAGGAGTCCTATATAAGGACTAAACCCCAACTTGAAGTAGTCAAGAGGAAAAGGAGCTATTGGGGGAGTTACCCTAAGCCTCAAATATACTCAACCCAGTTAGTGCATGATGGCTAGTCCAAGGAGAAAGCGTGTAGGCTTACATCCTCTTAAATAAAGTCAACATGGGATAGCTTACTGACTATGTAGTAAGGCCTACCAAAACTAACAGGGCGCTCATCGATTTGTAATGGTCAAGTCAGGAAGAAAGTGTAGTAGACTTACATTCTCCTGAACAAAGGACCACTAGGGTGACACACTAGCGAGGTTGCATGTCATCCCGACCTAGAGCAGCTAATGAGTGAGTGCCATAGGGGGCTTGCTCACATCAAAATAACCCGAGATAAAAGATATGTGATTGTTTGTGTTGTGAAAGAGGGAATATGATGCCTCTTGGGTTCTCTTACACCCACCCCCTAAACAAGTAGAAATGTGACTCCACCAAGAAAGAATGTTGCTTGGCTTCTCGTACACCTAACTTAGTTGTGCTAGTTGAAATATGATGCCTCTTGGGTTCTCTTACACATAACTTAGTAGCATTAGAGGATTGAATGTAGTTTGTGTTTGTGTTGCAGAGAGATAGGATACCACTTGAGTTCTCTTACACCTACCCTAAACACGTGGTGGATTAGTAAGAAAAGATATTTCTAACACATAAGAGATGTAATTTGACATGAAAAGGAAGTTTTATTGATGATTATTTTCAAACAAAATTTTATGGATAATATTTCTTTAGGTAGAGCCTGTTGATTGGAAGCATAGGTCTCTCTTATAGTTTATGAGTTGATAAGATCCTCCTTGGTTGGCCTTCTTTATGCAAAAGGGCATTCCCAAGTGGGATCAAACTTACCTCTCATCTTTTGACAGGCAACAATTGGTCTTTTTAGAACTAAACAAGCTCTCCTACTTGAAAATCTCTAGGACAGACCAACTTGTTGTGAGCTTGACTCATTTTGGCTTTATATAACTCGAGGTTCTGGCATGCCCAGAGGTGTCTCTCCTCTAAACCTTCGAGCTCTTCCAACCACAGCTTAGCATTCTACTCTGTAGTAATCTTGCTACCCACAACTATTCTTAGTGATGGGAGTTGGACTTTTAATGATATAATGACTTCAACCCATACACTAAGGAGAATGGGGTATATTGAGTTGGAGTCCTATATGTGGTGCGGTAGGCCCACAAGGCTTCAACCAATTGCTCATGCCACTGTCACTTATTATCGTCAAGTGTCTTCTTCAGTATCTGGATGAGAGTTTTGAATGCTTTTGCTAGGCCATTTGCCCTCAGATAGTAGATGGTAGAATATCTCCATTCTATGTTGTGTCTCTAGGAAAATCTGTTGATCTTGGTCCTCTTGAATGCAATACCATTATCAGATATAATTCATCAAGCACCCTAAATCTATATATGATATGATTCTTGAAAATCTAGAGAACATGCTGAGATGTGACCTCTCTAAGTGGGATTGCCTCCACCCACTTGGAAAAGTAGTCGATGGAAGCTAGAATGAATGGGTGACCCTTGGAAAAAGGAGGGTCGATCAAACCCATTACGTCAGTGCCCTAACACTTAAATCATCATGAAGCCAATATAGGATGTAAAATATTGTGTTGTTGATGTAGGACCACACTGTGCACCTGACATTGGTGGCACCTCTTAGCTACATCCATGCAATTTGTAATCATCGAAGGCTAGTAGTATCATAGTCTCTTAATCTTGCATTTCATCTTTAGACCAGACTTATGAGTTTCGCATACCTGAATGTACTTCGGTCATGATCTTACGGGCTTCGTGTTTGTCTAAACAACGTATAACCACATATGATCGAAGAACTGCCAGTACAGGGTGCCATCCACAAGAGCATAGGAAAGGGCTCTCTGTTTCACCTGATGAGCTAATGACTTATCTCGAGGTAGTTTGCCTGCATTTAGGTAATCCATGAATGGTTGCCTCCAATATGACTCATCATCCTTTTGGCAACACCAACCACCCCTTCAAGAGTGAGTCTCTCGATGAGTTCAATGTCAATAAGAGATAGGACTTGTCTATTTTGGACCCTTATTGGAATATACTCATCTTCTGGACATGTTAATTCCTTGGCAAGCTTGGCCAATGCATCTGCTATAACATTATCTCCTCGAGGAACCTTGTACATAGTGACCTCTGAATTTGAGCTAACAACTCCATGGTATACTTGTGATAATGATGGAGCTTAGACTTTAGAACTTTATAAGACCCAACGATTTGGTTGATGATGAGTGAGAATCACCAAAGATATTGATGCTCTGGATGCATAGTGCAATGACTAACTCCAGATCGGTAATCAGAGCCTCATATTTGGCTTCGTTATTGGTGCATTGATTGGATAGATGATATGAGAATCTCATCACATCGCGATCCGGAGTTAGAAGAACTATTCCTATCCCTGTCTTCCTTGGAAGAGTAGATTATGGTTCATCTCTTTTTTGAAAGAAAGTCGCACCATCAAAATACATCTCTCAATGGTGAATGCTAGTATCCCTTAATTTCATGATTTATTCATTGGGGAGGTCATTACTAAGCGGAGAATCAGCAGAAAGTGGGTGTGTTGCTAAGAAATTTGCTAGTGTCTGTCCTTTCACAGCACGGAGGGGTACGAATGTGATGTAAAACTATGACAAAATCATAGACCATTGTGCCAATTGTCCAGATAATGTTAACCTTGCCATGAGATATTGTAGTGGATTGATCCTAGAGATCAGATTCACCTTGTGAGAAAGCATATAATGCCATAATTTTGGGATGCAAAGATTAAAGCTAGGCAGTGCTTTTCAATAGGTGGGTAGTTTGCCTTAGTAGGGATTAGACGATGAGATAGTAGAGAGCATTTTCTTTCCCTTTGTTATTGGCTTGGGCCAATAAAGCACCAAGGGAGTCATCTAATACAACGGTGTAGAAGATTAATGGCTTGCCTGGGATAGGGGCTGCTAGAACTGGCGGTGTCATCAGGTAGTACTTGATGTCTTCAAAAGCATGCTGACACCTATCATCCCACTTAAACTTGGAATCCTTTTGATAAGTGCTGAGAATGGTTGGCATCTTTCTGATAAGTTGGATATGAAGCATCTTAGATACTACAACCACCCTTGAAATGATCTAAGTTGAGTTAGACTTTAGGGGTGGCATTTCTAAGATGACCTTGATCTTCTATGGGTTGATCTCTATTCCTCGATGTTGGACAACAAGCCCAAGAAATTTCCCTGAAGCTACTCTAAATGCACACTTTAGGGGATTCATTTTGAGGTTATATTATCTTAACCATTCAAAAACTACTCTCAAGTCAAAAAGATGGTCTTCCTTTTCTTTTCTCTTGACTACAAGATCATCAACATAGCATTCAACTTAATGATGAATGAGTTCATTGAAGATCCGAGTCATGACCCGCTGGTATATAGCACCGACTTTTTTAAGGTCGAAAGGCATGACCCTGTAATAATAGATTTTGATCGAGGTTTGAAAAGCAGTGTCTTTCTCATCCTCAGGGCCATCTTAATTTGGTTGTAGCCAGATGAGCCATCCATGAAAGAGAATACTACATGAGATGAGACAATGTCCACCATCAATTTCGGTATAGGAAGTGAAAATTCATTTTTAGGACATGCCTTATTTAGATCCCTAAAATCGACGATATGCAATTTGGTCATTCTTTTTCTTAACTGGAATGACACTAGCCAACTAGGCGGGATATTTTTCTTACTTGATAAAGCTAACATCAATCAGTTTCTTAATTTTAGAAATGACCTGCTGCTCAATTTCTAATTGCATGCATTTAGGAGCCTGCTTGATAGGGTTAGCATTAGGATCTACTGCTAGTTTGTGGATTGCTACATCAGGAGATAAACGGGCATTTCTTCATAACTCCATGCAAAGCAGTCCTTAAACTCAGCTAATAGCCTAACTAAGCCATTGGTTTCTTCTTCATTCAACAAGAAATTGATGTATGTTAGGCGTGGATTTTCTTTTATTTCTAAGTTGATTTCTTTGAGTTCGTCAATGGTTGATGTGATTTCTTTTTCAAACTCTTACAATGCATCCTTAACTTTAAGATTATTTGGGTCATATAAAGTTTCTAAACACACCTCCTCATATGAGTTAGCATGATTTAAAAATCAAACTCTAAATGATTGGTGATGTCTAGACAATGGTTGTCATCATTGACTGGACTCACTATGTTGAATCCTAGTCCTAGTCTTGATTGAGAATATCTACTTTGGTTGTCCCATAGCTTTTCAAAGTAATCCGACATGTGTTTAGACCAAGTATGTGGGATTAATCCCTTCTCTGTTAAGTTAAGAACACAAGATGAACACTAATCAAAAGGAAATTGTATTAAATCTTTATATGAATCATCCTCAAGTTCTACATCGACTTCTTGACTTGAGGATGATGCTCCTAACAAAAACCTCTTTGGCTTGACACCTATGGATGACTTGGGGGCCTCCTTAACTATCAAACCTTCAACTTTTAGGAAGAAAGTGAGGTTAGAGCTACAGTTCCCAACTGCTTCCTGACTATTTTATATAATGATGATTTGGATACATTCATGCTTTTCTTGGAGGCCTAGTCTTCATCACTATCTGGCTCGAATGTTACCTCCAAAAGGACCCGTTGAGAGGGGTTGATCGGCGTGCTAACCACATGAGACTCATCCTCCGAACTAGACTTTAAGTCTATGTGGATAGTGGGGTACTCTTGTGAGTCGGAACATATCTCCCTAGCCACAAGGAGGTCTTCCACCTGGAACTACCTCTAGATGCCATTGCCTCTACTGAGGGGTTGAGTCATCCTACCCATGTGTTCATATGGAGGAATGAACTTTGGGGAATCTAAATGGCTCTACTTCTTCCTCGTCGATTCTTGCTCACTTGTACTTTTATTTTCTTTTCTTTTCTTTTTCTTTTTTTTTCTTTTCTTCTTTTTCTTTAATTTCATTTTCTTTTATTTTTGAACTTTCACCAAGTTCATGAGAATAGATTTTTTGATTTGGATGAAGATAGTATGTTGCATCTTCATATATCTTGACCTCCCTAACTAAAAAATGGCTTCAAGTCTATTTTGACACAATACTCGATTCCACCTCTTCAAAATTTATTGCATTGATGTAAAGATAATGGAACTATGTTGTATCCATATATCCAAGGCCTACCAAGCAAAGTAGTGAAAGGTATATCTGAATCAATTATGTAGAACTTGGCTTATATCTTCCAGCCATCTATCTCTAATGGTAACACTATGGAGCGTAAAGCCCTCTCGCTTGTTTGAATCCTCTCAACATCACCCGATCTCCTCAAGTTTGGAGATGTCAATCATCAAGCAGAAAAAAGGTCTTTAGACTCATAATGTTCACTAATACACCTAGATCAACTAACACCCTAGAGAGTCTGAATCTGTCCATGTCCACTATGATGTAGAGGGGACAGTTGTTCTCTGTTGTCCCAAAAAGAAGGTCTTCATCGGTGAATATAACTCTATGGATTCTCTTGATTAACATGCCTCCTCTCCAATATCGGTCAGCTGAGCTAAGCATATTTCTAGATCGAGAAGGGTTTTGATCAATGACTCCCTCATCTCTTTGGATATGACAAGGGCATCATATATGTTTATCTTAGCTGACAACTTTCTTAGGTGAGCGAGGACATTGTCAACTCTAGGCTGATCCTCCACAAGCATATCCATAGGTGGAGCATCAACTTTTTTCATTGATTTCTTAGATTTGGATGAAGGTACAAAGTAGAAATCAAGTAAAGTAAGCATAGTGAGGGATTTGTCATGACAATATAGCTAGAAGAAGAGCTGGCTGGAGGGATTGTAGCTGCAACTGTGGAAGGAATGCTGAATCGATCGATGATTGCGCTACTATGCTATTCCGGGCAAGTGGAGGATGTTGCCGCTACTGGGCTTCTACCTCCCTCAAGTTATCCTTAGTTACTTGCAAACCTTCCTTAGAGTTGGAGGTTTGAGCTACTTCAGGTACCTACAAGGATAATTTTCTTGGAGGTTCGGAATAGGAAGATATCCCAACCTTCCTCTATCTTAACAAGATTGCATGTATCCCTAAGGATTACCCTAACAGGAGTAGATGGTTGTTCCAATAGGTATTCCTTTGGGATGATAATGGCACCCGACTTGTAGCTACGCTCAAACCAGTCCTTAAAGGTAAAGCAATCTTTTAAGATATAACCTAGCATGCGGTGGTAGGGACAATAGTTTGGATCATGACTCTTGCCCACATCTTCCAGCCTCCTATGCTCTGGTAACTGCATATCAGGCTTTTTTAAGAGGTTCTTAAAGATCTTCCTGACTACCTCCCTCTTGAATGAAAAAAGTTTATTCAATTTATCGATAAGAGTAGGTAAGTAGTAACTACATTGCGACAGGTAGGAATACTGCTACTGATGTTGTTGATGAGAATACTACTGAGCAAGCGATGGTGGTGGCTGATGTGACAACTAAGGTGGCCGGTATGATGGTTGAGGTGGTGGCAAAGGTGATTGTAGAGGAGACGCTCGAGGCTTATCTGACTGAACCCTAGCTGTCTGCTTCCCCTTATCAGCTGCTGTGACTACCCCTGACTTCTTTTCAAATGCCTTCTAAGGTCTAGGCTTGGCTGACTGGTCCTAGAAAGATAACTATTTGGCTTCCTCTTGTAAGCTAGCTGCCTTGTTGATTAACTTCTCAAAGGTTTTAATTGTAAACCCCTTAAGCATGAAAGCAACCGGGCCATGAATATTCTTGAGTAGAATCTCAATAGTGTGCTATTCGGACAGCTGTGGTTTGCATTTCATACTCAAGTTTTCCACCTGAGAATGTAATCAACAAGCGACTTGTTTGGATTTTGCTATGTCACAACGAGGTCTCCTACAGTAACCCTTTGCTGAGCTCCAATAAACCTCTTGATGAAGAGGTGCTCCAACTCAGGTTTTGCATTTCTTACTAAAGTTTTGCAAATATCCTTTCCAAACTATTGGGCAGTTCGATATACTAATCAAATGCAATGCCTGCTAGACTGTTGACAAACAATTTAAAAAGAAGGGTGTCACTATCTCCGGTGATGCAACAGCCGGCCCTGAAGTGTGTAATGTGCTGGCGAGAGTTCCCACTGCCATCAAAAATCTTGAAATACAGAGGCACAAAGCCCTTAGGATGTTAAACACCATTAAATTCCTTCAGGTAGGGTCTACCCTTTGGAACAGATGAGCCACCTTGGGCTTGCACCAACACATCCCTCACCTGCTGCTCTACCATGTGTTTAATATCTTTTTTATGCATGGAGGTGCTATTCACCACCTTCATATGCAAGCTACCACTATCTTCCTTGGCAGGAATGCATCTAGGATTATCTAAAGTGCGTGCTCTGTCGGCCATAATGTGAGAAGGCTATGAAACCGGGGCTGAATTTTGCAATGATGAAACCACTACCATCAACTCCTTAATCTTCTTTCCTATCTTGTCAATATGATCATCTCTCTGCCTAAGCTACTGGAGGAGGTGCTGAGTTGAATGGACGATGTCATCCTTTTCAACTACACCTTCCCCTACTATGTGGTCTATGGAGGATTCTAGTATCGACCATATGAACCTAGGTCGAATCCTCAAGAAGGCCATCTTTATCAGGATCAAATGCTACCCTCTCATCCTCTGAATCTGTGTGATCACTGCCTAAAAGTTCCCTTTTTTTGGCAAAGTAGGCTACTACAATCTCATCCAAGGAATGATCTCCTACCTTATCGGGCTACATCAGAACAAAGACTCATTGACGATCAGTAATAGGACTATGGTTACTGATAGAAATACATCTAATGCTGTCTACCATTAGAGTGCCATCTCTAGGATGACTGAGCTCACTAGAAGATATATACTCGTGACTACCCACTATCGGTGGAGTGCCATCTCTACGGGGGTCCACTGCCATGGAGAAGAACTGTCTCTCCTCCCACTCTACTACTGCCGCTATCACTAGCTCTGATGGTTGTGGTGGTGGTGGTGTGACCACGATGCTGCGGGATCGCCACTCCTTCTTCACCAAGACTGAAGTAAGAGGTCGAGTAGGGGAAATCTTCCTCACCTCAATCGGTGGAGTAGATGGAGTGGGATTCCTTGGCTGTAGCCAGATCACCAAGGGGGATTTCTTCTCCTCAGATGCCATCTTCTGTGTCTTTGTGGGAACGGTGGATAGCGGGACTTGAACTGGTGATGGCGGGCGAGGAGTGGATCGGTGTGGTGGAGATGACATCGGCTCCACCCTCGCCAGGGCTTTCCCCTTATGACTGGTGGTATCCGTCAACACTATGCTATCGGTCATATTGGCCCTGGTGGCTCGATGACCTGAGAAATCAACTAGAGTGGAGGCCGTTGACTGCCTAGCAAATTTCCATCGCTCCATGCTCTCTGACTGAGCTACTACTCGGGCCTCTAATACTCTATCACTGTGGATCTACCTGGTAACACTCTGAAGCTAAGATAGCCTTCCCTTAGAGGGGACCAACGAGGAGGTGCTAGCATGCACCTAAGCGACTGTAGGAGCTGAACTGACTGGTGCAACTTCGACCGCTTTCCTCTTCAAGGAAGGCTACTCAATATCTAAGGTGTCAATGTGATGACTGCCCAACCAGCTCATCCCGGTTGATATTGGTGAGGGTTGCCCCCTCACAGGTAATGTGTGCTCCCTCAAATCCTCAACCAAAGAAAACCAAATGGATGGAGTCAATCCGAGGGAGGCTGGCTCGATCCAAGGCTAAATCCATCCTGAACGGAAAGGTGAAGATGAACTTCTAGGATGCCATGTGTACTGACTGCAAAAGCTGTACTGACTAGTCTGCATTGTATCTCTGCATGTGTTGAAATGTAACTCGAGTCAGATCCCTACTTCAACACTTGTCCTAAGAAAGTAATAGAGATTTGGAGTCATGAACCCTCACTTAATAATTCAAATACATTAAGTGGGTTCAGTGGAGAGATTTTGATATTGAGGAGAGTCTTTGCCATTTAATTTTGATTTAAAACCCATACTCAACCAATTTAGGTAGGTTGGACGGGGTTCTAAAATTTGAGGAGAAATTTTTGGAGAAATTTGTGTTTTATATGTCTTATTTAAAAATATTGATGATTTGAAAGAACCTTTACTTAGCAAATTTGGGTATGCTAAGAAGAGGTTGTGATTGTGTGCTTGAAACTTTTTTTATGAAATACCTTTTGCTTGTGATGAGTGAAATGTTGATTTGAAAATGGGGTTTCTTATTTAACAAATTTGATATGTTAAGTAGAAGCCACATGTGTTTGATTTATGTTTGAAAATGAGACTTTCACTTAACAAATTTGATATGTTAAATGAAAGCCAAATGTGATTGATATATGTTTTACTTTTCTTTGAAAATGAGACTCACTTAACAAATTTGGTATGTTAAAGGAAAAAAAAAGGAGATTCTTACTCAACAAATTTGGTATGTTAAGTACTGTTGACCTCATTTTTAGGATGAGCTCTCAATCCCTCCATCTTAGACATAGGACTTCTATTAGTCTTTAAGAGTTCCTTAATCTTAAGACACTTCTAGTGATTAGGTGAACACTTAACCCAACCATAGAGACTTAAAAGAGTTAGCCATAAGAATAATTTATGCCTTAGGTGTGTTAGAAAATTTGCCTACCCTATAGCTTGAACCAAATCCTCACTTCATTCTTCCAGGTCAAAACTCCAAACTCATATCAACTCCAACTCTAACTCAAACCTTGAACCAATGGATTTTCTCAAATTCAAGGAATTTTCTCATAATCCATTTATATTCTCATATATATTCACAAATATAAATGAAATATAAATTCAAATATCCAAAAATAAATTCAAAAATCAAATCCGAATTCAACTAAAATCCAACCTAAGCCTTTAAAGTCAAAATCTTGAACTTAGCCAAATCAAATTCAAATCAAGTCAAACCTTGATTTTTTTTTTCATGATTCAATCAATCCTTCAATCATGAATCGAAATATAAACATAAACTCTAATCATCAAACCAAAATTAAATTCAAAAATCAAACTCATGTTCACCCTTTTGAACTTGAAATTATCAAATGAATCAAAACCCATTTAACTTCAAAACACTTGCAAATGGATTTATATTCCAATCATAAGTCAATATGTGAGTTCAATCAAACTTGATTCAAGTTTGATCAAGTCAAATGACCTACTTAGGCTCACTTGACCCAAAGTGACCTAAAGTACCCCTTTTGACCCAAATTCTAATCATACCTAAATTGGATTGAACTAAACTCACCTAAGCCTCACATTGCGAGCAACAATCATCATGAGATGATCAATCACTCAAATTGGGTCAGACTAAGTCAAACCTAAGGGTTGACTAAGTCAACACTTAGCCAAAATGAAACCTAAATTAGCCAAAATCCACCATAGGACAAATTGATTGAAACCATTGATCAAAACTCATTCATGATCAATGTTTGAACTTGACCAAGTCATCATTTGAGCTTAAACTGGCCATTTTGACATTTGACCCAAGTTGACCCAACTTGACCTAAAAAGTCAAAATGTGTCAAAACTTGATCTAAGCCAAATTGATTGAAACTAATGGGTCAAGTTCATTCTAAATCACTTGTTGAACTTGACCAAAGCCCCAATTGGCTAACTAAACCCAACCTAGCCCAATTGACCTTGAACCCAACTTGACCTAAAAGATCAAATTGAGCTAAATCCAAATATAAACCAAATAGATTGGAAACAAAGATACCAATACATTTAATATGACCAATGGAGCCTAAACCTACCCATGACCTAGCCCAAATAGGTCAAATGGGTCAAATTGGTCAACTTGATCCATTTGACCTAAACGAAATCAAATGAACCAAATACAAATATAAATTAAGTTGAACCAAACTAATGATGCCAAAATATTTCAAGTGGTCATATGAACTTGACCCAACCCTTGGTTTGACCCAATTTGACCAATTGGTCAACTTGACTAAGTTGACCCATTTTGACCTAAATGGGTCAACATGAGCCAAATCATATCAAACTAACTCCAAGTTCATTTGGCCAACCCATTTTTCAATCATACCAAACATATTAAAATCAGGCTAAATGATCATTTTACCCTAGGCCATAAACTTAAAATCAAAATCGGTTGGAATTTGGTCAATTAGTTTTCATGGATACTTGGCATCCTCTTAGTGGACCAAATGGTCACTAATGAGGATGGTGCACATGACCCATTGGGTTTGGGTCAGCCAAACCCAACCTAAGATCAAAATCGACCACCTCACTTGACATGAGCACATGGGAATTCTTCCTCCACTCATTTCAAGTACATGAGAGCTTCACTACTCCACTCCACACCCAAAACTCAATGCCATGACACTCTAAACGACCTAACAAACCCATTGAATAGGGTGAATTGGATCAAAATGAAAAGGAAGCTTGTGGTCATCTAATTCACCTAGGGGAAGATATACTCCCCCTAATTTCATTTGAATTCATGACTCACACACTCTTGATCTGAGCTATCACCCCAAGGTTCCTCCAAGCTTCCTCAACCCATTTCCATTTCTCCATTTTTGATTTCTTCAAATCAAAAATAGGGGAGCTCCACCATTTTTCCAACTTACTTAATACATAAATCAACCTCTTGCAAGCTTCTTCAGTAGACTCAATCAAACTTGCCTAAAGCTTAATCCAAGTTCTCAAGGAATGGGAGATGGAAACTAGACCAAGGAAGAACTCAATTGAAGAGGAGCTTGGTCCATAGAGAGATCTACTTAATCCCAAGGCTTGAAACTTTTCACAGAGCATCTCCACTAGACGAAGCTACCTCAACAAATTTGAGGGCCTCCAGCGAGGTATGGATCAAACCGAGCCTAGAATAGGGAGTGTGTAGTCTTTTGTAAAACAAATTTTCATCTCAAGTAAAACTAGCCATTGGATGTCATTTTCCTTTCATGATGACGGTGTGGGTAGAGTTTGAGCTCAATCTGAGCTCAATGAGATCATGCCATGGAAGATGGACGATGTCCATCTCCCATAGGCAAGCTCAGGGATGGATCATGGGTCGTCCATCCACACATTTTGGATGGACGACCATGATCAAGCCACATAAGATCTCTGATCTAATCTCTTAAGAACCGCAGGTTCAATCTCAACCGTCTGACCTTTGATCGAAAGAATGAGGAGAAAGCGCATAGTGTTTTCGCTAATGCGGCACTGTGATATGACAACTTAAGTGACCATTCCCATCGTACCACATGGAAAGCGCGTGCCGCATCACCCTACACATGGCGCCGATGGGATTAGTCTTTTAATTAGGCTATTTAATTAATGGATAATCATGGAAAATTCAAAATAGCATAACTAATTCTAAAAAAAATCATAAAAATACAAAGTAAAATGCAATGTAAATATATTTCTTAGAAGAATAATCTAAAATTATTTCTAATGGATTTTGAATAGTGTATTTTCCTCATTTAAGGTTTTAATGAAAAGTTAATAACTTTAATTACTCCCTAATTATCTCACTGATTAATTCCAAACTTCTCATGTGGATTTAGGGGGATGACTTCTACCTCCTGTAATCTTCTTGGGATTTATTGATTGGTTAATTAGGGAGATCAATTAATGAATATTTAATCACTCTCTTTATGTAATTAAGGGTAATTAAGCATATGAATAGTGGTTTAGTCCCTTTATTAAGTTAATTAATCCTTGCTTAAGTAGAGAAGAGGTTTATGAAATGGGTTTGGGGAATTTTTCCTAAGCCATTCCTTAAACCCCTTTCCTTCCTTAATCTAAACTTAATTAACGTCTAATCCCCTATTCACTTGCTTAATTACTTTGATAAAATTTTCAAAATATTTTAGAACTTAACCAATACATCTTGGGTAGGTGCTTAGGTGTTCAATAACCTAAGTAGCTTAAAGATATCAAAATCCAACCCACATGTGTGGGAAGGGTTATGAAAGTACTTAAATTAAACCCTTTAACTTAATTAATCATTAATTGTGAGCCAATTGCATTAGGCATCTTTATTTCCTAGGATGCATTGCTGATTTAAATTCCTTATGGTTTTATGTCATACATTGGCTCATAATTATTTGATTAAATATGTTAAAGTGTAGGTAAGGGGTAATTAATGCACTTAATTTATACCTTAACCTAAACCAAAATATAAAAATCATCCAATGGTTCTGAAATTAAATTAAAATAACATACACATATGGGAAATGGGTTAGGACTAGCGAACCTCTTCACATTTCTTAAATTCAAATCAAACTCAAACAAAACTAAAAATCTCTTTAAAACAAATTTGATTTCCTTTAAATAATTCTATTTCATAGGATTATCTTTAGAATTAAATAGGTGAATGAATTTATATGCTTTCATCACTTTATTTCTTTCCTAGCATGCTAAATGTATGTCATATGAAAATCATGCATTCATGCTTTTAAAAATCAAATTAAAATGAAATATTTTTTCATGTCAAATTGCATATTTTGGCTAAAGTAAGAATATGAATGGCTATTATGACTATTAAATCAAAATTAATTTCAAGACTTATAAATCAAATATCATAACTGAAAGGTATGCTACTTATAATTATTTATAAGCTTTCATGTGAATATAAAATGTGTTATGTGATTCTCCTTTCTTTCTTAACATAAAAGTGTATAGGTTTGCAAAGTGGATAGTCCATTTGAAAGAGACATAACATTTGCTTAAATCTATTCCTATACACTCCTATGTCATGACTTAAGAAGGAATTCCTCATCACACATATAAACTAAATAATCAAACCAAACTCAAACAAACATAAACTTTTGCATCTTTCTTTTTCCATTCATTTCTTTTGTACATACATGTGTATTTAAGAAAAGTGGTATATTAGTCTGGACAACCCCAGGGTTGTGAGGCTTTAAGTAGCCCTAAGTAGGTCTTGTACCTTACACCCTGGTGCTAACAATGGTGTTGTACTCACTTATGCCTTTCATACATGTATGTGTGCATATGAAAAATGGATAAAAGAAATCCCCCTTTTTCTACTTAACAAAATCATGCATCATAAAAATATTCAAAATTTTTAAACAAATTCTCTTAGCATTCATCATTAAAGTGTGCTAAACATTTCCATTTGCATATATAGATATGCTTAGGATTCATCCATATGCATATTACACATGTTGGAAAAGAAATAAAGTGATGTGTGTTTTGTGATAATATTTCACTTTACTTAATCTGAAAATATCTTTCTTTTTGAATAGGTTTGTTTAGGAAAAATCTAAACTTAGGATTAATTAAAAAACATAATAAAATATTCACTAAATAATAATCAAATATGAATCCATCTTAGAAATTACTTAAAGTAGAGAAGAAAGAGAAGTTCTCTTCTTTTTCCCTCTCTTTATAACTTAATAATTAATTATGGGATTTATTTAAACCAAATCAAAATACAAAGTAAAATCAAGCAAAGCAACTAAATCACTTACATGAAACAAACCATCTAAGTTGAACATTTTCATACTTAAAAAACTTCAACCTTAAAGCTTAGCTAAACATACCACACAAATCTTAAATAGCACACACATTAGGCTAAGTCACCACTTCTAGCTTTAAGTTAGGGCAGTGCATGGTTTGATATTTTACTTTTATTTTACAATGTATTATTTTTAGTCTGGATGTTAGGGTGTGTGTAGACTGAATGATAGGGCAATTTTAGTATAACCATTATCTTTTGTAGGGGATTGTGCTTAAGGCTTAATAAAAATATAACTGCTTTTGCTATGCAGGTGCTTATACCCTTAAGAATAATCCAAAATAGGCTAGGTGGACTTGGTTACTCATGTGTGGGGTGCTAAGTCCAATTTATATATATACATGTTTGGGATTGTATGGTTTGTTTGGCTAATCTCTATTTTACAAGTTTTAGTTAGATTTCCTTTTTCCCATTTTCATGAAATTTTGTAATTAGGATTTTGGAATGATTGTTACGGGGGATTAAGATGAATATTGGTTATAAGACCATATCTTATGTACCATGTGAAGCCTTTGGAGCAATCATATTTCAACCATCCAAAAGAAGCAACCAAAAGAAGAAAGAAGAAAAAAGAAAGAAGATAGAAGAAAGATGAAATGAAGACTGAAGATCCCCATAACATGAATTCCTTGCTTGATTGTATTTAATTCATTTATAATCTGGGTTGTATATGGGTAGAGCTCGGCTACCCAATTTATTTTCAAGTTTGTGTGGTGGAGGCCGACCATAAATGACATTTTATTCTTTTATGCTAGCTTTATAAATGATTGATGTTTGTTTAGCTTGTGCATTAAGATGTCATCTTTTTCCTAATTTATTCCTTTCTTTGATGTATGGCCTGGATAACGATTAGGCTCTTAGGAAAATAAATTTTCTATCCAAGTAATCAATTCAAACTAAAAATTAAACAACTCATAATCCATCTAAAGCCTAGGTTATAAATCAAGATAAAAGAATTAACAACCCCTTAGCTAGATGTTATATTACTTTTCTCACATCATGCATAAACGACATATTATTTTACTCTTGATTGGAGGGCTTCCACCTTTGCCAGAGAACTTGGCTTGACCTTTGAGAGCCATGGTGGAAATACACTTCCTTATCTTGCTGATTTTGGACCATAATCTAATTTCTAATGCATTAGGCATATGAATCCTGAAGCATGTGTCAAATTGATTGTCCATAATGAAAATAAAAAAGTAATAAAATTTGCATTAGATTTAAGTCATTAACTCATGCCCTACATGATCTAATCTTTTAGGGAGTGTGTTTAAGGACTTAGTTTCTTTCTAAATAAATAATAGCCTTGCTATCTTACATAAACATATGACTTGCCTACATGTATTTAAAATCAGGAGGAGTTATTCCACCCCAAGGTTAGTCCAACAAATGTGATTTATCCTCTTATGGAGGTAAACCAAATACCCATTTTCATCTTAGATTTAGGTCGTGCTTTTTGGCCTCGCTAAAGCTCCCTAGATTTAGGTTCAGAGGTTGCTACTTCCCTTTGCGGTTACGAGCATAAATCCTCATCTCTTGGGTGTTTCAATAACCTTGTATTATTGAATTGTAAGCCCTACATTTCAAATAAAATTTCAACTCAAACAAATTAATTCAATTTCAAAAATATAAAGCCCAACCATAGGGTAGTTTGGGATGCTTACTAGACTTCCTAGTATCTTAAGCATCACCTACTTGTTTTCATTTAGCTTTGATAAGAACTCCCTCCTCTTGATTGATCCTACTTGACTTTCTAAAAATAAACCAATCGATTGATAGTCCTACCTTTTCGAAATCTTTGGAGACAATGATCATTTACCTTAATCGAGAGTATTCCTAAGGAATCCTATTCCTTAGGATGTAATTAACTATTGGGGTTTGCCCTTGTAGAGAACTTAACTGAACCCGATTTAAATAAACCATGGTTTACTTTTTCATGTAAAGTAGAGGAAGAATCTCTGGTACATTTCGAAGACCCATAGTCCTTAGGAGTCCTTATTGAGATGAATAGGTCCATTGTAGGGTGGTGACTTCTATCTTTCGAGATAGTACACCTCTCTCCGTCGCATCACCCCTAATAAGAACATCTCGGATCATGGCATCCCATCATATATTTCTATTTTCTTTTCATTTATTCTCTTTTCCAAAAGAGGAGGGGATAGATGAAGGCTGAGATATAATAAAATTTTCACTATATTTTTTCTGGCAACTCCGCTAGGGATGGTTCCTCTCTCCATCTTTGGTAAATGATCATTGTCTCCAAGTATCAATAGTGGGTTCGTACTTTTGTATGAATCCAAGACTATCTTTCTTTTTCATTGGCACTTAGCTTATTTTGCCATTAAGTTAAGTTAGCTAACATCTTTAGGTTTTAGGACCTCACCTGTTGGTCTTAAAACCCCTATTAGGTTCTCCAATGGGTAAAAATAATATTTAATAAAGGAAAGTGATCAAAGACTTCCTCATTACCATTTTTATGGTTAGGAAAGGTTCATTCCAAAAAAAAAAAAAGACAAAATCAATCCTTTATAAAGTCTTTCTTTTCAAAAGCACTTTTTCAAGATACACTTAATAAAATATTTGCACTACATCTAATAATTTTTATAATTGTTACATGTAGGAACATTTCAAAAATAAAACCAACAATCATATTTTCTAAAAGCACAAGTGAACTTCTTCACTCAATTTATTTTGATGAAGACTTCATTTTCAAGAATAAAATTCCAACAATCATAAACTTTCAAAGAAATCACAAAATTTGAAGATGAGTCTTTCCAATCAATACATCTAAATGTGTTGGATGGATGTTACATCTTCAAGCAAAATCATAACTTTGAAATTCCACTCAACACATTTCACATGTGTTAACTTGGAATTTTCACCTTTTCAAATATCACATATTGAACCTCTCCATACACCCATATTTATTGAATGGAGGTTTAATTTCTAATCAAAATAGAAAATAAATTTCCAAAAGCACATATGGAACCTCTCCATTCAATATACCCATATTCATTGAATGGAGGTTTCATTTCCAATCAAAATAAAAAATAACTTTCAAAAAGCACATATGAACATCTCCATTCAATATACTCAAATTTATTGAATGAAGATTTCATTTTCAATAAAATAATGCTATTTTGAAATATCACTTAACATATTCCATATATGGTTAGATTGGAATTTCCTCTTTCAAGAAAAATAATAATCACACATGAAAATACATCTTCAAAAAATGAAACATAATTGATTTCCATCTTACATACCCAAATTTGTTAAATGGAAATCCCTCTTTTCAAAATCGACAAAACACAAAATTTTCAAAACGCATTTGGAACATTATTCTAGCATACCACATTTGCTAAAATGAAGTCTCCTTTTTCAAAAATAAAATTTTTCAAAACACATTTGAAACTTCATTCTAGCATACCCCATATGCTAAAGTGAAGTCTCCCTTTCAAAACACAAAAATTTGAAACACATTTTTGGAATTTCATTTAGCATACTCAAATTTGCTAAGTGAAGTGTCCATTTCACAAAATTCAAAATACATTGGAACTTCATTTTGCATACCACATTTGCTAAAGTGAAGCCTCCATTTTTAAAAAAAAACTTTGAAACACACTTTTGGAACTTCATTTTAACATACCACATTTGCTAAAGTGAAGTCTCCATTTTCAAAACAAAATCCAAAATAAAAGAAACACATTGGAACTTCATTCTAGCATACCACATTTGCTAAAGTGAAGTCTCTATTTTCAAAACAAAATCTAAAATAAAAGAAACACATTAGGATTTCCTCAGCATACCCAAATTTGCCAAGAATCTATTTTCAAAATAAAATCAAAAAAAAAAAAGAAACACATTACAATTTCCTTAGCATACCCAAATTTGCTAAGACTCTTATTTTTTATTTTTTTTTCAAAATCAAAATCTCTAAAAATAAAAGAAACATATTAAGATTTTCTTAGCATACTCAAATTTGCTAAGAGTCCTATTTTCAAATATTTTTAAAAATAAAACACACTTGGATTCTTCATTTTAGCATACCCAAATTTGCTAAATGAGGATTCCATTTTTCAAAATCACAAATGATTCACAAAATAAAGTAAACAAAGAAAAAGAAGAAATTATTTTCAAACACCCCACTTAGCATACCCAAATTTGCTAAGTAAATTCAAAAATCTCAAATCAAAATCAAATTGACCCTTTACTTTAACATACCCAAATTTGTTAAATAAAGGGTCCTCAAAATCAAAAATCAAAATTCAAATATGAACCTATGGAAGCATTTCTCCAAAAATATTTGAACCCATTTTTTAACATACCCAAATTTGTTGAAAGTGGATTCAACATTCAAAAAAATTCCACTTTTTAATCAAATCTCAAAATCTCTTCTAAATCCATTTAAGGCCGACTTAACACTTTCAAGATGTTGAGTGTGGGTTCAAATTCTAAATTCAAACTCAAAAATTAACAAAAATCAGAATCTGATTCAAGTTTATTTTCAACATTACAGACTTTTGTTCAACGTTAGTTTTAATTTCAATTTTAGTTTCAGTTGATTGCAATGGCAGCGCAAAAGTATGTGTTCTCGTTTTCTCATGGGATGGACTTGGCCCTGGATCAGGCCAGCCTTCCCCGATATGATTATGCCCACCTCATCCACTTTGGTTGAGGCTCTGACATTACATGTGAGGGCACTCCCTCATAACGTTAGAGTAGTGATCGGGAAGAAGCCCATCTACGACATGCCATCTCAATCGATATTCCTCACTAAAGAGAAGGTAGTGGTGGTTCCCACAATAGCGATCGAGCAGATCGTGAAAGTGCTGCACTGTTGTTCCCCATGCTACCCCAGTTAGGGCTAGCACCCACTCACTAGCACCCTCCAAGGGGAAGGCTCCCCTGATCCCGGATTGTCTCCCTGCTTTTGAGGTTGGGTCTAGCTCTTACTCTGCTTGCCTTACAAGAACCCAAAGAATAAACAAGAATTGCATGATAAAGTAGCACCACACTCGCATTGCTAGGGAGATGGAGGCAGTTACCCAGTCTATTATAGAGGAGTTGCCCATGATGGTTTTCCTGTTACAAACCGTACCCTCTCTCTCTCTCTCTGAGGGAGGATGTCGAGGACTTTTCTCCTCACCTCCACCATTCGCCAAGCATCGACAGTGAGAGGAGGAGGTAGTATGCTGACCTTCATTCAGTTTTATGCTGAGAGGCGGAGCCTACGGACGATCTGAGTCAGGGGCTCAATTTGATTTGAGATCAGTCATTCCCCACAGTGTGGGTAGGTAGCTTAGGCAGGAGAGGGCTAGAGAGGCCCACACATCAGTTCACATTACTAGTCAGGAGTTCCAGAGGTATAGCCGACAATTAGTGGCCTCCGTATTTATGGATTTTCTGGATCGGTGCGCTACCCGCGCTGACTATACAAATAGTATCTTACTTACGGGGACTACACATCATAAGAGAGAAGGTCCTATCCCGAGAGAGTCGATGGTGCCTCCACCACACCGCTCTTCTCCCCGTCCGCCATCTCCCGTACATGTCTCAGCATCTACTATTCCAGCTAAGGCCATGAAGGCCGCATCGGGGGAGAAGAGGACCCCATTGGTGATACTACGGTCGAGAGATCCCATCTTATCTACACCACCTACTATGGCGAGGCTGAGCTCTCCTGCTTGACCTTCTACCCTAGTGGTCAAGAAGAATGACCTCAAAGCATAGTAGTCATCCCTTCACCACCACCACCGCATCAGGATATAGAGATAGTTACAGTAGTTGTCGAAGGAGAGGGTGACTGTTTAGCCACACCTATGATGATTGATCCTCCTAGGAGTACTACTCCATACAGATTTAGTGGCAGCCAAGAGCATATTTCTTCCAGCAAGTATAACCCTTATAGGGTTAACTCTTCAGCAGTAGGGGAGGTCCAGTGCCTCACAGTACATGATAGTGATCCCACCACCAGTCAGCCTAAATCCTTGTGCCCGTTCAGATAAATCATTCTCTAGATGATATTGTAGCCAATTATCTCATGGAGAAGAAGGAGATCTTAGGATATGACTAGTCTGATGAGGAGAAAGCTAGCTTTGATCCCAATGAGGATGATCTATTCAAAGATTTAGTGGGCGTTCACATGGTAGATACCTAGGGTTCTCTCCTTCATGAGCAACACACTATGGAAGGTGTTGAGGCCAAAGAGGAAGACACATCCTACTCGATCCAACACCTCCTTCAGCAGATAAAATAGAAAGATGATCAAATAGATAGGATGGGGAAGCAGCTCGAGGACTTGTTAGCAGCAGACCTAGCACTTCAGAAATAAGCACCGGCAGTCCATCCTACTATAGTTGAGACTAGTCAGTTAGAGTTGGTGCATGTCTTGGATCCAGCTAAGACTTTATCTCCAATAGAGCAGGGTAGCACCAGTATGTATAGGAAGGTAGTGGATAATACCTCCATATAAGAAAAAGACATCAAGACTATGGTTGAGCAACAAGTGAGAGAAGCGTTTCAAGCCCAAGGAGGATCATTAGTTCCAAAGGGTAGACCACCCAGAGGAATTGATGTCCAATATCCAATATAAGGGTTTGTGCCTCCTTCTTTCAAGAGCTTGATGATAATGGGAACGCATATTGCACACAAGGGCTAGTTGTTGCATGGCGGCGATGATGTTTTACTCTTCATCTCTTTATGTTAGTAGCTTAGCGGTAGCCTTTGATTGGTATCGAACTTTCCAATAGTTTGTGAGACTTTGCTGAGTTGGAGCAACTCTTCATCAAGAGGTTTGCTGGAGCTCAGCAAAGGGTGACTATAGGCGATCTCGTTGTGGCTCAACAAAACTCCACTGAGTCCCTCATTGATTACATTCTCAGATGCATAATTTAAGCATGAAATATGAATCATAGTTGTCTGAACAACATGCCATCGAGATTCTACTTAAGAATATCCATGGACCGATGCCCTCATGCTTAAAGGTTTCACCATTAAAATTTTTGAGAAATTAATTAGGCTTACAAGGAGAAGCCAAAAAGTTGCCTTTTCCTAACCAATCAATAAAGTAGAAGCCATAAGGTTTTGAAGAGAAGCTCGGCGTGATATCGGAAGAGCGGTGAGCGGTTTGAGATCTCGCTCCATGACCATCACTTCCACCTTCTCTACCACAACCTAGATAGCCTTACCGGTTGCCATAGCAGCCTGCACTGCCTCCTCCTCAACCACATCATCAGTAGCAGTAGTACACATACTTACCACCAGGTAGCTATGGTCCACCTACTCTTTTGGTTAAACTTAATAAGCCTTATTCATTTCAGAGAGAGGTAATCAGAAAGATCTTTAAGAATCTCTTAAAGAAGCCTGATTTTTAGCTACCTAAACCTAGGAGATCGGAGGAAGTGGCCAAAAGCAATGATCTTAACTTTTTCCCCTACCACTATATACTAGGTCATGTTTTAGAAGATTGCTTCACATTTAAGGACTAGCTTGAACATAGCTTTAAGACCGATGCTATAGTCATCTCAAAGGAATACCTTGTGGAACAACCATCCAGTTCCATTAGGGTAATCATTAGGGATATCCTTCCAAAACCAAAGAAGGTTGGGATATCTCCTTATCCATAACCTCTAAGAAAATTATCTCAAAAATCAAGAAACTTTTCTTATAGGTGCCTGAGCCAGCTTAAACCTCCAATATCAAGGAAGGTTTGCAAGTTGCCAGAGCCAACTAGGAAAAAAGGGGAGCTCAGGAAAACAATGTGCCTGGGATAGCCAACCACCACCAAGTCCGACCTCATCATATCATTCTACTTCATACCTCTTACTTTAGCTCTTCTTCTAGTAGACATCTTATCGATGAGGGCATCAAATCCCTCACCCCTCTTACTTTACTTGATTTCTACTATATACCTCCTATCAAATCCAATAAATTGAAGAATAAAGTTAGCTTGAATTATATTTGTTTCACTTCTGATGGGTTGTCTAAATCTATTCCTAATGATAACTCTTTAAGTCTAAACCAACAACTATAATAATTATGATCTTCCTCTTTAGGCACACTCAAGATGAAACAAGGGCATTGGTTTGAAAGTTGAGAAGCCCCTCCAGGATGCTCCACCCTTGGATATATGCTTGGAGGATCATTGAAGTGGACTACAATGTCCTCTCACCTAAGAAAGTTTCCATCTAAGCTAAGCATATATGATGCCCTTATCTTATCTAAAAAGATGAAGGAATCATTAATCAAGGCTCTCTTGATCCTGAGATATGCTTAGCTCAGCTGACCGCTATTGGAGAAAAGGCAAATTATTCTAGAGAAGCTTAGGGAATCACTTTCACAAATGAAGACCTACTTTTGGGGGACATGGAGCACAACCATCCCCTCTACATTACAATGGACATGGGGATTCATATTAGCTAGAGTTCTCATCGATCCAGGTGCATTGGTGAACATTATGAGTCTAAAGACCCTTACCTATTTGATGATCGACATCTCCACACTCCGAGGAGATCAGATGATGTTGAGAGGATTCAATGAACAAGGTGAGAGGGCTTTAGGTTATATAGTGTTACCTTTGGAGATAGGTGACTGGAAGGCTGAAGCCAAGTTTTATATCATTGATTCAAATACTTCATTCACTGCTTTGCTCAGTAGGCCTTGGATACATCAGAATAAGATGATTCCATCCTCCCTCCATCAATGCATCAAGTTCAGGAAGGATGGGATTGAGTACTATGTCAAAGGAGATGAAAAGCCATTTTCAGTTAGAGGGGTTGAGATATATGAGGATGCGACTTACTATCTTCCTCAACACACCCTTTCTCATGAACTTGGACAAAATTTAAATTCAAAAGAAAAAGAAAATGAAGAAAAAGAAAAAGAAAAAAAAAGAGAAAATAAAAATGAAAATCCAAGAGAACAAGAAAGGGAAATTGAAGAAGAAATAGAGCCGCATATCACATTCCATCCACAGTTCATTCCATCATATGGACATGTGGGTAGGATGACTCGACCTCCACCGGGCAGAGCCAGAGGTAGAAACATAGGCAGTTCTAGAGGTGGAAGACCCCCTGGTTGGCCATCAGCCAACAGGGGTTATGTTCCAGTTCATTGGAGTACCCTTACTATTCACATAGACTTTGAATCCATCTCAAAAGACGAGTCTCATGTGATTAGCATAACCTCTCGGTGGGTTTCATTGGAGGTGACACTCGAGTGATGAAGGCCCTCCATACAAAGCAAAGTATTGAATCAAATGTATGTGAAACTATCGGGCATCTTAGGAACCTTAGCTCTAACCTCACTTTCATCAAAAGTTGAAGTTTAGTAGTTAAGAAGCCCCTTTCTTAGAGTCAAGCTAAAGAGATTCCTTTTGGGATCATCATCCTCAAGTCCTGAAGTTGATGTAGAACTTAAGGATGATTCATATAAAGAATTAATGAAATTACCTTTTGATTGGTACTTGTCTTGTATTAATAATCTTGCAAAGAAGGGTTTGATTCTTTATTCATGGTCTAAGCACAGGTTAGAGTACTTCAAAAAGCTATGGAACAACATAGACAGGGATGCACAATCAAGATCGACTAGATTGATGCAGTGGGTCCGATTGATGATCTTGCTTATTACCAATCATTTAGTCCGATAGGTTCTTTTCACACAAAACCAACTCTTATGAGGATGTGTGTTTAGAAACTTCGAGATGATCCGATGATCTCCAAATCAAAGATGCACCATGAAGAGGAGATCCATTCACAATTTAAAGAAATCAACCTGGGATGAAATCCATCCACCGACATACATCAATTTAAATGAAGAAGAAACCAATGACTTAGTTAAATTTGTGTGAAGTTTAAGGATTGCTTTGCATGGAGTTATGAAGAAATGCCAGTTATCTCGATGTAAATTCCACAAACTAGTAATAGATCCTAATGCTAACCTTATCAAGCAAGCTCCTAGATGCATGCAATTAGAAATCGAACAACAGGTCATTTCTGAAGTCAAAAAATTGATCGATACTGATTTCATCAGGGAAGAAAAATATCTTACCCGTTAGCCAGGGTCATCCCAATTAAGAAGAAGAATGGCCAAATTCATATTTGCATCAATTTCAGGGACTTAAATAAGGCATGTCCCTAAGGATGAGTTTCCTCTTCCTATACCAGAATTAATGATGGACATCGTTTCATCTCATGCAATATTCTCCTTCATGGATGGGTCATCACAATCAAGATGGCCTGAGGATGAAACACGCTTTTCATCGAACAATTTATTATTGTAGGGTCATGCCTTTCGCCTTAAAATCTTGGTACTACATACCAGCGGGCCATGACTCGGATCTTCAATGAACTCATCCATCATGTTGAGTGTTATGTTGATGATCAAGTAGTCAGCGAGAGAAAAGGAAGACCATCTCTTTGACTTTGAGTAGTTTTGAAGGTTAAGATAATATAACCTCAAAATGAATCCCTTGAAGTGCATTTGAGTAGCTTCTAGAAAATTCCTTGGTTTGTTGTCCACCGTGGAATAGTAAATCCAAAAGATCAAAGCTATCTTAGAAATGCCTCCAAAACTTAACTCAACTCAGATCTTTCCAAGGTTGGTTGGCATATCTAAGATGCTTTATTTCCAACATATCGGGAGATGCAAGTCATTCTTAGTTCTTATTAAAAAGGATGCCAAGTTCAAGTGGGATGAGAAGTGCCAGCATGCCTTTGAAGATATCAAGCGGTTGGTGAAGCCAGTTCTAGCCCCTATCTCAGGCGCCACTCATCCTCTACCCGCATTGGATGACTCTCTCTGCTTTGTTGGCCCAATAATGATGAAGGGAAGGAGAGTGCTCTCTACTACCTCATCATCTAATTCTCAAGTGAACTACCCACCTATTAGAAACATTTCTAACTTTGATCTTCATCCCAAAAGCTATGACACTATATGCTTTCTCATAAGGTGAACTTGATTTCAGAACCAATCCTTTGTATCTCATGACACAATGCTATCCAAACATTTGGCACATTGGTCCATGATTCTCTCGTTTGATATCACATTCATACCCTTAGTGATAAAGGATAAAGCAATTTCTTAGACACCCACTACTTGATTCCACTTGATGATCTCCTTGATGAATAAATCATGAACTTAGGGGAGGTTGAAAACCGCCGATGGAAGATGTATTTTGATGGTGCGGCTTCCTTTCATGAAGGAGAAGCACCACGATCTACTCTTCCAGGAAAGGCAGGGGTAGAAATAGTTCTCTTAACTCCATTCTGCGATGTGATTAGATTCTCATACTATCTCTCTAATCCCTGCACCAACAATGAAGCTGAGTATGAGGCTTTGATTTCCAGTCTAGAGTTAGCTATCACAGTATATGTCAAAAGCATCAACATCTATGGGGATTTTCAATTAGTCATCAACCAAATTATTGGGTCCTACAAGGTTCTAAATCCTAAGCTTCATCACTATCATGAGTATACCATGAAGCTATTGGCCCAAATCCCAAAGGTTACCATCTACAAGCCTCAAGGAGAGAATAGTAGCGGTCTAGCCAACTTTCAAGATTGGCATGTGTCAAGATGAGTCCATTCCAATAAGGATCCAAAATAGACAAGTCTTATCCCTTGTTGATACTGAACTCATCGAGAGGTTCTCTCTTGAGGCGAGGTTGTAATTGCCAAAAAGGACAAGGAATCACATTGGAGGCAACCATTCATGAATTATTTAAATATAGACAAACTACCTCAAGAGAAATCACTAGCACACTAGGTGAAATAGAGAGCTCTCTCTCCTATGCTCTCATGGATTAAACCTTGTATCGACGATCCTTTGATCAAATGTAGTTACATTATTTAGATAAACATGAAGCCTGTAGCATTATAACTGAGGTACATTCAAGTCTATACAGAGCACATCAATCTAGTCCAAAAATGAAGATGAAGATCAAGAGACTAGGATACTACTGACCTTTGATGATTACAGACTACATGGATGTAGCTAGGAGATGCCATCACTGTCAGGTACACGGTGTGGTCTTACATCAACCACCTAACATTCTACACCCTACATTGGCCTCATTACCATTTGAGTGTTGGGGTACCGACATTGTGGGTCTGATCGATCCTCCTTCTCCAAGGGTCATCGGTTCATCTTAGCTGCCACCGATTACTTTTCCAAGTGGGCGGAGGCAATCCCACTCAGAGAGGTCACAACTCAACATGTGCTTTAGTTTTTTAGGAACCATATCGTATATAGGTTTGGGGTGCCTCGATGAATTATATCCAATAATGATACTGCATTCAAAAGCACCAAGATCAATTTCACCAGAAGACATAGTATAGATTGGAGATACTCCACCATCTACTATCCTAGAGAAAATGGCTTAGCATAAGCATTCAACAAAACTCTCATCCAAATACTAAAGAAGACTCTTGATGACAACAAGCGACAGTGGAATGACCAGTTAGTTGAAGCCTTGTGGACATACCGCACAACATACAAAACTCCATCTCAATCTACCCCATTCTCTTAGTGTATGGGTTCGAAGCCATTCTACCATTATAAGTCCAACTCTCATCACTAAGAATAGCAATGGGTAGTAAAATCACTATATAGCAGAATGCCAAGTTATGGTTAGAATAACTCGAAGGTTTGGAGGGGAGGGGCCTACAGGTGTGCCAAAATCTCGAGTTGTATAAAGACAAAATGATTCAAGCTCACAACAAGCTAGTCTCCCTAGGTCTTTCCAAGTAGGAGAACTTGTGTTCCAAGGAGACCAATTATTGCCCGTAGAAAGATGGGAGGCAAGTTTGAACCCACTTGGGAAGGCCCCTATGTCATAAAGAAGGCCCACAAAGGAGGATCTTATCAGCTCATTGATTGTAAAGGGGAACACCTGATGCTTCCAATTAATGGGCTCTATTTGAAGAAATATTACCCATAAAATATGTTTGAAGATAATTATCAATAAAAGAACAAAAATTTGATTCCATTTCATTAAAATCTTCTCTTCTATCAAAGCGTTGTTTGCTTGCCTTTCGAATTCATCATGATGCATTTAGGATAGGTGTAAGAGTCCCCCAGTGGCATCATATCCCTCTTTCACAACACAAACACAATCAAACATAATCTCTTGGTGCACTTAGAATAGGTGTGAGAGACCCCAAGAGGCATCCTAGTTCGATTAGCACAACTAAGTTAGGTGTAGAGAACCCGAGCGACATCTTTTCTTGGTGAGAATTCCTGGTTGCCATCCATGGCACCCTTTCATCCAAATCCCCAGCATGTTTAAGGTAGGTATAAGAGAACCCAAGCGGCATCTTATTCCTTTAACAATCACAAAAATAAACACATATCTTTTATCTTGGGCTATTTTGATGTGAGAGCAAGCCCCATGCGGCACTCACTCATTAACTGCTCTAGGTCGAGTTTACATACTACCTTGCTAGTATGTCACTCAAGTGGTCATTTGTTTGGAAGATGTGAGTCCCTGCACTTTCTTCCAACTTGACCATTGCAAACCAATCAGAGCCTTGTTAGTATGGTAGACTTCTTGCCCCTACCATGTTGATTTTGTTTAAAAAGATGTGAGTCCAGCTTTCTTGAACTAATCATCATGATCTAACTAGGTCAGTATATTTGAGGTTTAGGATAAGTCCTCTGAGGCTCCTTTCCTCTTGACTACATTTGAGTGATGTAAGTCCCCAAGTGCATTCACTCAATAGTCACCCAGGTTGGATCTGTTGAGTAGAAGGCTATCCCATCAATTCTATAGAGGATGTGAGTCCCGAGCTTTATTCTAGGCTTACAAATTGTACACCTTAGGTTGGTTGATGTTCATATCTATAACTCACTGGTGGATACACCACTCTTGAGATGTCCTTGCTTTCTCCTTGAGTTGGCCACCAAATACCTATTTGATATATGACTAGCCATGTCATCTTCTCCAAAGTTTTGCATCAAGCCCTTAGCGGCCCCTCTCCCTGTGAGCATTCTATTTGGATCACATCATTTGCGACCCAATTTAGACACTACCTGGTTACTCTTGGATTGCACAGTCCCCCATTCTTAGTAGCCACCCCTGTGGTTTGAGAATTTGTTCAGCGGATGCACAGATTCTCCCTTGGTTCAGTAAATATGAGATAGTCAAGCTGGTTCTTTCAGTTTGATCTCTTGCAAACTAACAAGGTCCATAAACAAACTAAATAAATAAATAAATTATTTCACTTGTGGATTAGGAATTCAAGCCCCCAAAGGGCCCCTTTTCCCAAGCATGCATCCTATCATTATGGCAGTGCCAGCAGAACTCCCTATAAGAATTGTTTGACTACCTGAGTTGAGATAAATCCCTGGGATGGTACTTACTCTGTAGTCACCCTTAGGTCGGGTTCAATATCATTTTCCAAAAGTAGGTTACCCCAGTGGTCATTCCTCTTTGGAAGATGTAAGACTATGATGCATTCTTTCTAACATGACTGTCACAAATCGACGGCAGCCCTAGGTCAAGATCGATTTGTTGCCCAAACCAACCAATCACCCCAGTGGTCTTTTGTAATGGAATATGTGAATCACTGAGCTCTCTTCCCTTAAATTGATCATTTCAAATCAAAAGGCACTCCTTTGGTTGGATAGTTCTCCTATCAGCCGAGAAGCTACTCCCTTTGGTTCAGTAAATCTGAGATAGGTCTAGGCTAATATAAGCTTCTTCTTATTGTCATCCATCACAAACCAATGAAATCCATCAAAACAAATTAAAAAAATAAAATTAATCTTTGACTATCTTTGAGTCAATTTGAGTCCCTCAGTGGCATTCACTCAATAGTCGGCTAGGTGGGTTGATTGTTGCCTGTGATCACCCTGTTGGTTCCTTATTTTGGGAGATGTGAGTCCTATTCTTTCTTCTAGCTTGACCGTTTACTCAAGGGCATCCCTTTGGTGGTTAGTCCTATGTGGTTGGTAGACTAATCCCCTTGGATTGGTAAATCAGTTAGGTTAGAGCCTCCATGGCCTTGCCCATCTTAAAATGGATGGGATCCATCATAATCAAAACAAATTAAAGAATTAATTTTGACTATCTTTGAGTTGATCTAAGTTCCCCAGTGGCATTCACTCATTTATATTCAAATATATAAATGAAATATAAATTCAAATCAATCAAACCAAATTCAAAATTCAAATCCAAATAAAAAATCTTTCCTAAGTCATTTGATCTATGGACTTGGCCTAAATCAAATCAAATGAATTCAAATTGAAATTTTCTCATAACCCATTTATATTCTCATTTATATTCACAAATATAAATGAAATATAAATTAAATATCAAAAATCAATTCAAAATTCAAATTCAAATTCAATCAAAATCAACCTAAGCCTTTCAAGTTAAAATCTTGAACTTAGCCAAAATCAAATTCAAATCAAGTCAAACTTGATTTTTTTCTTCATGATTCAATGAATCATTCAATCATGATCAAATATAAATCAAACTCAATCATCAAACCAAATTAAATTTGAAATCAACCCAAGTCAAACTCATGTTCACCCTTTGATCTTGAAATTGTCAGTGGATCAAAACCCATTTAACTTCAAAACACTTTACAAATGGATTTATATTTCAATAATAAGTCATATGTGAGTTCAATCAAACTCAAATCAAATTTCACCAAGCCTTTATTTTACTTAGGCTCACTTGACCCAAAGTGACCTAAATCCTATGAGCCAATTCAATCTAACCAAATTGGATTGAACTAAGCCCGCCTAAGCCTCACATTGTGAGCAACAATCACCATAAGATGATCAATTACTAAAATTGGGTCAAACCAAGTCAAACTTATGGGTTGACAAAATCAACACTTAGCCAAAATGAAACCTAAACTAGCCAAAATTCACCATAGGCCAAATTAAATGAACCATTAATCAAAACTCATTCATGATCAAAGTTTGAACTTGACCAATCATCATTTGAGCTAACCACCCAATTGGCCATAACCCAAGTTGACCCAACTTGACCTAAAAAGTTAAATGTCAAAACTTGATCTAAGCCAAATTGATTAAAACAATGGGTCAAGTTCATATCACTTGTTGAACTTGACCAAAGCCTCAATTGACCTAGACCTAACCTAGCCCAATTGACATGAACCAAACTTGACTAGTCAAATTGAGCCAAATCAAATATAAACTAAATTGATTGAAACAAGATACCAATCCATTTCAAATGATCAACCAAATAAACCAACCCATGACTAAAAACAAATATCAATTAGGTCAAAATTTCAACTTGACCCATTTGACCTAAATATACCAAACCAATGATGCAAATATTTAAAATGGTTATGAACTTGACCCAACCCTTTTCAATTGACCAATTGGTCAACTTGACCCAAGTTGACCTAAAGACCTAAATGGGTCAACATGAGCAAATCATATCAAAACCAACTCCAAATTCAATGAAACTTGGCCTTTTTCAATCATACAAAACATATTCAAACTAAATCAAGCCAAATGACCATTTTACCCTAGGCCATAGGTAATTAAATTAAAACCACTTGAATTTGGTCAATTCCTTTTCATGGACCAACATCATCTTAATGGACCAAAATGGTCACTAATAGAATGGTGCACATGACCCATGGTTTGTCAATCAAACCCAACCCATTCAACCATCCAAATGAAATAAATCATCCTCCCTTGAATTGCACATGGGACTTCTTTACTCCTACTCAAATCACCCATGTGCAATCTAGCCTAACCCATTGCATAATTCAATTTGATCAAAATGGAAAAAAGCTCATTTCGATTCCTCAGGGAGATATACTCCCCAATTCACTTAATTCATTCTCCCTATTCGATTGAACTGGGAACTCAAAAATTTCAAGCTCCCCAATTTTCAGCATTGATTTTCCCATTTCTCAATTTTCTTGGGAAAAAATAAATCAAGTAAAATCCAACTTATCAATACCCAATCAAACTAATTCCTCTTGCAAGCTTCATGAGACTCAATCAAACTCTTCAAACCTTTTCCAAGTTCTCAAAAGAGGGAGGAGTGCTCTTAATCAAGACAAGCAATTGAAGGAGAGCTTGGTCCATAGAAGATCCACTCAACCAAACCACTCAAAATATTCAATGCTTGTTTTGAGAAGCTACCAAATCGATAGAATGATAGCCTCAATGAGGGTATCCATTAACTAGCTTAATTGTGGTCTTTGAAAACAAATTCACCTTGAAATTTAACATTGGATGTATTCTTGCTCTAGATGGTGTGGGAGTTTGAGTTCAATCAGCTCAATGAGCTCAAAATCTTACCATGGAAGGTGGGTGATCCACTTTCAAAGATCAAATAGATCATGGGCCATCCATCCATGCATTTTGGATGGGCGACCATGATCAGGCATAGATATTTAATTTAATATTTTAATCATGACCATCACTCCAATCTTTGATCGGACAATGAGAAAGCGTCCAATAATGGGATCAATATGACAACAGTGGCCATCCATCATGCACATGGAAAGCACACATGCATGCGTCATAGATTAATCTAATTAGGCTATTTAATTAATGGAAAATCATAAACAAATATTCATAAATGTGAAAAATCATAAAATACAAATAAAATGCATATAAAGATATTTCAATGTAAAATAAAATTATTTTCAATGGATTTTGAATGATATTTCTTGAATTTTAATTTTATTGGGAATGTGATTATACTAATTATTCTAATTATTCCATTAATTCAAACTTTAAATGCATTTAGTGGATGACTTACCTCTAATTTTCTTGAGATTTATTAATTATTTTAATTAGAATTCATTTTCATCTTAATCATAATGTAATTAAACTATTAAATGAATGAATAGTGGTTTAATCCTTATTGAGTTAATTAAGCTTTGTTTTGATGAGGTTTGGAATTATTTGGGATATTTTCCTAAGTTTTTAAACCCTTTCTCTTAATCTAAATTAATTAGGGGTTAATCCACTAATTACTTAATTAATTGATAAAATTCAAAACATTCAGAACTTAATCAATCCATCTTGGGTAGATGCTTAGGTGTTTAATAATAAGAAAAAAATCAAACTCAACATGTGTGGGAAGGGTTATGAAAGTACTTAAATTAAACCCTTTAGCTTAATTAATCATTAATTGTGAGCCAATTGCATTAGGCCCTTTCTTTCTTTGCATTGCTGATTTAAATTCTTTGTGTGATTTATGTCATACATTGGCTCATAATTATTTATTAAATATGTTAAAGGTGGTAAGTAAGGGTAATTAACACTTAATTCACATACCTAACTAAAACATAAAATTGACCTAATCAACTAAAAAATAAAATAAAAATAATATACACATGTATGGGGTTGGGACCCAAACTCATCTCACATTTCTCAAATTAATCAAACTCAAAATAAAACAAAATTTCTTTAAAATAATTTGATTTACTTTAAATAATTTTATTCTAGATTATCTTTAGAATTAATTAGGGTGAATGAATTTACATGCTTTCATCACTTTATTTCTTTCCTAGCATGCTAAATATGTCATATGAAAATCATGCATTCATTCCTTTTAAAATCAAATTAAAATGAAATATTTTTTTTATGTCAATTGCATGTTTTGGCTAAAGTAAGAATATGAATTATTATCACTATTAAATCAAAAATTATTTTAAAATTTATAAAAAACATCAAAACTAAAGGTATGCTACTATAATTATTTATAAGCTTGCATGTGAAATATAAAATATGTATTATGTGGTTTTCCTCCTCTCTTTCTTAACATAGAATTGTATAGGATTTGCAAAGTGTAGTCCATTTGAAAAGACATAACACTTGCTCAAATCATTCCTATATACACTCTATGTCATGACTTAAGAAGGATCATCACACATAAAAATTAAATAATCAAATAAATATAAACTTTTGCATCTTTCTTTTTCCATTTATTTTTTTTGTACATGCATATATATTTAAGGAAAGTGGTATATTAGTCTGGACAATCCCAAGATTGCGAGGCTTTAGGTATCCCTAAGTAGGTCTTGTACCTTATATCCCTGGTGTTAATAATGGAGCAGTTCTCACTTATGCCTTTCATACATACACATGTGCATATGAATAAAGGATAAAAGAATCCCCTCTTTTCTACTTAATGAAAATCATGCATCATAAAGCATCAAACTTTCTTTAGTAAGTGTACTAAACATTCTCATTTGCATGTATAGATCTTAGATTCATCCATATGCATGTTATATATGTTTAGAAAGAAATAACGTGGTGTGTTTTTTGTGATATTATTTCACTTTACTTAATCTTAAAATGCCTTTTTCTTTTGAATAGGTTTGTTTAGAAAATCTAAACTTAGGATTAATTAAAATATAATAAAATATTCACTAAATAAAATCAATATGAATCTACTTTAGAAATTACTTAGGTAGGGAAGGAAAGAGAAGTTTCTCTTTTCTTTCTCTTTACAACTTAATAATTAATGTAGGTTCATTCAAACTAAATACAAATAAAATTAACAAATCAACTAAACACTTAATAAACCACCCTCTAAGTTGAACATTTTCATACTTAGAAAACTTAAAGCCCTAAAAGCATACCACACAAACCTTAAAGCACACATTGGCTAATCACCATTTCTAGCTTTAGGTTAGGCGTGCATGGTTTGATGTTTTTTTTATTTTGTGATGTAATATTTTAGTGGATGTTAGGGTGTATGTGTAGATATGGTAAGACAATTTAGTCTAATCATTATCTTACAGAGATTGTGCTTAAAGTTTGTAATAATAAAATATAAATGCTTTTGTATCAGTGCTTATACCCTAAGCATAATCCAATAGGCCAGGTGGACTTGGTTTCCATGTGTGTGGGGTGCTAAGTCCAATATTATATACATGCTTGGGATTTGTATGGTTTGTTTAGCTAATCTCAATTTTGTAGGTAGTTAGATTTATTTTTCCTTTTCATGTAATTTTAATTAGGATTTTGGAATGATTATTATGGGGATTAGGATGAGCATTGGTCATAAGATTTTATCTATGTACCATGTGAAGCCTTTAGAGCAACACATTCCAACCATCAAAAGAAGGAACCAAAGAAGAAGAAGAAAAGAGAAGAAAAGAAGAAAGAAAATGAAGAATTAAGACCCCAACATGAATTCCTTGCTTAAATGTAATTAATTCATTTATGTCATTGTATAAGGGTAGAGCTCATACCAATTTGTTTTGGGTTGTGCGGTGGTGCGACCACAAATGGCCTTTATTCTTTTGTGTTAGCTTTATAAAATTGATGTTTGTTTAGCTGCAGAAATGACATATTTTCTAGTTTCTTCCTTTGATGTATGGCATGATGATTAGGCTCTTAGAAAAAAAATCTTCTACCTTAAGCAACTCAAAATTTAAAATAAATAACTCATAACCTCACAAAATAAAAAAAGATAAAAGAATTAGTAACCCTTAGCTGGATGAGTGTTACTTTTCTCATCATGCACAAAGTATATTATTTCACTCTTGATTGGAGGGCTTCCACCTGTGCCAAAGAACTTGGCTTGACCTTTGAGAGCCATGGTGGAAATACACCTCCATCTTGTTGATTTTGGCCCATAATCTTATTTCATGCATTAGACATATGAATCCTAGCTTTGAGTCAAATGATTGTCCAAAATGAAAATAAAATATATGAAAATTTTGCATTAGATTTAAGTCATTGAATCATGCTACATGATCTAGTCTCTTAAGGAGTGTGTTTAAGGACTTAGTCTCTTTCTAAATAAATAACAACCTCTATCTTGCATAAACATGACTTGCTACATGAATTTAAAATCATAGGAGGAGTTAGTTGGACCACCCCAGGCTTGTAAGTCCAATAATCAGTGGTTTATCTCTCTTGTAGGTAAATACCCATTTTGCCTTAGATTTAGGATGCTTTTTTGGCCCTCGCTCCCAGATTAGGTTGAGAGGTTGCTACTTTCTTTTGTGGGCTATTAGCATAAATCCTTATCTCTTAGGCATTTTCATGACCTTGCATCATGGAATTATAAGCCTTAGCATTATAATAAAATTCAACTTAAACATTAATTCAATTTCAAAATGTAAAGCCCAACCATAGGTAGTGGGGTGCTTACTAGGCTTCCTAGTATCTTAAACATCCCTACTTATTTTCATTTGGCTTGATAAGAACTCTCTCTTCTTGATTGATCCCACTTGGTTTCTAAAATAAACCAATCGATTGATAGTCCTACCTTTTCAAAATCTTTGGAGACAATGATCATTTACCTTAATCGAGTATTCTAAGAATCCCATTCTTAGATGTAATTAACTATGGGGGCTTGCCCCTGTAGAGAATTTAACTAGGGGAAGAATCTCTGGTACATTCTGAAGACCCATAGTCCTTAAGAGTCCTTATTAAGGTTATCAGGTCCATTATAGGGTGGTGACTTTTATTTTCAAGATAGTACACCTCTCCTCAATGTCATACCCGATCACCCTTATAAGAACATCTATGGATCTACGTGGCATCCCAATAAGGCATAATTTTTATATATATTTTTATTTTCATTTGTCCTTCTATCTCTAAAGGGAAGGGGATAGAAAGCGGTATATATATATATATATATATATATATATATATATATATATATATATATATATATATATATAATTTCACCATAAACCCTACAGAAAATATGATTAGGCTAATATACTAACATCCGGACTACACACATACACCTAACATCCATCTAGGTATATCACAAAATAAGCATAAATCAAATCATGCACCTACTAACATAAACAGAAGTGTGACTTAATCTAATGTGTGCATTAAGGGTTGTGTGATATATCCTAACTAGGCTTTAGAGTTATAATTTTGCTAAGTATGCAGATTTAATTTATAAAGGGTTGATTTTCTTTAAGTGATTTAATTGATTTGAATGTTTTACATGGTTTTTTTTTTCATATAAACAAGTATTATAAAGAGAAGAGGGGACCTCTTTCATCCCTACCTAAGTCACTTCTAAAGAAAATTAATTAGCTTGATTCTCTTTAGTGAATGGCTTATTACATGTTTTAATCAACCCTAAGTTTAGGTTCACTCTAAATGATCTTATTCAATAAGAAAGACATCTTAAGATTAATTAGAATGAATTACTATCACATAACATATATTTATTCATTATTTTCATCATGTATATCATGCATATGATTAAATCCTAAGCATAGATATACATGCAATTTGTATCTTAGCACACTTAAATGATGAATGTGAGTAAATGTGTTTGGAATTAATGTTTCATTTGATTGAATGATTTATATGTAATTTAAAGCTCTATGTAAATTCTTATGCAAAAGCATAAGGAAAGGACCTTAAATCACATGACTAATCAACTCAACCAAATAAATAAAGTATGAATGCATGTCATTGTAATAGAAAGAGGGTTCTCATTCATTAGCTAAGTACACATTCATATGTATAAAAGTTTTAAGTGAGTATGTCGCCATTATTCTACACCAGGTGCGTAAGATACAAGACCTACTTGGGGCTACTTAAAGCTTCGCAGCCCCGGGATGTCCAGACTAATATACCACTTTTCTTATATGCCTATGGATGTATAAGCAACTATAAGAATAGGAAAACCCATGCAAAAAATTATATTTGATTTATTTGATTTATGATTCTTATTCATTGGTCATATCATAGATATATATATATAAAAGTTTTAAGTAGGTACGACACCATTATTCTACACTAGAGTAAGGTACATCTACTTGGGGCTACTTAAAGCCTGACCCGAGATGTCCAGACCAATATACCATTTTTCTTATATACATATGAATGTATAAAAAGAACACAAGAATGAGAAGTCATGCAAGAAGTCATATTTGATTTGATTATATGATTTACATATGTGATATGAAATTCTTCCAAAGTCTTAGTATGGAGATACATAGGAATAGATTTAAACAAATGTTGTGTCCTTTTCAAATGAACTATACATTTGTAAATCCCATGTAAATCCATATAAGGTAAGGAATGAGAGCTTCATATTACATATCTTTGATTATGAACACACACAAACTTATAGATACTTGTAATTAACATCACTTCATATATTATAATTGATTTATGGGCTTTTGAAGATAACTTTTGATTTAATAGTAATAATAGTCACACCTATTTTTAATTTAGATCAACACATGCAATTTGACATAAAAGAAACCATTTCATTTAGTTAATTTTAAAAGAAATGAATGCATGATTACAAATGGCAAACAACATTTAACATGATTAGAAAGAAATAAGGGAACATAAGCACATGATCTCATTCATTCTAATTAATTCCTAAGGACAATAATACTAAATAAGGCTATTTAAAATAAATCAAAGTTCTTTAATGACATTTTTAATTTTGAGTTTGAATTGATTTAGAAATGTGAAAGAGGCTTTTAATCCTAATCTCATTTTCATGTGTGAGTTAATTTGGTTTAATGAAGAATATTTAGGTTGATTTTATATTTTAATTTGGTTAAGGTATGAATTAAGTGAATTAATGAACTCTTACATACATCACCTTAATTTAATTAACTAATTAATAATGAGCCAATATGATATGCAATCATATGAAAGTACATTTATAATGCTCCTAAAAAAAAAGAAAGGCATAATTTGGCCGTGATTAATAGTTAATTAAGGGATCTCACTTAACTACTATTATGGTTTTCTCACACATGTGAGCTAACCATAATTTTATTATCTCACTTTAGATTATTGAACACTCAAAGAGCTGCCCAAGATTGATTAAGATTGCTTAGATGTGGAGTGAAATTTAAATTGAGTTAATCAAACTCATTAATCCATTTGATTAAGCATGTTCAATTAATGAAATGAAATTAACTTAAGAAAAGAGATCAAGAAATAGGTCTTAATCTCAATCCCAAGTCCCATATTTGATCATTTAATCTCTGATTTTTATCTTAGGGATTAATTAATTAATTAAGCAATTAATTACCTCATCAATCATTAACTAGTCAAATTCCAAAAGTGAAGAAAACTTATGAATTAGGAAAAATATCCAATCACATTCAGCTCCCTTCTGTTCACATAGATAGGCTTAAATAATTAATGAAACCACTATTCATTCATTAATTATCACTAATTGAAGATAGTGATTAAGACTTAATTAATTTATTTCTCTAATTAAGCGCAATAAAATCCCAAAATAGGGAGGAGGTCATCCCCAACATTCCATAAAAATTGAGATCAATTGGTGATTAATTAAAGAATAATTAAGCTAATTTGATTTCTAATTAAACCTTAATTAAGCTAAAACCACTATTTAAAATCAATTAATGATAATTTTCTTGGATTCTACTTTAAAATATCTTTAAAATGAGCCCAAGTTTATATTTTTTTGGATTTTTCTAGAGTGGCTTATGATTTTTAGAAGTTTTAGCCTTAAAAATAGATTAAGCCTAATTAAAGCCTTAATCCGGGCCATGTGGGGCTTAGCGCTTTCCATGTGGCATGATGGGTGGCTATTAAAGTTTCACATCGCACTTGAATTGCGGACGTGCTAACTCCATGGACTGTCCGATCTAAGATCGGACGGCCACGATCAGATCCATCGTTTAAGAAGGGAATCAAGGGATATAATGTGGGATCTAATAAGGCTCATTCGATCACACATGCTCATGATTTGTCTTTGCGGCGAAGGTGGATGTCGTCATCTTTTCTCGATCGAGCTCACCTAAGCTTATTTCCTCCAAATCAATCCACACCTTGAGGGAGGCGCACATATCTAATCAAAACTCATGACATTTGAATTTACTTTACAAAGGACCAAGCTATTTTCATACAAGGCTTGGTTTGTAAAATTACCTCACCTGAGCTAAGGTCCGACAATGGGATCGACGGAGGTAGCTTCGCCTAGTTGAGGCGAGGCCCTGTTGAGAAGCTTTGAGCTTGATTTGGGGTAGAGTGCTCGGTTGACCAATCCATGCATGTGAAGGCTTCATCTCTGATCGAACTCTGATCTCTGGTGCTCGGAAAGGCATGGAATGATTTGGTTGGCTTCGATGGAGTATGAGGATGGTGTGGGTGCAAGGAAAAAGTTTGATTGGAATGGAGGAGTATTGATTGAAGGAAGGCGACTATTTTCAATTTCTCATAAGAGAGGATTGAGGAGGCTTCTTGAAAAGCTTTGAATCACTCGAGGGGTTTTGGAATTAGCTAGGGACTCACGCCAAATGACTCCTTTTCCACTCAAAATGGGAGAGTATTGGCCAAAAGTGAAGGATGTCGGATGGGTTGGCCTATTTCAGCTAGCAGACTATTGTCAAGGTGCTAGAGGTCATGTCCAACTCCACATGGCTCAACTCGAGTGGAAGGAGCCATGGGAGAAGCCTCTAAGCCTGGTGTGCAAAGTTCCCTTTGGGTTTGTCCATAGGGTGCTCGGTTTGGCTTGAGTGATGATGAGTTGAACTTTCATTGGTCCTTGGCTAACCTAGGGTGGGTTAGGTGAGCTGAGTGGAGCCTCACTTGAGTGCTTAGAGGCTGTCATGGTGATAGGGAAGTCAACTTTGCTTGTTAGCATGAAGATCCAATGGAAATAGGGTTTGTCCAATGGCTAATCCCCTTGGTGGGGTCCACTATGGATTTGGGCTGATTTGGGAATGAATTAAGACATGTTTGGGTCGAGTTTGACCAAGTCATAGGGCCCCATGAGTTGGTTTGGAGTGATTTGGCTTCATTTGGTCAAAATGTCTTCATTTGGGTTAGGTTGGGTTGGGTTGACCAATTGGTCAAATTGGGTCAAACCAAGGCTTGAGTTAGGTTTAAATGATGATTTGGGATGCTTTGGTTCAATTAATATGGATTGGTTTGGCCTAGGTTTGGATTTACTCATTTGCATTCAAAATGGACAAATTTGTCAAGTTGACCAATTGACCAAATTGACCAAATTGGGTTGGGTTAGGTGTTGAGTCAAATTCAATTGGTTGATTGAAAATAGTTGTAGGCTTTGGTTTGGTTTAATTTGAATTTATCTTGAATTTTTGGCAATTTGACCAATTGGTCAACTTGGGCTCAATTATGGCTTTGGTCAAGTTCAACAAGTGATTTGGAATGAACTTGAGCCATTTGTTGCAATCAATTTGGATCAAATCATGATTTGACCTATTTTAGGCTAATTTGGGTCAACTTGGGTCAAATGGCTAATTAGGCTTGGTTTGGCTCAAGTGAGGGTTTGTCATGTTCAATCATTGATTATGAGTTAGTTTGACTAATAGTTCTAATCAATTTGGCATATGATGGATTTTGGCTAGTTTGGGTTTCATTTTGGGCTAAATATTGACTTCATCAAAGGCTAGGTTTGACTTGGTTTAACCCAATTTAAGGGCAATTGATCACCCTAGGGATTATGTTGTGAGGTTTAGATGGGCTTAGTTCAATCTAATTTGGGTTGGATTAGAACTTGGCTCAAAAACATCCTTTAGGTCACTTTGGGTCAAGTAAGCCTAAGTGGATCAATTGGCTTGATCATGGCTTGATTCAAGTTTAGTTGAACTCACACATGAGCTTAGGATTGAAATATAAATCTGTAATTGAGTTTGGAGCCAAATGGGCTTTAGTTCATATGACAATTTCAAGTCAAGAGAGGTTAACATGGACTTGACTTGGGTTGACTTGGGTTTGGTTTGATAATGGTGGTCTATATTTATATTTATGTTAATGATTATAAGAATGATTGAATCATGAAGAAATCCATGAGTTTTGAATTGGTTTGGGTATCATTTGGCCAAGTTCAAGAATTTGGCTGAAAGGGATAAAATCAAGAATTTGATTAGATTTGGGATTGATTTTGGCCATTTGAATTTATATTTCATTTATATTTATGAATATAAATGAAGATATAAATGTGTTATGAGAAAATCACTTATGTTTGGAGTGATTTGGAAGCAAATTTGATAAAATCTAGGATGTAGGTTAAAGCTTGGAGGGAATTGATTTGGTTTGATTTATTTTGGTCATTGAGGGTGGGTTTCATTTATATTTATGGATACAAATGAAGGAATAGTTGATTTGTAAAAAAATAAATCAATTCGAGTTGATTTGGATCAAGATTTGATTAAACTTATGGAGGTGGGTACATATGGCTTAAGAAGGGTCTTAATTTAGTTTGATTTATTTTGATTTGATTTGAATGATTTGAATTTGGATTTCATTTATATTTGTGAATATAAATGAATGAATGATTGATTTATAAAGAAATCAATTAAATTTGGTTTGGTTTGAAGGAGTTTTGGCTAAGCATATGAAGGTGGTTCATATGACTTAGGAAGAGATTTTGGAGTTTTGATTTAATCATGGACTTCAATCATTTGAATTTGAAGTTGGAATTGATTTGGAATTTGGATTGAGATTTTATTTAAGGTTGAATTTAATAATTGAGAAATTCAATTAGATTGGGGTTGATTTGAATTTGGTTAAGGCTAAGTCCATAAGATAAAATCAAAGGGTTTATGAAAGTATTTGGAGTTTGAATTTAATCATGGGCTTCAATCATTTGATAGTTGGATTTAATTTTGGAATTTGGATTTGAATTTGAGGTTTGGATTGAAAGAAGGAAGCAAAGATTTGGTTTAGGCTATAGAGTAAGCAAGTCCTCCTAAATCCCTAAAGCACAATCTATTCTTATGGATAACTCTTCTAAGTCTTTAGGGTTAAGTTAAGTGTTCACCTAATCACTAGAAGTATCTTAAGAGTAAGAAACTCTTAGTGTCTATAAGAGTACTTAGATCTATGATGAGGAAGTTGAGAGCTCACCCCAAAAGTGAGGTCAACAAGTGTGAGAGTGTACACATGAAAAATTGCACAAAAATCACCCAAATTCCCTTGGGATACAACTCAAATCAGCTTATAATAGCATGTAAAGAGGATATAGCAAGCTCTATAGTAGTTTAAAATTGAAAAAGGGTGTACACTCTAGTGTATGAGAAAAATAGCACCAAAATCACTCAAATCTCCTAAAAAATAACTCAACCCAGCTTACAATAGCATATAGGGAGGATATAGCAAGCCCCATAGTGGCTTAAAATTGAAGAAAAGGGTGTACACTTGTAGTGAAATATTTTAAATCATTTCTAAAGATGTATACTTCCATCTTCAGTCTATGTGGAATAAAATAAAGATAAAAATATACTATTTTGTATTTTTGACACCACGTAGATCCACAGATGTTCTTATTAGGGTGATCGAGTACGATATTGAGGAGAGGTGACTATCTCAAAGATAGAAGTCACCACACAATGGACCTAATCACCATAAGGACTCTAGGACAATGTGCATATGTACTGAGATTCTTCTACTTTACATGAAAAAGTAAAGTAGGGTTTATTTTAAATTGAATTCGTTAAGTTTCCTATGGAGGAAAGCCCTCATAGTTAATTACATCCTAAGGAATGAGATTCCTCAAGAATACTCTCAATTAAGGTAAATGATCGTTATCTCCAAAGATTTTGAAAAAGTAGGACTATCAATCGATTGGTTTATTTTTAGAAAGTCAGAGGATCGATCAAGAGGAAGTAGTTCTTATCAAAGCCAAATAAAAATAAGTAGGGAATGCTTAATATACTAGGAAGCCTAGTATGCATCCCAAACTACCTTATAGTTGGGCTTTATATTTTAGAAATTTGAATTAATTTGTTTGAGTTGCATTTTTATTAGAATGTTAGGGCTTACAATTCCATAGTACAAGGCTATGGAAATGCCTAAGAGGTGAGGATTTATACTTATGGCCTGTAAAGGTGAGAAGCAACCTCAGAACCTAAATCTAGGGAGCTTTGAGGTGAAGCAAAATAAATCTAAGAAGAAAATTTTGATTTACCTCCACAAGAGAGGATAAACCACTGGACTTACTGGGGTGGCCATCAACTAACTCCTAATTTTAAATTCATATAGGCAAGTCTTATGTTTATGCAAGATATTTAGAGAGTAAGTTAAACACCTTAAGAGACTAGATCATGTAAGGGCATGCTTCAAATGACTTAAATCTAATGCAAAATATTTTACTTTTATTTTTGGACAATCATTTAACTTAGGCTTATAGGATTCATTTGCCAATGCATGAGAATTTAGATTATGGGCCAAAATCGTTAGAAGGGAGGTGTGTTTCCACCATGGCTCTCAAAGGTCAAGCCAAGTTCTCTAGGAAAGGTGGAAGCCCTCCAATCAAGAGTGAAATAATATGCTTTTCTGCATGATGGTAGAAAAGAAATACTCATCTAGCTAAGGGGTTGCTAATTTTGAGTTGTTTAATTTGGTAGAAGATTTATTTTTTCCTAAGAGCCTAATCGTCATCCAGGCCATACATTAAGCAAAGAAGAAACTAGGAAAACATGTCATCTTAATGCACAAGCTAAACAAAATATCAAAACATTTTATAAAGCTAATGCAAAAGAATAAAATGGCATTTGTGGTCGGGCACCACCGCACAAGCCCAAAAATAAGTTGGGTAGCTAAGCTCTACCCTTATACAACCCAGATTACAAATGAATTAATTTACAATCAAGTAAGGAAATTCATTTTTTAGGGGTCTTCATTTCTTCTTTTCTTCTTTCTTGTTTCTTCTTTCTTCTTTTGGTTCCTTCTTTTGGATGGTTGGAAGGTGGCTGCTCCAAAGGCTTCACATGATACATAGGATGAGATCTTATGACCAATGCTCATTCTAATCCCCCATAACATTTATTCCAAAATCTTAATTGTAAAAATTACATGAAGAGGAAAAGTAAATCTAACTAACACGTGCAAAAAAGAGATTAGCTAAACAAACCATACAAATCCCAAGCATGTATATTGGACTTAGCACCCCACATATGGGTAACCAAGTCCACCTGGCCTATTGGATTATGCTTAGGGGTATAAGCACCTGCACAGTAAAAGAATTTATATTTTTATTATAGCACCCCTTAAGCACAATCCCATGTAAAAGATAATGATTATAATAAATCATCCTACCATTCATTCTATGCACATACACCCTAACATCCATACTAGAAATAATACATCACAAAATAAAAGCAAACATCAAACCATGCATACCTAAACTAGAAGTTGTGACTTAAAATGATTTATATATTTATTTAAATATAAGGTTTAGATTTCCTAGGGTCATTTAGTTCATTTATTTGATTTGGGTCAATTTTATTTGATGATGTTTGGTTTAAATGAACCTACTTTTAAAGAGAGAACTCTATTTCCTTCTAGTAATTTCTAAAGCATATTCATGTTTGATTTTATTTAGTGAATGTTTTATTATGTATTTTAATTAATCTAAGTTTAGATTTTTTCCCTAAACAATCATATTCAAAAGAAAGGCATTTTAAGATTAAGTAAAGTGAATTAATATAACAAAACACACATCACTTCATTTCTTTCCTAACATGTATAACATGCATATAATGAATCCTAAGCATATCTATATATACAAATGAAAATGTTGAAATCACTTTATGATGAATGCTAAGGAATGTTACTTAAGAAAATTGGAATGCTTTATGATGCATGATTTTCATTAAGTAGAAAAGAGGGGTTTCTTTTATCCATTATTCACATGCACATGTGTATGTATGAAAGACATAAATGAGTATGACACCATTGTTAGAACCAGGGGTGTAAGATACAAGACCTACTTAGGGCTACTTAAATCCTAATCCTGGGGTTGTCTAGACTAATATACCACTTTCCTTAAATACAAACACATGTATAAAAGAAATGAATGGAGAAAGAAAGATGCAAAAAGTTTGTATTTATTTGTTTGTTTTGTTTATGCAATTTATATGTATAAGTGTGGATGTCCTTCTTAGGTAATAGCATAGGAATGGATAGGAATGGGGTTAGGCAAGTGTTGTGTTCTTTTCAAATGAACTATACACTTTGCCAAATCCTTTTCAAAACTATGCTAAAGAAAAAAAGAAGGAAAGCCACCTATGCACATCTTCATATTTATATCCGCATGCAAGCTTATAAATAATTGTAAGTAGCACACTTTCAATTTTAGATATTTGATTTATAGATTTTAAAAATAATTTTGGGTTTAGTCGTGATAACAACCATTCATATCTCTACTTTAGCCAAGACATGCAATTTGACATAAAGAAATATTTTATTTCAATTTAGATTTTTTAAAAGGTATGAATGCATGAATTTTATATGACATACACATTTAGTATGATAGGAAAGAAATAAAGTGATGAAAGCAATGTAAATTCATTCACCATAATTAATTCCTAAAGATAATCCTATGAAATAAGAAAGTTCAAAGTGAATCAAAGTTTGTTTAATGTGATTTTTGTTTTGAATTTGCTTTATGTTTGATTTAGGAAATGAGAAAGAATGTTTCCTGGTCCTAACTCATTTCTCCCATGTGTATGGAATTTTAGTTTAATCTTTAGATGATTAGATGATTTTTATATTTTGATTAGGTTAAGGCATGAATTAAGTGGGTTAATTACCCCTTACCTATACCACCTTAGCATATTTAACCAAATAATTATGAGCCAAAGCTATGACATAAAACTACACAAGAAATTTAAATCAGCAATTGCACCTAAGAAGAAAAGGGTCTAATGCATTTGGCTCATGATTAATGATTAATTAGCTAAGAGGTTTAAGTTAAGTAATTTTATAATCCTTCTCACACATGTGAGTTGGATTTTGATTTCCTTAATGTACTTAGGTTATTGAACACCTAAGTATCTACCCAAAGTGAATAAGTCAAGTTCTGGAAGGTTTTAGAAATTTATCAAATTAATTAGATAGGTAATTAGTTGATTAATCCTTAATTAAGTTTTGATTAAGGAAGAAAGAGGGGATTTAAGGAATAACTTAAGAAAAATATCCCAAAACTATTCCCTAAACCTTCTATTCATTTAACCAAACCTTAATTAGCTTAATCAAGGGATTAAACCCATTACACAATTAGTAGGTTTAATTACAGAATTAATTAGAAATTAATCTAGCAATTCCTCTAATTAAACCATCAATAAATCCCAAGAAAATTAGGGGAGGTAGAAGTCATCCCACTAATAATACACAAGAAGTCTAAAATTAATCAGTAGAGTAATTAGAGAGTAATTAACAAAATCAAATTTTTAATAAAACCCAAATCCAGAAAATAACACTATTCAAAATTCGTTGAAATCAATTTTATAATATTCTAAATTTAAATACCTTTTATATTCAATTTATTTCACATTTTTCTAAGTTTTATACACTTAGATATGAATATTTCAAGTTTCCTTGATTAATTATTTAAATCCCTAATTATATAGTTAATCCCGTCCATGTGGAGGCGTGGTGCACTTTCACGTGGCATGAAATTCTATTTAAGTTATCACATTAAATCGACGGTATCTGCGCTTTCTCCTCGTCCGTCAAGGATCGAACGACTGAGATTAGATCCGCGGTTCTAAAGGATTAAATGATGGATCCTACATGTTTTAATCATGGTAATCCATCCAAAACGCGTGGATGGACGTCCCATGATTCACCTATGATCTTCCCTATGGGAGATGGACATCTTCTAAGGAAGATTCGATTAGCTTTGAATCCAAATTCAACCCACACCATCACCATGCAAGGAGATCACATCCAACGGCTAGATTCTCATGAGATAAAACTTTACTTCACAAAGGACCAGACCACATCTAATCTAAGCTCAGTTTCATGGCTTACCTCGCCGAAGGCTATCACCAGTACTCGATTCCCTTAGAGAAGCTTTGTTTAGTGGAAACGAAGCTTTGCTGAAGTTTTGAGGTGTTGAAATTGGGTAGATCCTTTTAGAGGCCAACTTCACCTTCACTTGCTCTATCTTGGTCAAGAGCTCTCCTCCCTTGTCTTTGGATCTTGGGAAAAGGACTAGGTAAGTTCGATTTGATCCTCTGAGGGAGCTTGCAAGAGGAATTAGCTTATTATGGAGTATTGGCTAAGTTGGATTTTTTACTTGAGCTCCCCTATTTTTAGTCTAGGAAAATAAAGAAGATAGAAATTCTAACTCACTCTAGGAAGCTTGGGAACACTAGCAATGGCTTGCTCTGAGTTCCTATGATTCAATCGAATAAGGCGGAATGAAATTCAAGTGAAATTAAGAGGAGTATATCTCCCCTTAGAGTAATCGGACGGCCGAGTAAGGAGATGCCATTTTGATCTGCTTGAGCTCCTTGAGTAAAATGGGTGGAGGAATGATTCCCATGTGGTCATGTTCAAGCAAGTGGTCCGTTTTGACCTTAGGTTAGGTTGGGCTGACCCAAACCCATTGGGTTAGGTGCACCACACTAAATAGTGTCCACTTGGTCCACTAAGAGGGTGTCAAGTAGTCATGAAAAAGGATTTGACCAAATTGCAAGTGAATTTGGCCAAAATTTACCCTTTGACCTAGGGGTAAAATGGTCATTTGGCTTGGGTTTCAATTTGAATATGTTTGGTATGATTGAAAAATGGGTTGGGCCAAGTTTCAATGGATTTGGAGTTGATTTGATATGATTTGGCTCATGTTGACCCATTTAGATCAAAATAGGTCAACTTAAGTTGACCAATTGGTCAAATTGGGTCAAACCAAGGGTTGGGTCAAGTTCATATGACCATTTGAAATGTTTTGGTGGCTTTGGTTTGATTCAATTTGGTTTATATTTGATTTTGGATCAATTGAGTTCATTTAGGTCAAATGGGTCAAGTTGACCAATTTGACCCATTTGACCTATTTGGGTTAGGGTTGGTTGGCTTCATTGGTCATATGAAATGGATTGGTATCTTTATTTCTAATCAATTTGGTTTATGTTTGAGTTTGGCTCAATTTGACCTTTTAGGTCAAGTTGGGTTCATGGTCGATTGGGCTAGGTTAGGTCTAGTTGGCCAATTGAGGCTTTTGTCAAGTTCAACAATCATTTTGGAATGAACTTGACCCATTGGTTTCAATCAATTTGGCTTAGATCAAGTTTTGACACATTTTGACTTTTAGGATCAAGTTGGGTCAACTTGGGTCAAGTGGCCAATTGGACTAGGTTACGCTCAAATGTTGACTTGGTCAAGTTCAAACATTGATCATTAATGAACTTAGATCAATGGTTTCAATCAATTTGGCCTATAGTGGATTTTGGCTAGTTTAGATTTCATTTTGGCTAAGTGTTGACTTGGTCAACCCTTAGGTTTGACTTGGTTTGACCTAATTTGAGTGATTGATCATCTTAAGATGATTGTTGTTTATAATGAGATGCTTACTTCAATCCAATTTGGTTAGGATTAGAACTTGGCTCATAAGGATAATTTAGGTCACTTTGGGTCAAGTGAGCCTAAGTAGGTCAAATGGCTTGGTCAAAGCTTGATTTGAGTTTGATTGAACTCACATATGGACTTATGATTGAAATATAAATCCATTTGCAAGTGGTTTGAAGTCAAATGAGTTTTTGATTCATTTAACAATTTGAAGTTCAAAAGGATGAACAAGAGTTTGACTTGGGTTTGATTTATGAATTGAGTTTTGGTTTGGTAATTGAAGTTTATGTTTATATCTGGATTCATGATGGAAGGAATGATTGAATCATGAAGAAAAATCAAGAGTTTGGCTTGATTTGACTAAGTTCAAGATTTTGACTTGAAAGACTTAGGTTGGATTTTGATTGAATTTGACTTTGATTTTTGGAGTTGGTTTTTGTTGTTTGAATTTATATTTCATTTATATATGTGCATATAAATGAAAATATAAATGGGTTATGAAAAAATTTCATGAATTTGAAGTGATTTGAACTTGATTTAGGCTAAGTCCTTAAGAGGGAATCAAAGTGACTTAGGAAAGATTTTTGATTTAGATTTAAATTTTGGATTTAGTTAGGTTGATTTGAATTTATATTTCATTTATATATACGAATATAAATGAGAATAAAAATGGGTTGTGAGAAAATTTCATGAATTTGAATTTATTTGGATTTGATTTAGGCTAAGTCCTTAAGAGGGAATCAAAGGACTTAGGAAAGATTTGGAATTTCAATTATGGGCTTCAATCATAAGTTTCAATCATGGGTTTCAATCATTTAGCATTGATTTAGGTTTGGAGAAAATCAATTAAGCTGGAATTGATTTAGGTTTGATGTTGATTTGATTTGGAGTTTGACTTGAAGGAAGGAAGTGAAGAATGTGGTTCAAGCTATAAGGTAGGCATATTTTCCTAACACCCCTAAGGCATAACCTATTCCTATGGGTAACTTTTTTAAGTCTCTAGGGCTAGGTTGAATGTCCACCTAATCACTAGATTTGTCTTAAGACTAAGGATCTCTTAAAGTTTAAGAGGAGTCCTATGTCTAAGATGGAGGGGTTGAGAACTCATCTTAAAAATGAGGTCAACAACACTATAGAGTGTACAGAGTGTACACATAAAAAATTGTACCAAGATCACCTAAATCCCCCAGAAATAACTCAAACCAACTTATAATAGCATGTAGAGAGGATATAGCAAGCCCCATAGTGATTTAAAATTGAAAAAAAATGTACACTCTAGAGTATACAGAGTGTACACGTGAAAAACTGCACCAAAATCACCCAAATCTCCTAAGAAATAACTCAAACCAGCTTATAATAGCATGTAGAGAGGATATAGCAAGCCTCATAGTGGTTTAAATTTGAAAAAAAAAAGTGTACATCTGGAAAATTGCACCAACATACCCCAAATCCTTTAAATATCTTACAATAGCATGTACAAAATAGATAGCAAGCCCACAGTGGTTTAAATTGAAAAAAAAAAAGGTGTACACTCTAAGATGTATAGAGTGTACACATGAAAAAAAAGTACCAAAATCACCCAAATTCCTTAGGAAATAACTCAAACCAGGTTATAATAGCATGTAGGAAAGATATATAAACCCCTCAGTTATTTAAAATTAGAAAAAAAAATGGTGTACACTATAGAATGTACAGAGTATATACATGAAAAATTGCACAAAAATTACATAAATCCCCCATAAAATAACTCAAATCAGCTTATAATAGCATGTAGAGAGGATATAGAAAGCCCCACAGTGAATTAAAATTGAAAAAAAAAAGTGTACACTCTAGAGTGTACAGAGTGTACACATGGAAAACTACACCAACAGATCCCAAATCCTCTTAGAAAGAACTCCAAACAACTTACAATAACATGTACAAAAGATATATCAGTGGTTTAAAATAGTAACATTGGATTAAAATACTTTCAATCAAATAGAACTGAAAAGTTAGATCATTGAATGCATATATAAAAATTTGGGCCTGAAATAAACATGAATAGTTATCATTGAAAGATAGCCGGATCTCTTATTCATGCATTATAATGTATCCCTATAATTATATTCATCATCAACTTGGTGTATCCTTACTAACTTCTTGTTGGTAGAATGAAATTCTATATAAGAACATCATATCGATTCTTTGAATCTAACATCAGAAATAAAGTACTATACTTGCATACCTCTAAAAGTCACTCTAGCATTATAGAAAAATATGTTGCAATGGGTGACTTTCCAACTTGTTCAATCTTCTTTGTAACATTAAAAATATATTGGGTTAAATTTTGGCAGTGATAATTGAAGAGTACAATTTTAGAAACAGGCAGAAAAATACTCTTGGCTCTCCTATTTTTCTCCCAATATCCTTTCAACCTTATATTGGAAACACCCTTTGGCATCTTAGTTGGATCATTTAGTAAGTCAGGAGTACATCATAAATCTCTTATAGTGGACTTCATTTTCATCTTTGTTTTGTCAGTTAGAGGTGCATTCCGACATAATATAGAATCAACATTATCAAATAATTTCTTTAAGGAATCCAATATATACTGCTCAGCCTCGTTATTACCTTGTGCTTTGCTGCTTATATAATATGAATATCTACTGATGTAGTTTCAAAAAATAATGGCAGTAGGATTTCCATTAATACATTGTAAATCTTTCAAGTCCTTGTAAGCATTATCAATGTAAATATCCTTCTTTGCTCTAGATGACCATCGCCTAAGAAGATACTTCTCCAGAATCCGCACAATATCTTCCTGACTCAAAACTCTAATGCAGGGGAACAAAGTATTCTCATCATCTCAAATTTTTTACAACTACAAGTTATATCCAGGCATGTCATGATTAATTGAACAGTCCATGTCTTGGAGATGCACTTATCCTCTAAGTTTCTTATCAAATACTCCATTGGATTGTCATCTGAGATAGTTCTTTTAATCCACCATCCACCATGCAAAACTCTCTTTAAAAAATGTATAAAGCTTTCTTGTGTAAAACATCACAGCCTATTTCAGTATAGGACTAATTCTAACAACTAGAACAATAACTGACTAGCTACACTTGAAATCTTCATCATGCTCTTTCCATCGCTATATGTCCATAACCTTCTCCAATCTCAAAAAATAATCGGTGATAAAGCTTGTTGGTTTAGAGACTCCATGACAAATATTATTCATGGACTCACTACGTTGCGTTGATAAAATACCCATGCTTAATGAATCTTTACTGAATATGGTGGACCACTTAGTCATAATTCTATATAGCTCAGCTAGCCAAGCATGATCATGCAAATTGCCTTCTTCTAGCATGTTAGAACAAGCATGTCCAAACTCTTCTTCAGAATCACATTTACTCATGCATGTATAAAATAGACTTTGATCTTATTCTTATTAAGTAATGTATCATCGAAGAGCTTTCTCAGATATGCAATTGGCACAACCTATAGTAAGTATGAGGCAATGCAATTTCGATGGCTCTGACTATTGTCCGATCTTGATCAGTGAATATTATTGTAGGATGTCTCTCATTCATTAACCAAAGAAATGTTTTGAATAACCATGTGAATGACTCAGTTGTCTCCTCAGATAGAAAGGTTACTCCAAATAGAATATTTTGTTAATGATGATTCACTCTAATAAAAGGTGCACAAATAAGATTATATTTATTGAGTCGATAACTTATATCAAAAACTATGACATCTCCAAAATAGTTATAGTCTATCCTTAACATGCCATCCTATAAAAAAAAATATTAACCAAGCTATCCGACTCATCAACTTGGACATCACATGCAAACATTCCGTCTGCCGCTTACCTTTCCTTGAACAGTTGTATTAATGCATTAGTATCACCATTCACAATCCTTGATCTTCTTTCTTTTTGGATGTAATTGAAAGCATCTCTTTTTATAAGACCAACATTCTCCATGCCGCCAACTTTCTCACTAAGATAGCTGAATGCATCAATTGCTTTAATTTCAGCCTCTGTCATTGACTTTAACACAACCATCTTCTCTTCGCTAATGCCTCTATAAGATCTTAGAAGATGTAGGTCATTCAGCTTTTTCAATGAATGATTATGCCTTTCTATAAATTTCTTAACCTTCCAATTCCCGTCTAAAAGAATAAAAAATCTAATCATGGCGACAACCGATTGTATCACATTTTTTTGGTAGGCGGTTTAGTTTGACACCTTTTTTTCAAACCTTCTTTTCCACATAAAAATCCTTTATTTTCAAGTTCTTCGAGTTCGACCAATAACACATATCATCCTTCCAAACGTTCATTCCAATTTGATGTTCATAATCACAATAGAGTTCATATGCCTCATTTTTATTACGAACAATAGTGTCAAGCAGTTTGCCTACAATTGGTTCATGAGAAATAACAGCTTCATCATCGCACCTTCGATTTGCCTCATTTCACCTGCACATAGAACTCCAAGCAGCTCAAAATAGCGTGAAAAGGGATATAGAAAGCCTACATTGGTTTAAAATTAAAAACAAGAATGTACACTCCATAGTGTACAAAGTGTACATATAGAAAACTCATCCGAAATCACCCAAATCCTGCTTAAAAGAACTCCAAGCAGCTCAGAATAACATTTAGAAGGGATATAGTAAGTCCATCAACGGCTTAAAAAAAAAGAGTGTACACATGAAAAACTCATCCAAAATCACCCAAATCGTCAGAAAGAACTCCAAGCATCTAAAAATAGCATGTAGAAGGGATATAGAAAGCCCCACAGTAATTTAAAATTAAAAAAAGGGCGTACACTCTAGAGTGTATAGAGTGTATACATGAAAAATTCATCCAAAATCACCCAAAACTTGCTGGAAATAACTCCAAGCAGCTTAGAATAGCATGTAGTAGGGATATAGAAAACCCCACACTTGTTTAAAATTAAAAATAAGGGTGTACACTCTATAGTGTATGCATAGAAAACTCATTCAAAATCACCAAATCCTCTTGGAAAGAACTCAAAGCAACTTCAATAGCATGTAGAAGGTATATAGAAATCCCCACAGTGGTTTAAAATAAAAAAATAGTGTACACTCCAGAGTGTACAGAGTGTAGACATGAAAAGCTCATCTAAGATCATCCAAATCATGCTGGAAAGAACTCTAAGCACCTCAGAATAGCATGTACAAGGGATATAGAAAGCCCCACAGTAGTTTGAAATTAAAAAAAATGAAGGTGTACACTCCAGAGTGTACAAAATGTACACATGAAAACTCATCCAAAATCACCCAAAACTTGTTGGAAATAACTCCAAGCAGCTTAGAATAGCATGTAGAATGGATATAAAAAGCTCACAATAGTTTAAAATTAAAAACAAGGGTGTACACATAAAAAACTCATCCAAAATCACCCAAATCCTACTAAAAAAACTCCAAGCAACTCAGAATAGCATGTAAAAGGGATATAGAAAGCCCCATAGTGGTTTAAAATAAAAAAAAGGTGTACATAGTGTACACATAAAAAACTATACAAAAATTACCCAAATCCTGCTAGAAAGAACTCCAAGTAGCTCAGAATAGCATGTAGAAAGGATATGAAAAGCCCCACAGTGGTTTAAAATTTTAAAAAAGATGTACACTCCAGAGTGTACACATGAAAAACTCATCCAAAATCACCCAAAACGTGGGAAAGAACTCCAAGTAGCTGAGAATAACATGTAGAGCAGATATAGAAAGCCCCATAATGATTTAAAATTAAACAAAGGTATACACTCCAGAGTATACACATAGAAAACTCATCCAAAATCACCTAAATCCTGCTAGAAAGAACTCCAAGCAACTCAGAATAACATGTAGAAGGGATATAGAAAGCCCCATAGTGATTTTTTTTTTTTTAATTAAAAGAGTGTACACTCCATAGTGTATACATGAAAAACTGTACAAAAATCACCCAAATCCTGCTGAAAAGAACTCTAAGTAGCTCAGAACAGCATGTAGAATGAATATAGAAAGCTCCATAGTGGTTTAACAAAAAAGGTGTACACTCTAGAGTGTACAAAGTATACACATGAAAAACTGCACAAAAATAACCTAAATCTGTTGGAAAGAACTCTAAGCAGCTCAGAATAGCATGTAGAAAGGATATAGAAAGCTCCACAGTGGTTTAAAATTAAAAATAATTGTGGACACTCTAGAGTGTATAGAGTGTTCACATGAAAAATTGCATAAAAATCACCAAAAATCTGCTAGAAAGAACTCCAAGCAGCTCAAAATAGCATGTAGAAGGGATATAGAAAGCGCCACAGTGGTTTAAAATTAAAAACAAACGTGTACACTCCAGAGTGTACACATAGAAAACTCATCCAAAATCCTTTTCGAAAGAACTTCAAACAGTGTAAAAAATATTTATTTCAAATAAGAATTTCAAAGAAGATCATTGAGTATTTCAAAATAACTATATATATAATACTGTGTAGGAAATTTACCGATGCATTGATATTTATGACATCATCTGCTAAATTGGTGACCATATGAAGTCTACCACTTTCAAATTCATTCTCCATCTACACAGTTTTTTTCAAAATTAAAACGAGAGATTTCTTATCTTCTCTCTAGTTCGTCTGAAAAAAAAAATCAAATTTATGCCCTAAATCCACTTATATATTGCTTAGGACCTTTCTCTTGCATTGTGGCGTTCACACTCAGCGTCAACCATGTTCACTCCGGGAGGGTCGGTCAGAATAACGTTAGCGGCATCCGGAGCAGCGTTACCACGAGGTAAAGTAAAAAATCAATATTTTATTAATGGACACGTGTTTAGATCGATTGATTGGCGTCGAGCGAGCTTCGTCAAACTCATACGTAATATTTTATCGGCCTCAAGATGATGATTGGCCTAGCGAGATTTGTATTTATGTACTAAACATCTTAATGGGCAATTGTATGTAATTACATCAACAATTTAACATCTAAAATTTTATTATCTATAAAAGTAATATTTTTATATTTATTTTTTTATTTCATTTAAATATTTAAATTCATGATAAAATATTAACTTTTTAAATTTTCACTTAACATTAATAATTAAATCATAAACACATAAATACATGTTAATATATATATATATATATATATATATATATATATATATATATATATATATATATATATATATATACATATACATAATAAAATGCTGAACATTATGTAATTAATTTAAATGAATTTTAAATTTAGTTTTACATACATACCTCCAAACTTAAAAGTATGTATATTTTTATACAACACATAAAAGAGTTAAGATTTTCCTTCTCTCACTCTTTTACTCTATTTTGCAATAGCGAAAGAGGAGATCTTGTGAACAACGTATCAATTTATGTTCTTTTTCTTTCTTCAATCCTAGGTTTTTCTTTCCTTTTTTTTTTTTTTTCATTTCGTTTTCTTGTTGGAAATTGATCTTGGTTTCTACTATATATTTTGTGATTCTTCGCATATCGGAAAACCCTTCGGTAGAGTAGAAATTTATGCCATGCTTTGATTGATTAGTAGCAATTAATTAAGAACGAACATGAGATACTCAATTTTTTAACGTGGAAAACCTCGAAAGAGGGAAAACCAGGGCTAGCCAGTAAAGATTCCACTATGTATCCTTTTTAGAGTACAAAATCTTCCCGATAACGGGATTACAGAATTCTATTTGAGAAAGGGACAACAGCTGTGTAACAACGATCAGTTTATAATAGTTGCTGATGTTGGAGATCTTTGGGTAACCGGTGGAAATCAGGGTATAATTACGATGGCGGCGGTGCGATCTTGCTCGGGGATCTTCAAGCTTTAGAGCTTTCTCTTCCTCCTCACTTCACTTTTCCTCTTCTTCCTCGATCGGACTCTTCCTCTTCTTCCTTGCCTTCTTCCTTGCTTTAGCTTCCTTCTTCTTCACTTGCTTGGACTCTTCTTCTTCTTCCTTGCCTTCTTCCTTGCTTTAGCTTCCTTCTTCTTCACTTGCTTGGACTCTTCTTCTTCTTCCTTGCTCGGGTTCTTGTTCTTCTTCCTTGTGACTTTCTTCTTCACTTCTTCTTCTTCTTCCTTCCTTTTCTTCTTCTTTTGCTTTTATTTCTTTTCTTATTCTTGAGCGATTTCTTCTTCTTGCTCAGTTCTGATTTCTTCTTCCACTTCAGATTCTTCCTTATCACTCATGAGCACTTTTCTTCTTCACTTCTTGACTCATTTCTTCCTTGATTTCTTGTCTTCCTTTATCTCTTCTTCTTAGATTTCTTCTTCCATCGACTTTTCTTCTTCACTTGCATGAGAGCTTCCTTCTTCTTTCTTTGGATTTCTTCTTCTTCCTTGCCTTCTTCCTTGCTTTGGCTTCCTTCTTCTTTTCTTCTTCTTCGCTGGGTTCTTGTTCTTCTTCCCTTGCTTGACTTCCTTCTTCACTTGTCACTTCATAAGCTTAGGCATGTGAGAGTGACCTATTTATAGATGGAAAGGATTCTAGTAAACTCATGTAGCCCGTACCATCCCCTCGATCGGACGAAGAATGACTCCTTCGATCATTTGATGTATTTTGAGCATTTGGATGCCCAAATGAAGTCGTTATGAGATCAGGCTCATTAGATCTTCGTCGACCGATTTGTATAAACACTCTACATTTGAGAGCTTTTGGGATTTAATTGATGTCGAGATTCTAATGATATTTTAAGTGCTTGATCGATTTGACTCATCGCTTTCAACATCAGATTTGTCTTTGAGGTGGTATGAGAGTATATCGGTTCCATTTTGGATGACATTAGCAATCATCCAAAATATATGTCAAATGTTCACAAATAACATGGAAGTTTTAAGCGTTCAGGGCATGGGCGCCGTCGGTCATGGCCTTGAGCAGAAAGCCGCTAGCGATGCCATGTGGCCCGGTCATGTAGCGGCCGTCGGGTCAGTGGCCGGCAGGAGAGGCCTTGGCCGCTTTCTGGGAGGTTGGCCTTCCGCTCGAACGTCCAGCGATGAGGGTCAGGCCATTCCGTAACTTCAGCCATTCCGGCGTGCGTTGATCAGCATTCGCGATCGTTGCCATTCGCGTCGGCAGCCATTCCAGCGGTCTTGGCCATTCAGCGGTTCGCCCATTCGCGTCGTTGGTCGCGCCATTGTGTGATTCCGGTAATGGTGTGGCCGTTAGTTCGGCGTCGATGCGTCTGCCAGTCCGGCTGTCCTCGTGGCCACGGTTGACGCCATCGGCCCAGCGAAATGGCGGTTTGAGCCGTTTGAACCGTTTTTGAGGTTTTACCCTTTTGCCCCTGGCTATAAATACCCCAGGTAAGAGGAGAGGCACACCTTTCCCTCTCCCTTTCTTCTTGAGTGAGGTCCTTTGGAGGCAATCAAGGCGAGCGTCAGGCGTTTAGGAAGCGATCAAACGGTATCGTCGTGGTTCCGGTTCACCAAACCTCGTCGGACCGTCGGTTAGGAAGGATCAAGACGTATCGTCGTGGTTCCGTCCGGGAGCGATCAGGCCCGCGGTATCATTAATTCCGGTTTCGAACCCGTCGGGTCGGAGAGGATCAAGGCGGCGGGTTCCGGTTTCGTCGGTCCGGTTAAAGGCGTCAGCGGTATCGTCGTGGTTCCGGTTTACCGTCGACCGTCCGGTTAGGGGAGGATCAAGGCCCACGGTATCGTCGTGGTTCCGGTTTCGACCCACGTCGGACCGTCGGTTAGGCGATTAAGGCCACTTTCTTTTCTTGTAGGAATTGGTATTCTTTCAACTTGATGGAAGGTTGTTGAAATTGTCAAGGCGGTGGGAAGTATCGTTAAGAACCATTGTCCTCATAACTCGGAAGTTTGGATCGTGGGAAAGATTTTACTCAAGCTCTTGTGGAGGGTCAAAAAAAAAAGGCGCGTCTTGAGGGTGATGGTCGAAGAAAACTCATAGTATGGCGGCCGGATGATATGCCCTCCCTCACATCGGATAGTTTAATGGTGTTCCAGAAATTTTTCTTCCCAATGAGTTGGTGGCTATTGTGGCTAAAGTCGTCGAGCGTTAGCCTCCCGAGTACTTTCTTATTTCGAGATGACTCTTCGTCTTTGATGCGATTCCCTTTGGCTCTGAGTGATTGAGATCTTCAAAAATGTGGTGTGGCTTTGATGCAATTTCGTTTGAGCTTTAAACGGTCATTATTGGTTTGACTACCTTCTTGAGGAGCATGGGGTTACTTTAAACATCGAATACTTGTGCGAGATTCACATGTGATGCTCAAGGGCGTGTTTCTTATGACTAAAAGGTGGATAGAATTTTGACAGGGATCCAAAACTTGGTCTTGGATTCTTTTATGTGAAGAATGAGTGGGGCCTTCACGAGATGGGGAAGATTGAATGATCTTCCGGATCGTCGATGATATCGGAGGATGATATTCTAGCAACTCTTAATATTCCCGATGTGGCTTGCAACATGAGTTGCATTACATCGATAAATATATAGTTGAAGATAGGATGTTTAAGGTTGGTCTTTCCATCATGCGGGAAGGTCTCATGCTCTTAGTTGAAGAAGAGAAAGGGTGATGAGAGTTTTCCTCATACTCATAGGGTTCTCTCGAAAGCCTATCCGCGAATCGGTAGCAATGTTCCATCTTTCTGAAGAGGAGACTTCGTCTTTGAAATGGTTGTGTCGGATATCGGTGGAGATGGCGTTCACTTAACATCGAGTTTATTTGACTCATGATGGGGAGTTACGTTACTCTAAGCCAAATTCACGAGGTATTAAATCACATATATCGTCAGCAGGCGGTGGGATGAATTGTTATTTTTCCTTACGCCTTCTTCCTTATGTAACATTGGGTCGATGATGATTTTTTTTTTTTTTTTTTTTGTAACTTCGGTCGTTAGGGTGATGGCTCATTGGGTGTCGCCTTAGATGAATGGAATCTTGAATTTGTGAAGATAAAATATCTACTGAGTATGAAGGATGAATGCTAAAGCTAAAGAAGTGGTGACCTTGGAGGGTCAGTGTAGAAGGGTCGAATATACTTCTCTTTCTCTCCAGTGTCGAGGAGGTGAGTTGAGCGAGAGACTCGTCATAAAGATCAGGGCACTTACGTGGATAAGAAAGCATTACAAGATCATCTTTACGGAGCATAAAATCGAGCGGAAGCAAGAGATAACAAGACTTATTCAGCTTATAGCTATTGAAGACTTTATCCGGAGGCTCGTAACCATATCTTTGATGTTGAAGTGAAGGACTTGGGCGGCAGTGTTTAGAGGAGGGCTTCATCAGAGGTTCACGAAAGGAATTCGTCGCGGTACATCGCAAGGCCGGGGCCATTGAGGATATATCTCCCCCAAGCATCAGAAGATCCTTCACCGGATTGAAGATGAAGGAGTTGTGAGTGGAGTGTCTCTAGTGATGATGAGGATATCGATGTTATGTAGCATCGATTGTGGATGTCATTCTTCATCGTTGGTTCTATGTAATGTCATTATCGTGTATCGATCTTAATTCTTTCTTATATCATCATATTAATCTTTGTCATGATACACGGATATACCCTCTTCTTTTTTACCTTCTTTCTTTTTTTTTTTTTTTTTTTTTTTTGGGATAATTGGTCAAAATATTATTTGACGTTACAAATATGGGTGAGTTGGATCACGCGAGGATTTTGACCCATCCGAGGTTGTTTGTCGTGATACGATGACATTAACATGTGTAGAGTGGGTACAAAGTTTTGACCTTTCTAGGTTATTGGTGAATATAACGTCGCGGAAGAGTGGGAAGTCCACCAAGGACCTTTTGACCTTTCGAGTTGTTTGTCGAGTTTTTGCTCGATGACATTAACGTATGGAAGAGGCAGGAAGTCCACCAAGGACCTTTTGACCTTTCACGGGTTGTTAGTCGAGTTTTACTGGCGTTAACGATGGAAGAGGTCGTGGGAAGTCCAAGGGCGTTTTGACTTATCTGGGTTGTTAGTCGAGTTTTTCGATGGCGTTAACGTATGGAAGATCGAATCGAATCTGCGAGTTCAGTGGCGGCAGCGCCGATATGTCAGCGGATGGCCAGCGACAATGGTGATGACCGTGAAGATTGCGATGGTCGGCGTGGCGGCGTATGTCGGCGTGACCACTAAGGTTGGCGGCCACGGGGTGGTTGGCGTAGTCGGCGGGAGATCTTTGACCTATCCAAGGTTGTTTGCCAGAGTGTGACTTCGATGACGTTAACCTGTATGGAAGAGGTCCGATCAAGTCCCCTTGGGATTGATCATGTCCCAATTGAGATGTAACATGAGTTGTATATTTCTCAAGTGGGAGGAAAAGTAAAAAAGAAAAGCAAATCTTGTTAGAACAAAGGCGTGAATTCACTAGTTCAATGATATAATCATAAGACAGTGCAGGCTTTAAGAGAAAATGACAACAAGCGCAACAACAAGCTTAGTAGGTGGGGTCAGTTATACAAGGATGAAATGACGGACAAGATAAAGTCATAATAATTATGCGATGATTCGATAATATTTTGAAGATTCTTAGTATTCCAAGTTGAGGTAGAGTTTTTCCTTACGGGTCCTTGAGCTTGAGCGTTCACTGGCTTGACCATAGCTATGACCACATCTGGACCATCGAGAGGTGAGAGTTTATTGCGGGGGGCCTTTGCTGCGACCTCGAGACTTCATGAGGACAAGTCACCAAACGGATATGGGGCGAGGTTTCACTCTTGTTGAAGTGGCGAGCTACGTTGGTGATAGGAAGCGGTCAGAGTAGGGCCATATCGAGTTTGAGGGAGTAGGTGCAGAGTCTTTGCTTGGAGTTTTCTTCATTACTTCATGATCAAAAACTGGACTCTTGGACTTGGAACCCGATATCCACCGGTATGATAGCTTCGCAAAACACAAGTTATACGGTGTCTCACCGGGGTGCGACGGTGCGGTAGGCCCAAAGAACATTGGGAGCTCATCAACCCATTGCCCCCCCTTCTCAAGAGCGTGTTTTAGTCCTTTGAGTATGGTCCTATTGGTAACCGGCCCATTAGTTTGAGGATGTGCTAGTATGCGAATTGAATGTGAAGATCTTTGCAAAAGGACGAAAAGACTTTTCCAAGAATTGAGTTCCATTGTCGGTGATGATCTTTGCAGAAGACCGAATCGACATATTATATTTTTCCGACAAATTGTTTGGTATTTGCCTCGTGATTTTAGAGTGGTTCGCCTCTACCCATTTTGTGAAGTAGTCGACGGCTAGAATGATAAATTTTCGTTCCGATGCTATTGGAAAAGGTCCCATGATATCAATCCCCACGAGCAAAGGGCCATGGGCTTTGAATGGATGAGAGTTACATGCGCATGTGAGGGAGGTTAGAATGCAATTGACAACTTGCATTTTTTGTGAATTCCAAGGCGTCTTGTTTCATTGTAGGCCAATAAAACCCTTGCCTCATGATTTTAAGGGCCAATGCTCTTCCTCCAAGGTGTTCCCCACATATTCTCGAGTGAACCTCTTTAACGCTGTCGCCTTCAAGGTGGAAGGCATTTGAGATATGGACCGAGAAAGCTTCGCTTGTATAGTTCACCTCAATAATAGCAAAGTTTGAAGCTTGTCTTCTGAGACGAGTTGGAAGTTGGATCTTCGTGAAGGGTCCCTTCTTGTAGAAAAGATAGGATCGGGTTTATCCACCTAACGTTCCTTTTCCTCATCAATAGTTTGAATTATCCATGGCCCTTGGATACTAGGAAAATGTATTTCTTCAACATGCTTTCTCTTAAATAGATCTCCGGTAGAGGGTTTAGCAAGAGCGTGACCAGTATTCTTCTCTCGTAGTATGTGGATGATTTGATGTGTCTTGAAATGAGTAAGAAGAGATTTTACCAAGTGGAGATATTGCAGGTTGAGGATTATGAGTATTAAAATCTCCTCCAACTTGGGAGGCTGTCGGGAGTCGGTGAATTACTAAGTTTTGGGCTTCAAATCAATGGCAGTCTCAACCTGATGAGAGCCTCATATTCGCCATGTTATTAGTTGCGGAATTTTAAGCTAAGTCCATACTCAGGATATTTTTGGGGGAAACAAGTAGATTCCCTCACACCAAGATCAAGCTCCATCAACAGAGAGTCCATCGAGGAGATGAAAGAAAGTGAGATAGCTCTTCTAGAGTTGGGTTGGTGCATTCCACTATAAAGTCTCGCAAGTATTTGAGACTTTATGGCGTGAGGTAGAAAATTTATATCAAATTCTCACTGACCATTTGATCAATCTTCCGATGCTTACGGTTCGTAAGATGGCCCTTAATGGTAAATCGTGTAAACGCCGATGGTGTGAGCTTGAAAGTATGGACGCAATTTTCGCCGAGAAATTAACGAGCCACTTTATCGCAAATGGATAACGACTTTCTATATCGAGAGAATTTTACCGACGTAATAAATTGGTTGTGCCCCATCTTCTTCTCGCACTAAAAGCGAGCTTATTGGGAAGAAACCGCAAGATATAAGTATAACGCTTTCTCCTTGAATAGGTTTGGATAGCGGAGATGCTAGATATTCTTTTAGTTGCTCAAAAGCATACCGACATTCGGTCCATTGAAAATTATTATTTTAGCTCCCTTCAATATTTTAAAGAATGGCAAGTATTTGTCCCCAACGGCTAGAAACGGGATAATGCGGCAATTCGACCATTCAAACGTTGAACGTCTTTGATATTCTTCGGAGGAATCATATCTTGGAGAGCTTTGATTTTTCCAGGGTTAGCCTCTATCCCACGGTGAGTTACCATAAATCCAAGAAATTTTCCCGACGTAACCCCAAAAGCACACTTGGTTGGGTTAAGTCGTATGTTATAGCGTCGAAGGAGGTCAAAGCATGCTTCTAAGTCCAAAAATATGTTGTGACTTTTCTAAGCTTTTCACTAACATGTCATCCACATACACCTCCATTGTGTGGCCTAGCAGGTCTTTAAAAACCTTATTCATGAGGCGTTGATAGGTAGCACCAGCGCCGGCGTTTTTTAATCCAAATGGCATGACTTGGTAACAATATAAACCTTTATATGTTTGAAACGCCAGCCTCTTCATCTATTGGGTTCATCTTTATTTGATTGTACCAATAAGCATCCAAAAGCGAGCATTTGATGTCCGGATGTAGCGCCCACCAATTGATCGATTCGAGGAAGAGGAAAACTATCCTTTCAGTGCCTTATTAAGATCGATAATCAACACACATCCTCCATGTTCCATTTGTTTTTTTAACCATGACAACATTTGCTAGCCATGTTGGGTAATGCACTTCTCGTATGAATCCCGCTTCTATGAGCTTGTTAACTTCTTGTTCAATAGCCTGAAGACGATCAGGTGCAAAACTCCGCTTCTTTTGGATGATTGGTTTGAACGTTGGATTAATTTTGAGGGAGTGCGTGATTACATTGGGGTCGACCCCCGGCATATCTGCTGGACTCCAAGCAAATATGTCTTGATTCCTGCGTAAGAAATTTATATAATTTTCCCTTTGTTCTTCTGAGAGTAAAGATCCCACTTGCACTGTTCGTAATGGTTGGTCATCTGATAATGCTATTGAGAGTAAATCTTCTACAGGGGAAGCTTTTGAGGTACTCTTTCATCTCGAAAGTTAAGATCTTCGATCAAGGTGATGGAAGGGCGTTGAGCTTGTCCGAGATAACATGACTGCTGATTTCCACAAACCACCCCAACTCCACCGGGGTAGGAAATTTTATCTTGATGAGGCAGTGAAAGACCAAAAATTGATTGGAGGGGCCTCCCGAAGATTGCATTATATGCAGAATCTGACTTCACCACTATGAATTGTATTAAATGAGTCACTTGTCGAGGGAATTCTCAGGGTATGTGAAGAGTGATTGTCCCTTACGCATCGGGTGATTATCAAACCCATATAGTGGTCCAGTTTGGTTGGAGCTTTTGCCTAGGCCCATGTTAAGAAAAGTTGAGTAAAATAAGACGTCGTAACTCCCATTATCGATCAAAATTCTTTTAACGTTATAACAAGGATCACCGATCGCTACGGCGACAAGTGGATCTTGATGAGGATATGGACTCCTTCTAAGTCCGAGTCATTGAAAGTGATGGAATGATCAATACGACTTCTTCAACTCGGTTCTTTGGAGGCGATGAAGAACTTGATTATGTAGTATCGATCCTCCATTGTTTCATTTCTCCAATTATTTGATGATTATTTGGTTGTTTTGTGATGTTTGTCCCGGTTGCCCCCAAACGGAGGTGTGTTTGTTTGAGGTGGTTGATTCTTCATAAACGACGTAGGTATCCTTGTTGAATGAGTCTCTCGATTTCTTCCTTGAGTTGTATACATGCTTAGTATGTCCACGCCGATGAAAATGACAATATTGCTTTTCAATTCTTCAATGGATGTTCTTCATTGCGAAATAGCCATCGAGGTTAACACGAGATGTGTTCGGGGTGTGTATGTCTTTTCCTCGAGGTTCACGTTGTTGATATGGGGTCGTGGAGGGAGATCATGACTACCTTGTCGCTTTTGATGGGTTCGGTCCACATTTCGGGTGTTTTTTATGCTTTCCCGATATTGTTCAAATTGTTTGCGATGAGCATTAATAGCTTCATCGGCGAGATTTGTGCTTCTACACGATGAACTAAGTCGGCATATGAGCGACCGTGTCCCGCATTAATGACAATAGGCTGACGGAGTCCTCCAAGGAAAACTCCTCTTAATAGTTCAGGGTCTACCCTAGGTATTTGGCGAGCTTCTAAAGAGAACCTCTGGAAGTATTCTTTGAGTGATTCACCCTCGTTCTGTCGAATACCGGAAAGATGGGAGGAATCTTTAATGATTCTCCGATTTGCAATGAACTGTTCCACAAAGAACCTGGCAAGTTCGTTAAAGGTATGGATGGATCCCCTTGGAAGAGAATAGAACCAAGTGCGAGCTTGCCCTTTGAGGGTAACAGGAAAGACCTGACAAAGCAGTGTGTCAGGAGCTCGTTGGATATGCATGATAGTCCTGTAATGGTCGATGTGTTCGTGGGTGCTTGCCCCATCATAGAATCAATGCTCTGAAGCTTGAAACCTACGGAATTGGATGTCGAAGAATGGCTTCGCTAAAGGTGAGGACTCCTCATAACCGTGTGTGGGTGAAGATGATTTCTATCTTGAAGGTGAAATTCATCTTGTTAAGCGTCGTACTGCAATGTCATGATGTGCGGATTAATGAGATGAGCATGTGTGAAGCTATCAACAACGACGGTGGATTAGTAACCGCTGAGCGCACGCCGATGGATGAGTGGAACTAGCGTGTCAAGGAGATCGGATGGTCTCCATGCGGAGGAACTCATGTCGGAGGATTAGCGTTTTGACCTCCTCCCGCAATGACCGATCTTGGGGAGATATGTTTGTCGAGTAATGCTTGTAGTCCTTGCAAAAGCTGGATCATCTTATTTTGAGACTCCTCCATTCGGACCACGATCTTCCAAAGAGATTCCCCGCCTCTCAACATGGCGCCCTTGGTTTAGGGATGGGTTTTGAGAATGACGGAGCGGAGGTTCCATTACGACAGTGTCAGTTTTGGCCATAACGTGGATGTTCACGGAAATTGAGGTTGAAGGGTTTTACTTCCCACGACGGCCAAATCATTGCCGGAAAACCGCCATGTAGAGTAGAAATTTATGCCTTAGCCTTGTTGATTAGTCAGACACAGTAATTAAAGAACTAACATGAGATACTCTGAATTTTAACGCGGAAAACCTCGAAAAGAGGGGAAAACCACGGGCCTAGAAAAGATTCCACTATGTATCCTTTCGAGTACAAAATCTTCCGATAACGGATTAGAATTCTATTTGAGAAAGGGACAATGTTAACAACGATCGCTTTATAATAGATGTCAGATGTGGCCTGTGGAAATGTCGAATAACGCTGAGTGATCTTGTTGATCTTCAAGCTTTAGAGCTTTCTCTTCCTCCTCACTTCACTTTCCTTCTTCGTCTGACTCTTCCTCTTCTTCTTCCTTCTTCTTCCCTTGCTTTTAGCTTCCTTCTTTGTTTTGATTCTTCTTTCTTTCCTTCCTGTTTTCCTCTGCTCGAGCGGATCTTTTTCCTTCTTGAGCCCCTTACTTCCACAATGAGCTTTTATTCGGAGCTTTCTTCTTCCTATTTCGTGAGCGTTCACTTTATTTTCAGAGCGAATTTTCCTTACTTTTTCGAATGACGAGATTTCACTTATTTTCTCTATTTGACGAGCGATCTTCCTTCTTCCTTATTTATTCGATGTTGATCTTCCTTGTTTAGCTATTTCTTCTATTTCACGGATCTTATTCTTCACGATCTTCCTTCTTCCTTCTTCTTCCTTGTTTCTCGCTTTTCCTTCTTCTTCACTTGTTTCCTCTTTAGCTTTTCCTCTTCTTCTTCACTTGCTTGGACTCTTCTTCTTCTTCCTTGCCTTCTTCCTTGCTTTAGCTTCCTTCTTCTTCACTTGCTTGGACTCTTCTTCTTCTTCCTTGCTCGGGTTCTTGTTCTTCTTCCCTTGCTTCAGCTTCCTTCTTCTTCACTTGCTTCACTTCACTTAGCTTAGCTTAGGCCCCCCATGTGAGGAGTGAGGCCTATTTATAGATGGGAGGAGGGGTATTCTAGTAAACTCATGTAAGGCCCGTACCACTCCCCTCGATCGGACGGCTTAGAATGACTCCTTCGATCATTTGATGTATTTTGAGCATTTGGATGCCCAAATGAAGTCGGAATTATGAGATCTTAGGCTCATTAGATCCATTTCAGACGCCGATTTGACTATAAACACTCTACATTTGAGAGCTTTTTTGGGATTTAATTGATGTCCCGAAGATTCTAATGATATTTTAAGTGCTTGATCTCGATTTGTTTCGACTCAAAATCATATCGCCAACATCAAGATTTGTGCTTTGACTGGTGGTATTTTGAGAGCCATATCACTTACTATATTCTACAATCGTCTCTATATTTTGTAAATTTTGTTTGGTAATATGTTCTTCGTAATCCTCTATCATTTTGAAGTGGCTATAAGCTCGCAAGTACATGTTATGTGCTATCATCTTGTTATTATGAAAGTAAAATGCTTTATTGATATTCTTCAAAGCTAATTTTTATTTTTGATTTACTTAATCACTTGTAGTTCCTCTTCATTGATTCAGTAAAGAGATTTGATCGAGGTTGCTCTGTACATGTATGATTTTTTAATACTCGGACAACATAAATAACTTTCTTATTTTTTACTGTTTTTTGCGACTAGTTTGTGTTCTTATAATTAGTTTATATATAATCATAAGTAGTAAGCTCTAATGTGCAATATAAACAAGAAACATTTTAAGTGGCTGTTTGTAATTATATAAGAAATATTGCTTTTCTTGTGATCATGTATGTAAAATTTGGCAAGTATTTGGCATATTTTATGGCCCAATTACATATAAAAGAATAGAATGATTTCTCAAAATATTTTCAAGCCATCTTTTACTTACAATAATTTAAAAAATTCAAATCAGTCATCTTATTAAATCTCCTTAGTGCTGAAATTCTTTTCTTTTTTTTTCTTTGCTTCGGTGAAACCATTTATCCAAATTGCCAAAATAAATCTTTATGTTGAGGTCTCATATTTTATTTGCTTGAGATCACGTATATTGAAATCATTTTACTGAAGATGGCATACGTAAAATTATGTTCAGTTACGGACATATAATTTAATGTTTTAGTTATTACGGTTCCAATCACACAATTGAAAAAAGAATATAATTATCTAGATGATTGATTTATCAAATGTTTTTTCATATAAATCTCTTTATAGAATGAAAAAAAAAAACTCTCATCTGTATATTCATCGGCTAGCTTCAATGCCAAAGTCATCAAAGTTTTTTTCGATGATGCTTCATAAATTTGAGTAATGACAACGTGAATCTCGATTCTCACATGCAATAATTTGGACAAAAAAATAAACAAATAGAGTGAAAGAACAAAAATATAAGATAGTGAAATGTCAATTATAATTAAGAATTATATGTCATTAAGAACTGTAGGACATTAAGAGTGAGAGAACAGGAAGCCAATGAGTTGTAATTAAACCAATTGCGAAATGTCAGTTGTTAGCAATTTGAATAATCTGGAAGCCATTGAGCCAACGATCAAGCACAAAACTTGATTTGCTATTACAACTAATTTATTTGGCAAGAACAACACAAAAAATATCACTTAAGATAAAAAAAATCAATCATGTAAAGATCAAATTATGTAATAACTGACAACAAATTAGTGCTCATCAACATAGGTGTGCCACAGTGGGTGTTCTTTTATACCTAACGATGTAATTACATGAATGCAAGGCAATTCAATTACCAGCCAAACTTTGTAAGAGCATTCTTTTTTAATGATATCCACTTCATCTCAATAATAACATCATTCAATCTCAACCTTGAATGGTGTGAAATGTCTGATTATGAAATTTTTTTTGTTCTTGTACTCACCAAGGTGTTCTTTAGCAAAGGACACCAAATTTCTCCTCCACCTAGGAGATTTAATATTCATCTACATAAAATCTCATGAATATATTATCAATCATATCATATGTATATATGATATGTGGACTTGAATTTCTACTAATAAGTTCTGATCTAAATATTATAATTCTTATCAACTAATTCTAATACAAGATCTCGAGTTAGTTCTCTTAAGCACCACATCTGCATGTAAGGTAATAATAAATCATAAATACTTTTTAGACTATTACTGATTAGCTTAGGTGATATATCATGATTCTTCTTCATAATATCTTTTATTATGAGAATTATCTAACTGGATGTTGCGTGCTTATATCTAGGTCTATTGATAACTACGCATAATGTATACAATTTAACGTCTTCACTTAGAATGTTTGACCATCAACAGACACATTTGCACTGACTCTCTATGAGCATCCTCAATCTGGTCAGATAACTATAACTTAAGTTGTATCAATCACTTTTATTTTCACTTTATAAATTCATCATTAAAGGAATTCACTCCCACATCAACTTTTATTTTCCACTTTCATATTTTTTATGATTTTGATTTTTCACTTCAATTCAATATAAGGCCCAAATTTTAAGGCAAAGCAATACAAATTCATATGCATCATGTCCATACAAATAATCATAATAGACAAGTGCAAACATAAACTAAAAAACTTAAAATATACAAAAAAAAAAAAAAAAGTTGTAATCTACATTATCTACTATACAAATTCATATGCATCATGTCACATACAAATAAGCATAATAGACAAGTGCAAAATAAACTAAAAAACTTAAAATATACAAAAAAAAAAAAGTTGTAATCTACATTATCTACTATACAATTCTATATCAAGTTGTAATGAAAACATGGAAGGCACAACCGCTATCACAAAAGATGTGATTTTGAGCTGAGATTAGAAACATGTCTATACAATGAATCTTTTTTGGTAATGCCTAATTGATTAGAGAAACTTTGGCATAAACAACTTAAAAATAAATGACTAAACTAGAGCAATTACAAGCTTTGCCTATTCAACTGCAATATAATATTTTAAACTTGAGATATATAAATAACAATATTTTACATGCCATGTATATAGATCTCTAAATTTTATTACAAGAAATTCACCAGATTTTAAAATGCCAAGTCAAGAACGTGTAAAAATAATCCTTACATCAAAGTGAGCCAAACCAATTAGACACTACAGTAGAATTTCTCTCAAAAGAGATTAATTCTCCCTATGGATGGATTCAATATGAGACATGGTTTGAGTGCACATGTTAAAAAAATATATTAGGTTGAAATAAATACATAAGAGTGGTTCTAATAAATTAAGGATATTGTCATATTACTAATTATGAATACTTAGAGTGGTCATCTAAAGAAGAAAAAAAAAAGCTTTCAAAAGTGGGAGAATGATATAGTGCAATATATGTGCAACTAATGTGACATGAAAATCAACACTGAGGTACTTATAAATTAGTTGCCTTCATGGTAGAGTTTACTTGATTTTTCTTTTCCATTATTGTAATATTATAAATGTATTCAATTAATTTTACTCAATATTATTATGCTTGTCATTATGATGATATATTGAGATTTGAAAGATCCAAACTACTATCACACCTTATTCAAATCTTCTTAAAAAAAGGAGTTGAAGTTTGATTGAATGGAGGAGTATTGATCAAAGGAAGGCTAACCTATTTTCAGTTTCTCACATAAAGAGGAAATCCGATTGAGGGAGGCTTCGGGAAAGCTTTGAATCACTCTGAGGGGTTTTGGAATTAGCTTAGGGACTCACACGATGCCAAATGACTCCTTTTCCACTCGAAATGGGGGAGTATTGGCCAAAATTGAGTGTGAAGGATGGATAGGATGGGTTGGCTTATTTCGGCCAGTAGGCTACCGTCAGGGCGCTAGAGAGGTCATGTCCAACTCCACATGGCTCAACTCAAATGGAGGGAGCCCTGGGAGAAGCCTCTAAGCCTGGTGTGCAAAGTTCCCTTTGGGTTTGTCCATAGGGTTCTCGGTTTGGCTTGAGTGACGATGAGTTGAACTTTCATTGGTCCTGGCTAACCTGGGTGGGTTAGGTGAGCTAGGTGGTTAGGTGGAGCCTCACTTGAGTGCTTGAGGCTATCATGGTGATGGGGAAGTCAACTTTGCTTGTTAGCATGAAGATCCAATGAAAATAGGGTTTGTCCAATGGCTAATCCCCATGGTGGATTCCATGGATTTGGGCTGATTTGAAATGAATTAGACATGTTTGGGTCTTTGACCAAGTCATAGGGTCCCATGAGTTGCTTTGGAGTGATTTGGCTTCATTTGGTCAAAATGTGTTCATCTGTTAGGTTTTGGGTTGACCAATTGGTCAAATTTCAAACCAAGGCTTGAGTTAGTTTAAATGATGATTTGGGATGTTTTGGTTCAATTAATTTGGTTTTTCCTAGGTTTGGATTTGACTCATTTGGATTCAAAATGGACAAATTTGTTAAGTTGACCAATTTGACCAAATTAACTAAATTTAGTTGGGTTAGGTGTTGAGTCAAATTCTATTGGTTGATTGAAAGTAGTTGCAGGCTTTGGCTTGGTTTAACTTGGATTCTAATTTTTGGCAATTTGACCAATTGGTCAACTTGTTCAATATGGCTTTGGTCAAGTTCAACAAGTGATTTGGAATGAACTTAAACGTGGTTGAATCAATTTGGATCAAATTATGATTTGACCCATTTTGGCTTTTAGGCCAATTTGGATTAACTTGGTTAAATGGCTAATTAGGCTTGGTTTGGCTTAAGTGAAGGTTTGGTCATGTTCAATCATTGATTATGAGTTAGTTTGAATTAATAGTTCAATCAATTTGGTATGGGATTTTAATTTGGGTTTCTTTTACGCTAAATGTTGACTCCAAAGGCTAAATTTGACTTAGTTTGACCCAATTTAAGGCAATCACCCTAGGTGGTTGTTGATTATGTTGTGAGGTTTAGGGGCAAAATCTAATTAACTTGGCTCAAAAGATCCTTTAGGTCACTTTGGGTCAAGTGAGCCTAAGTGAGTCAATTATTTGATCATGGCTTGATTCAAGTTTAGTTGAACTCACACATGAGCTTAGATTGAAATATAAACCAATTGCAATTATTTTGGAGCCAAATGGGCTTTAGTTCATATGACAATTTCAAGTCAAGAGAGGTTAACATGGACTTGACTTGGGTTGACTTGGGTTTGGTTTGATAATGGTGGTTTATATTTATATTTAGGTCAATGATTATAGGAATGATTGAATCATGAAGAAATCCATGAGTTTTGAATTGGTTTGGTATTATTTGCCAAGTTCAAGAATTTGGCTAAAAGGGCTAAAATCGTGAATTTGATTAGATTTGGGTTTGATTTTGGTTATTTGAATTTATATTTCATTTATATTTGTGAATATAAATGAAGATATAAATGTGTTATGAGAAAATCACTTAAGTTTGGAGTGATTTGGAAGCAAATTTGATCAAATCTAGGGATGTAGGTTAAAAGGGCTTGATTAGGGAATTGATTTGGTTTGATTTATTTTTCATCATTGGATGGTGGGTTTCATTTATATTTATGGATATAAATGAAGGAATAGTTGAGTTGTAAAGAAATCAATCAAGCTCGAGTTGATTTGGATCAAGATTTGATTAAGCTTATGGAGGTGGGTACATATGGCTTAAGAAGGGTCTTAATTTAGTTTTATTTATTTTGATTTGATTTGAATAATTTGAATTTAGATTTCATTTATATTTGTGAATATAAATGAAGTAATGATTGATTTATAAAGAAATCAACTAAATTTGGTTTGGTTTGAAGGAGTTTTGGCTAAGCATATGGAGGTGGTTCATATGACCTAGGAAGAGATTTTGAGTTTGATTTAATCATGGACTTCAATCATTTGAATTTGAAGTTGGATTTGATTTGAAATTTGGATTTAGATTTGATTTAAGGTTGAATTTAATAATTGAGAAAATCAATTGGATTGATTTGAATTTGGTTAAGACTAAGTTCATAAGATAAAATCAAAAAATTTATGAAAGGTTTTGGAGTTTGAATTTAATCATGGGCTTCAATCATTTGATAGTTGGATTTAATTTTAGAATTTGGATTTGAATTTGAGGTTTTGATTGAAAGAAGGAAGCAAGAATTGGGTTTAGGCTATAGAGTAGGCAAGTCCTCCTAAATCCCTAAGACACAACATATTCTTATGGCTAACTCTTCTAAGTCTCTAAGGTTAGGTTAAGTGTTCACCTAATCACTAGATGTGTCTTAAGACTAAAGAACTCTTAGTGTCTATAAGAGTACTTAGATCTATGATGAGGAAGTTGAGAGCTCACTCCAAAAGTGAGGTCAAATGTACAGAGTGTACACATGAAAAACTGCACAAAAATCACCCAAATTTCCTAGGATACAACTCAAATCAGCTTATAATAGCATGTAAAGAGGATATAGCAAGCCCCACAGTAATTTAAAATTGAAAAAAGGGTGTAACCTCTATAGTGTACAGAGTGTACACATAGAAAACTGCACTAAAATCACCCAAATCCCCTAGAAAAACTCAAACAAGCTTACAATAGCATGTAGAGAGGATATAGCAAGCCTCATAGTGATTTAAAATTGAAAAAAAAAAGGTGTACACTTGTGGTGAAATATTTTAAATCATTTCTAAAGATGTATACTAGGGTGTGCGTTTGGTTGATTTAAATGAATTGGATGATAAATTTTTAAAACCTATTGGTTTTGGATTCATAAAAATATTGAACCAAATCGACCAAATAAAATGCAAAACCAAACAAACCGAATATTAATTTGGTTCGATTTTTTTGGTTTGGTTTTGGATAAACCAAAGTTGGCTACATTTAAAAATATTTGCATAATTTGTTATTGTATAATGAACAAGCAATAAGCAAAATAATATAAATATAATAAAAAATGCAATTAACTACTTCATGCGCTAAAACAAATATTTAAAACTAATTTTTACTTACCTTAATGATGTTTTCAACTTAGAAGTTGATGAAACCATATTATCATATTATGGGACCAAAATATTTTAAAAAATTGGATAATGGTTCTCCAAAAAAGCACCTATCAAGGATTAAAAAAATAAATATAAATAAGTGTATAATAGATAATCCTATTATACATAAATTAATAATACTGCATTACATATAATTGCTTTGGTTTATTTGGTTCCATCCAAAATTTTATTTAACAAACCGATCCAAAAACCAAAAACCAAAGTTTTCAATAATTAAAACTAAAATCCAAATTACTAAGTTCAAAACCAAACCAAATTACTCAAAAACTTTGGTTCATATTGGTTTTTTGGTTAAAACCAAATAATGCGCACCCCTAATGTATACTTCCACCTTCAATCTATGTGGAATAAAATAAAGATAGAAATATACTCTTTATATTTTGACACCAGATCCACATGATCTTATTGTATGATCGAGTATGACATTGAGGAAAGGTGTACTATCTCAAAAGATAGAAGTCACCACCCTACAATGGACCTAATCACCTTAACAATGACTCCTAAGGACAATGGGTGATATGTAGAGATTCTTCCCCACTTTACATGAAAAAAGTAAAGTAGTTTATTTTAAACCGAAGTTCTTAAGTTCCTATGGAGCAAGCCCTCACAATTAATTACATCTTAAGGAATGAGATTCCTCAAGAATACTCTTAATTAAGGTAAATGATCATTATCTCCAAAGATTTTGAAAAAGTAGGATTATCAATCGATTGGTTTATTTTTAGAAATTCAAGAGGGATTTATCAAGAGGAAGTAGTTCTTATCGAAGCCAAATAAAAACAAGTAGGGGATGCTTAAGATACTATGAAGTCTAAGGATCCCAAACTACCCATATGGTTGGTATTTTAGAAATTTGAATTAATTTGTTTGAGTTGAATTTTTATTAGAATGTTAGGGCTTATAATTCCATAGTACAAGACTATGAAAATGCCTAAGAGGTGAGGATTTATACTTATGGCCAGCAAAGGCTAGAAGTAACCTCAGAACCTAAATCTAGGGAGCTTTGGTGAGGGCCAAAAGCATGACCTAAATCTAAGAAGAAAATTGGTATTTGATTTACCTCCACAAGAGAGGATAAACCACTCCGTTAGACTTACAACCGCCTGGGGGTGGTTGTCAACTAACTCCTCCTGCAATTTTAAATTTATATAGGCAAGTCTAATGTTTATGCAAGATAGTAAGGTTGTTATTTATTCAGAAAGAGACTAAGTCCTTAAACACACTCCCTAAGAGACTAGATCATGTAAGGGCATGCTTCAAATGACTTAAATCTAATGCAAATATATTACATTTTACTTTTATTTTTGGACAATCATTTAACTTAGGCTTATAGGATTCATTTGCCAAATGCATGAGAATTTAGATTATGGGCCAAAATCAGTGAGAAGGGGGAGGTGTGTTTCCACCATGGCTCTCAAAGGTCAAACCAAGTTCTCTAGGAAAGGTGGAAGCCCTCCAATCAAGAGTGAAACAATATGCTTTTATGCATGATATTAGAAAAGAAATACTCATCCAGCTAAGAGGTTGCTAATTTTGAGTTATTTAATTTGATAGAAGATTTATTTTTCCTAAGAGCCTAATCATCATCCAGGCCAGACATTAAGCAAAGAAGAAACTAGGAAAACATGTCATCTTAATGCACAAGCTAAATAAAACATCAAATATTTTATAAAGCTAATGCAAAAGAATAAAATGGCATTTATGGTCGGGCACCACCGCACAAGCCCAAAATAAGTTGGGTAGCCAAGCTCTATCCTTATACAACCCGGATTATAAATGAATTAATTGACAATCAAGTAAGGAAATTCATTTTTTGGGGGTCTTCATTTATTCTTTTCTTCTTTCTTATTTCTTGTTTCTTCTTTCTTCTTTTGGTTCCTTCTTTTGGATGGTTGGAAGGTGGTTGCTCCAAAAGCTTCATATGGTACATAGGATGAGATCTTATGACCAATGCTCATTCTAATCCCCCATAACATTTATTCTAAAATCTTAATTGCAAAAATTACATGAAGAGAAAAAGTACATGTAACTAACACCTAAAAAATAGATATTAGCTAAACAAACCATATAAATCCTAAGCATGTATATTGGAGTTAACACCCCACACAGGGGTAACCAAGTCCACCTGGACAATTGGATTATGCTTAGGGGTATAAGCACCTGCACAACAAAAGCATTTATATTTTTATTACAGCCTTAAGCACAATCCCCTGCAGAATACAACGATTAGAATAAATCATCCTACCATCAATTCTATGCACATACACCCTAACATCCAAACTAGAAATAATATATCACAAAATAAAAGTAAACATCAAACCATGCACCGGCCTAACCTAAAACTGGTAGTGACTTAAATTATGTGTGATGTTTAAGGTTTATGTGTGGTATGCTTAGCTAGGCTTTAAGGTTTAGATTTCCTAGCTATGAAAATATTCAACTTAGAGGGTGATTTCATTTAAGTTGTTTAGTTGATTTGGGTCAATTTTATATGATAATTTTGTTTGGTTTAAATGAACCTACTTAATTACTAAGGTTGTAAAGAGAGGAAAATAGAAGAGAACTTCTCTTTCCTTCCCTACCTTAAGTAATTTCTAAAGCATATTCATGTTTGATTTTATTTAGTGAATATTTTATTATGTGTTTTAATTAATCCTAAGTTTAGATTTTTTCTAAACAATCTTTATTCAAAAGAAAGGCATTTTAAGATTAAGTAAAGTGAATAATATCACAAAGCACATATCACTTCATTTCTTTCCTAACATGTATAACATGCATATGAATGAATCTAAGCATATCGATACATACAAATAAAATGTTGAACACACTTTATGATGAATGCTAAGGAATGTTACTTAAGAAAATTGGAATACTTTATGATGCATGATTTTCATTAAGTAGAAAAGAGGGGTTTCTTTTATCCATTATTCACATGCACATGTGTATGTATGAAAGGCATAAGTGAGTATGGAACCATTGTTAGCACCAGGGGTGTAACGTACAAGACCTACTTAGGGCTACTTAAAGCCTCGCAATCCGGGTTGTCCAGACTAATATACCACTTTCCTTAAATACAAACACATGTATAAAAGAAATGAATGGAGAAACAAAGATGCAAAAAGTTTGTATTTGTTTGTTTGTTTTATTTATGCAATTTATATGTATAAGTGTGGATGTCCTTCTTAGGTAATAGCATAAGAATGGATAGGTTAGGCAAGTGTTGTGTTCTTTTCAAATGAACTATATATTGCCAAATCCTTTTCAAAACTATGCTAAAAGAAAAGAAGAAAAAGCCACACTATGCACATCTTCATATTTATATCCACATGCAAGCATATAAATAATTGTAAGTACACTTTCAGTTTATATATTTGACTTATAGATTTTAAAAATAATTTTATATTTAGTAGTGATAATAGTCATTCATATCTCTACTTTAGCCAAAACATGTAATTTGACATAAAGAAACATTTCATTTCAATTTAGATTTTTTTAAAGGTATGAATGCATGAATTTCATATGACATACACATTTAGCATGCTAGGAAAGAAATAAAGTGATGAAAGCAATGTAAATTCATTCACCCTAATTAATTCTAAAGACAATATGAAATAAGAAAGTTCAAAGTGAATCAAAGTTTGTTTAATGTGATTTTTTGTTTTGAATTTGCTTTATGTTTGATTTAGGAAATGTGAAAGAATGTTTTTGGTCCTAACCCATTTACCCCATGTGTATGGCATTTTAGTTTAATCTTTAGATGATTAGATGATTTTATATTTTGATTAAAGGCATGAATTAAGTGGGTTAATTATCCCTTACCTATACCACCTTAGCATATTTAACCAAATAATTATGAGCCAAAGATATGACATAAAACTACAAAAGGAATTTAAATCAGTAATGCACCTAAGAAGAAAAGGGCCTAATGCATTTAGCTCATGATTAATGATTAATTAAGCTAAAGGGTTTAAGTTAAGTAATTTCATAAGCTTTCTCACACATGTGAGTTAGATTTTGATTTCCTTAATATACTTAGGTTATTGAACACCTAAGTATCTATCCAAAGTGAATTAGTTAAGTTTTGGAAGGTTTTAGAATTTTATCAAATTAATTAGATAGGTAATTAGTGGATTAATCCTTAATTAAGTTTGGATTAAAAAAGAAAGAGGGGGTTTAAGGAATAGCTTAAGAAAAATATCCCAAAATTATTTCCTAAGCCTTCTATTCATTTAACCAAACCTTAATTAGCTCAATCAAGGGATTAAACCACTGATTACACACTTAATTAGGTTTAATTATATTAAGAGGGTAATTAGAAATTAATCTACAATTCATCTAATTAAACTATTAATAAATCCCAAGAAAATTAGGAGAGGCAGAAGTCATCCTACTAATCATACACAAGAAGTTTGAAATTAATCAGTGGAGTAATTAAAGAGTAATTAACAAAATAAAATTTCCAATAAAACCTAAATCCAGAAAATAACACAATTCAATATTTGTTGAAATCAATTTTATAATATTTTATATTTAAATACCTTTTATATGCAATTTATTTCGCATTTTACTAATTTTTATACACTTATATATGAATATTTCAAGTTTGCTTGATTAATTATTTAAATCCCTAATTATATAGTTAATCCCGTCGGGGCCATGTGGAGCTGACGCGGTGCGCACTTTCCACATGGCATGATGGAATTTGATATTTAATTTATCACATCATAGTGCGTCACCGACGGCGGTACACGCTTTCTCCATGTCCATCCGATCAAGGATCGGACGACTGAGATTATATCTGCATTTCTAAAGGATTAAATGGCGGATCCTATGTGTTTTAATCATGGCCGTCCATCCAAAATGCGTGGATGGATGGCCCATGATTCACCCTTGATCTTCCCTGCGGGAGATGGACACCGTCCATCTTCTAAGGGAAGATTCAAGCTCGAAAGGAATCCAAATTCAACCCACACCATCACCATGTAAGGGAGATCACATCCAATGGCTAGATTCTCATGAGATAAAACTTTACTTCACAAAGGACCAGACCACATCTAATCTAAGCTCGGTTTCATGGCTTACCTCGTTGGAGGCTATCACCGGTGCTCGATTCCCTTGGAGAAGCTTCGTCGAGTGGAGACGAAACTTTGTTGAAGTTTTGAGGTGTTGAAATTGGGTAGATCCTTTTAGAGGCCAACTTCACCTTCACTTGAGCTCAGTCTTGGTCAAGAGCACTCCTCCCATGTCTTTGGATCTTGGGAAAAGGTCTAAAAGTTTGATTTGATCCTCTGAGGGAGTTTGCAGGAGGAATTAGCTTGGTATGGAGTATTGGCTAAGTTGGATTTTTACTTGAGCTCCCCTATTTTTAGTCTAGGAAAACTGAGAAGATAGAAATTCTAACTCACTCTAGGAAGCTTGGGAACACTAGCAATGGCTTGCTCTGAGTTTCTATGATTCAATCGAATAAGGCAGAATGAAATTCAAGTGAAATTAGGGGGAGTATATCTCCCTGAGCAATAACTCCAGCAAGGAGATGTCATTTTGATCCAATTGAGCTCCTTGAGTGGGTTTGTTAGGCCATTTGATGGTCATTGCATTCGGTTTGGCCAGAGGGAGGTAATGGAAGAGTGTCATGTGCTTAAAATGGGTGGAGGAATGATTCTCATGTGGCCATGTTCAAGCAAGTGGTCCATTTTGACCTTAGGCTAGGTTGGGCTGACCCAAACCCATTGGGTTAGGTGCACCACACTCACTAGTGTCCACTTGGTTCACTAAGAGGGTGTCAGTGATGAGAGGATTTGACCAAATTCCAAGTGAATTTGGCCAAAATTTATCCTTTGACCTGGGGGACAAATGGTCATTTGGCTTGGGTTTCAATTTGAATATGTTCAGAATGATTGAAAAATGGGTTGGGCCAAGTTTCAATGGATTTGGAGTTGGTTTGATATGATTTGGCTCATGTTGACCCATTTAGGTCAAAATGGGTCAAATTGGGTCAAACCAAGGGTTGGGTCAAGTTCATATGACCATTTGAAATATTTTGGTGGCTTTGGTTTGATTCAATTTGGTTTATATTTAATTTTTGATTAATTGAGTTCATTTAGGTCAAATGGGTCAAGTTGTCCAATTGACCCATTTGACCTATTGGAGTCATGGGTTGGCTTAGGTTTCATTGGTCATATGAAATGGATTGGTATCTTTGTTTCCAATCAATTTGGTTTATATTTGAGTTTGGCTCAATTTGACCTTTTAGGTCAAGTCATGGTCATTGGGCTAGAGTTAGGTCAGTTGGTCAATTGAAGCTTTGGTCAAGTTCAACAATCATTTTGGAATGACCTTGACCCATTGGTTTCAATTAATTTGGCTTAGATCAAGTTTTGACACATTTTGACTTTTAGGCTCAACTTGGGTCAAGTGGTTAATTGGGCTAGGTTATGCTCAAATGTTGATTTGGTCAAATTCAAACATTGATCATGAATGAACTTAGATTAATGGTTTCAATCAATTTGGTCTATAGTAGATTTTGGCTAGTTTAGGTTTAATTTTGGCTAAGTGTTGACTTGTTCAACCCTTAGGTTTGACTTGGTTTGACCCAATTTGAGTGATTGATCATCTTATGATGATTGTTGTTCACAATGAGAGGCTTAGGTGAGCTTAGTTCAATCCAATTTGGTTAGGATTATAACTTGGCTCATAAGGGTACTTTAGGTCACTTTGGGTCAAGTGAGCTTAAGTAGGTCAAATAGCTTGGTCAAAGCTTGATTTGAGTTTGATTGAACTCACATATGGACTTATGATTGAAATATAAATCAATTTGCAAGTGGTTTGAAGTCAAATGAGTTTTGATTCATTTGACAATTTCAAGTTCAAAAGGGTGAACATGAGTTTGACTTGAGTTTGATTTTGAATTAAGTTTTGGTTTGGTGATTAAGATTTATGTTTATATTTGGATTCATGATGGAAGGATTGATTGAATCATGAAAAAATCAAGAGTTTGGCTTGATTTGAAATTGATTTGACTAAGTTCAAGATTTTGACTTGAAAGGCTTAGGTTGGATTTTGATTGAATTTGACTTTGATTTTTTGGATTGGTTGTTTGAATTTATATTTCATTTATATATGTGCATATAAATGAAAATATAAATGGGTTATGAAAAAATTTCATGAATTTGAAGTGATTTGAACTTGGTTTAGGCTAAGTCCTTAAGAGGGAATCAAAGTGGCTTAGGAAAGATTTTTGATTTGGATTTGAATTTTGGATTTAGTTTGGTTGATTTGAATTTATATTTCATTTATATATGCAAATATAAATGAGAATATAAATAGGCTGTGAGAAAATTTCATGACTTTGAATTGATTTGGATTTGATTTAGGCTAAGTCCTTAAGAGGGAATCAAAGGACTCAAGAAAGATTTGGAATTTCAATCATGGGCTTCAATCATAAGTTTCAATCATGGGTTTCAATCATTTGGCATTGATTTGGGTTTGGAGAAAATCAATTAAGTTGGAATTGATTTAGGTTTGATGTTGATTTGATTTGGAGTTTGACTTGAAGGAAGGAAGTGAGGAATGTGGTTCAAGCTATAAGGTAGGAATATTTTTCTAACACCCCTAAGGCATGACCTATTCATATGGGTAAGTCTTCTAAGTCTCTAGAGCTAGGTTGAATATCCACCTAATCACTAGATTTGTCTTAAGACTAAGGATCTCTTAAAGTCTAAGAGGAGTCCTATGTCTAAGATGGAGGGGTTAAAAACTCATCCTAAAAATGAGGTCAACAACACTCTAGAGTGTACAAAGTGTACACATAAAAAACTACACCAAAATCACCTAAATCCCCCAGAAATAACTCAAACCAGCTTATAATAGCATGTAGAGAGGATATAGCAAGCCCCACAGTGATTTAAAATTGAAAAAAAAAATATGTACACGTGAAAAATTGCACCAAAATCACCCAAATTCCCTAAGAAATAACTCAAACCAGCTTATAATAGCATGTAGAGATGATATAGTAAGCCTCATAGTGGTTTAAAATTGAAAAAAAAAGGTGTACATGTGGAAAACTGCACCAACATACCCCAAATCCTTTTAGAAAGAACTCCAAATATCTTACAATAGCATGTACAAAATAGATAGCAAGCCTATAGTGGTTTAAAATTGAAAAAAAAAAGGCATAAACTCTAAGGTGTATAGAGTGTACACATGAAAAAAAGCACCAAAATTACCCAAACTCCTCAAGAAATAACTCAAACCAGCTTATAATAGCATGTAGGAAAGATATAGCAAGTCCCTCAGTTGTTAAAAATTAGAAAAAAAAAAAAGGTGTACACTCTAGAATGTATAGAGTGTACACATGAAAAATTGCACAAAAATTACACAATTCTCCATAAAATAACTCAAACCAGTTTATAATAGCATGTAGAGAGGATATAGAAAGCCCCACAGTGATTTAAAATTGAAAAAAAGTGTATTCTCTAGAGTGTATAGAGTGTACACGTGGAAAACTGCACCAATATACCCCAAATCCTCTTAGAAAGAACTTCAAACAGCTTACAATAACATGTACAAAAGATATAGTAGTGGTTTAAAATAGTAACATTGGATTAAAATACTTTCAATCAAACAGAATTGAAAAGTTAGATCTTTATATTAACATATAAAAAATTTCAAATAAACATGAATAGTCAAAAGATAGTTGGATCTCTTATTCACATTATAATGTATCCCTATAATTATATTCATCATCAACTTGGTGTATCCTTCACGGCTAACTTTCATTGAATGGAATGAAATTTCTAATATATAAGAACTAATATCAAAAATAAAGTACTATACTTGCATACCTCTCAAAAGCACTCTAGCATTATAGAAAAATATGTTGCAATGGGTGACTCTTTCTGCTCTCCACCTATTCCAACTTGTTCATTCTTCTTTGTAACATTAAAAATATATTGGGTTAAATTTTGGCAGTGATAATTGAAGAGTACAATTTTAGAAACATGCAGAAAAATACTCTTGGCTCTCTTATTTTTCTCCCAATATCCTTTCAACCTTATATTGGAAACACCCTTTGGCCGCATCTTAGTTGGATCCTTTAGTAAGTCAGGAGTACATCATAAATCTCTTATTGTGGACTTCATTTTCTTCTTTGTTTTGTCAGTTGGAGGTGCATTCCAACATAATATAGAATCAACATTATTAGATAATTTTTTTAAGGAATGCAATATATATTGCTCATCCTTATTACCTTGTGCCGCTTATATGATATGAATATCTATGATGTGGTTTCAAAAATAATGGCGAGATTTCCATAGTACATTGTAAATCAAGTCCTTAGTAGCATTATCAATGTAAATATCCTTTGCTCTAGATGACCATCACTTGAGAAGATACTTCTTCAAAATCTGCACAATATCTTCCTGACTCAAAACTCTAATGCAGTGGGAACAAATTATTCTCATCATCTTAAATTTTTACAACTACAAGTTATATCCAAGCATGTCTTTATTAATTGAACAGTCCATGTCTTGGAGATGCACTTATCCTCTAAGTTTCTTATCAAATACTTCATTGGATTGTCATCTGAGATAGTTGTTGCTAATCCACCAACTCCATGCAAAACTCTCCTATAAAAAATGTATAAAGCTTTCTTGTGTAAAAGATCGCAGCCTATTTCAATATAGGACTAATTCTAACAACTAGAACAATAACTGACTAGCTACACTTGAAATCTTCATCATGCTCTTTCCATCGTTATGTGTCCATAACCTTCTCTAATCTCAAAAAACTATGGTGATAGAGCTTGGTTTTAGAGACTCCATGACAAATATTATTCATGGACCACTACGCTATGCGTTGATAAAATACCCATGCAGAATGAATCTTTACTGAATATGGTGGACCACTTAGTCATAATTCTATATAGCTCAAGCATGATCATGCAAATTGCTTTCTTCTAGCATGTTAGACCAAGCATGTTCAAACTCTTCTTCAGAATCACATTTACTCATGCATGTATAAAATAGACTTTGTACTCTTATTACTATTAAAGTAATGTATCATGGGAGCTTTCTCAGAGATATGTCATTGGCACAACCTATAGTGAGTATGAGGCAATGCAATTTCGATGGCTCTCACTATTGTCCGATCTTGATCAGTGAATATTATTGTAGGATGCCTCTCATTCATTAACCAAAGAAATGTTTTGAATAACCATGTGAATCCTCGTTGTCTCCTGATAGAAAGGCTACACCAAATAGAATATTTGTTAATGATGGTTCACTCTAATAAAAGGTGCATAAATAAGATTATATTTATTGAGTCGATAACTTATATCAAAATCTATGACATCTCCAAAACAGTTATAGTTATCCTTAACGTGTCATCGCTCCAAAAAAAAAAATATTAATCAAGCTATCCGACCCATCAACTTGGACATCACATGCAAACATTCTGTCTGCCGCTTGTCTTTCCTTGAATAGCTGTATTAATGCAGTATCACCATTCGCAATCCTTGATCTTCTTTCCTTTTGGATGTAATTGAAAGCATCTCTTTTTATAAGACCAACAATCTCCATGCCGCCAACTTTCTCACTAAGATAGCTGAATGCATCAGTTGTTTTAATTCCAGCCTCTGTCATTGACTTTAACACAACCGTCTTCTCTTCGCTAATGCCTCTATAAGATCTTAGAAGATGTAGGTCATTTCCTATGAATGATTATGCCTTTCTATAAATTTCTTAACCTTCCAATTCCCATCTAAAAGAATAAAAAATCTAATCATGGCAGGACAACCGATCCGAGTATCACTTTTCTGAAATTTGACTAGGCAGTTTAGTTTGACACCTTTTTCAAACCTTCTTTTCCACATAAAAATCCTTTGTTTTCAAGTTCTTCGAGTTCGGCCAATAACTCGTATGATCCTTCCGAACGTTCATTCCAATTTGATGTGCATAATCACAATAGAGTTCATATGCCTCATTTTCATTACGAATAATAGCGTCAAGCAGTTTGCCTACAATTGGTTCATGAGACATAACAGCTTCATCATCGCACCTTTGATTTGCCTCATTCACCTGCACATAGAACTCCAAGCAGCTCAAAATAGCATGTAAAAGGGATATAGAAAGCCCTACAGTGGTTTAAAATTAAAAATAAAGGTGTACACTTATATACAAATGTACATATAAAAACTCATCCAAATCACCCAAATCCTACTTAAAAGAACTCAAGTAAATAACATGTAGAAGGGATATAGAAAGTCCATCAATGGCTTAAAATAAAAAGAGTGTAGAGTGTACATGAAAACTCATCCAAAATCACCCAAATTGTGCTAGAAAGAACTCCGAGCATCTAAAAATAGCATGTAGAAGGGATATAGAAAGCCCCACAATAATTTAATATTAAAAAAATGGTGTACACTCTAGAGTGTATAGAGTGTATACATGAAAAACTCATCCAAAATCACCCAAAACTTGCTGGAAATAACTCCAAGCAGCTTAGAATAGCATGTAGTAGGGATATAGAAAACCCCACACTTGTTTACAATTAAAAATAAGGGTGTATACATAGAAAACTCATTCAAAATTACCCAAATCGCTTGGAAAGAACTCAAAGCAACTCGAATAGAAGATATAAAAGCATAAAGTAAAATAAAATGTGTACACTGTGAGTGTGTAGACATGAAAAGCTCATCTAAGATCATCCAAATCGTGCTAAAAAAGAACTAAGCACCTAAGAATAGCATGTACAAGGGATATAGCCCCACAAGAGTTTGAAATTTAAAAAAAAAACAAAGGTGTACACTCAGAGTGTACAAAATGTACACATGAAAAACTCATCCAAAATCACCCAAAACTTACTAGAAATAACTCCAAGCGGCTTAGAATAGCATGTGAATGGATATAAAAGCCCCAATAGTTTAAAATTCAAAACAAGGGTGTACATAAAAAAAAAACTCATCCAAAATCACCCAAATCCTACTAAAAAACTCCAACCAACTGAATAGCATGTAAAAGGGATATAGAAAGCCCCATAGGTTTAAAAAAAGGTACAGTGTACACATAAAAAATTATACAAAATTACCCAAATCTGCTAAAAGAACTCCAAGCAGAATAACATGTAGAAAGGATATGAAAAGCCCCAGTGGTTTAAAATTTTAAAATGGTACACTCAGTGTACACATGAAAAACTCATCAAAATCACCCAAAACTGGGAAAGAACTCAAGTGAGAATAACATGTAGAACGGATATAGAAAGCCCCACAGTGATTTAAAATTAAAAAAGGGTATATACTCTAGAGTGTACACATAGAAAACTCATCCAAAATCACCTAAATCTGGAAAGAACTCAAGCTCGAATAACATGTAGAAGGGATATAGAAAGCCCCATAGTGATTTTTTTTAATTAAAAGAGTGTACACTCCATAGTGTACACATGAAAAACTGTATAAAAATCACCCAAATCCTACTGAAAAGAACTCTAAGCAGCTCAGAATAGCATGTAGAATGAATATAGAAAGCCCCATAATGGTTTAAAAAAAAGGTGTATACTCTAGAGTGTATAAAGTATACATATGAAAAACTGCACAAAATAACCTAAATCCTATTGGAAAGAACTCTAAGCAGCTTAGAATAGCATGTAGAAAGGATATAGAAACCCCACAGTGGTTTAAATTTAAAAATAATTGTGGACACTCTATAGTGTATAGAGTGTTCACATGAAAAATTGCATAAAAATCACCAAAAATCTACTGGAAAGAACTCCAAGCAGCTCAGAATAGCATGTAGAAGGGATATAGAAAGCCCCGGAGTAGTTTAAAATTAAAAACAACTCCATAGTGTGCACATAGAAAACTCATCCAAAATCTTTTTCGAAAGAACTCCAAATAGTGTAGAAAATATTTATTTCAAATAAGAATTTCAAAGAAGATTACTGAGTATTTCAAAACAACTATATATATAATATTGTATAGGAAATTTTCCGATGCATTGATATTTATGACATCATCTACTAAATTGGTCACCATATGAAGTCTACCACTTTCAAATTCGTTCTCCATCTACACAGTTTTTTTCAAAATTAAAATGAGAGATTTCTAGTTATCTTCTCTCTAGTTCATCTAAAAAAAAAAACCAAATTTATACCCTAAATCCACTTATATATTGCTTAGACCTTTCTCGCATTCAAACGCGCTCGCTTATGAAAATGGCGTCAACCATGTTCACTTTGGACCGGGCCGGGTTGAGTCCGAATAACGTTAGCGGCATCCGGAGCAACGTTACCACGAAGTAAAGTAAAAAAATCAATATTTTATTAATGGACCCGTGTTTAGATACGATTGGCGACGTAGAGCTACGTCCGGACTCCGCACGTAATATTTTATCGGCCTCAAGATGATGGTTGGCCTAGCGAGATTTGTATTTATGGACTTAACATCTTAATGGGCAATTGTATGTAATTACATCAACAATTTAACATCTAAAATTTTATTATCTATAAAAGTAATATTTTTATATTTTTTTTTTTATTTCATTTAAATATTTAAATTCATGATAAAATATTAATTTTTAAATTTTCACTTAACATTAATAATTAAATCATAAACACATAAATATAACATATATATATATATATATATATATATATATATATATATATATATATATATATATATATATATATATATATATATATATATAATAAAGTGCTGAATATTATGTAACTAATTTAAATGAATTTTAAATTTTAGTTTTTACATACATACCTCCAAACTTAAAAGTATGTTTATTATTTATACAACACATAAAATAGAGTTAATATTTTCCCTTCTCTCACTCTTTTACTCTATTTTGCAATAAAAAAGTGGAGATCTTGTATGAACAACATATCTCAGCCTTGAATGGTATGGAATGTTTGATTATGAAATTTTTTTTGTTCTTGTACATACTTCACCAAGGTGTTCTTTAGCAAAGGACACCAAATTTCTCCTCCAACTAGAAGATTTAATCTTCATCGACATAAAATCTCATGAATGTATTATCAATCATATCATATGTATATGTGATATGTGAACTTGAATTTCTACTAATAAACTCTGATCTAAATATTGTAATTCTCATTAACTAATTCTAATACAAGATCTCGAATTAATTCTCTTGAGCACCACATCTGCATGTAAGGAAACAATAAATCATAAATACTTTTTAGGCTATTATTGATTAACTTAGGTGATATATCAAGATTCTTCTTCATAATATCTTTTATTATGAGAATTATCCAACTGACATGCTTATTTCTTGGTCTATTGATAACTACGCATAATATGTACAATTTAACTTCTTCACTTAAAATGTTTAACCATCAGCAGACACATTTACACTGACTCTCCATGAGCATTCTCAATCTGGTTTGATAACTATAACTTGGGTTGTATCAATCACTTTTATTTTCACTTTATATATTCATCATTAAAGGAATTCACTCCAACATCAACTTTTATTTTCCACTTTCATATTTTTTATGATTTTGATTTTTCACTTCAATTCAATATAACGCCCAAATTTTAAGGCAAAGCAATCCAAATTCATATGCATCATCTCCATAAAAATAATCATAATAGACAAGTGCAAACATAAACTAAAAAACTTAAAAAATACAAAAAAAATAGTAATAAATACAACAAATTTCTAACAAGATACTAAAAATGTGATGTTATTAATATAATAAGTCCAATAACTCTTGTTAGAGTATTATCCATCTGCAACTAATCCATTCAGGGCCTTAAATTTATACAGCATCATCATGAAAGCCACCAGCGGAATAGCTATGGCTCGCAAGTTGAACAGAAAAAAAGCGGTGTTTTCCCTACCACTTATCCCCAAAGCTCAACCAATTCCTGTCGTCATATACAGACAATAAATCTGTTGAGAAATAGAGAAGGTTGGTTTAGCCCATCAAGCCTGTGTAAAACAATGAGACTTTCACTCAATTTACAAATGAAAGCTAAATGAATGTTAATTCATAACATATAACACAATGAAGGAATGTAGCAAATTATATCTCATCTCAAAACATGCTTATAACTTCAATATATCAAATGAGTTTAAGAAAGAATTCTTTATCAAAATTCCACAGTTCATGCTACATCAACGGACATGAAAAATGAAAACAAGCAGAATGTACCAATGGGATGGGGATATTTACCGTGCATTTATAATGGTGTAAATGGAGAGTAAGGGCATTTGGGGTGGTGATAGTGGAGGGTACATCGCAAGAACATTTGACAACCGATTCGCCGCCGTTTAGCTGAATTTGCTATGTTTGACTTTTAAAATAAAATAAAATAAATTGTATACCTTACAGCTCCACTGCAGCCTTTTCATACAACTGCAGGTGTCCCAAACAGACGGACTTCAGATTCTATCAAATGATTCAAATTAGCATATGCTTATTAAAACGCAACTTCAAGGCAGCCAAAGATTCAAACAGTGGATGAAACGCATCATAGTTAAGAAAAAGGAAGCCTACACATCCATTCAGCTCTGAATCCCAAAGAAGTAAAATCTGGCAATGGAAGACCAGTTAATTGTTGCAGCACACGAACTTTAATAAGGAGGTCAAATTTGTGCTGACGGCAATATGCGTAATCAACCATAAGGGAAGAGAGAGAGTAAGAGAGAAGAGACAGAGAGATGCCATTCAAATTCCAGCCAATTCCAGTCATCGACTGATACTTTGGAAAAACTTGAGCCAAATTAGCATGCATTTTGATTCCTCTGCATTTCAAAAATAAACGTATTTTTAAAACATCCAACTAAACTGCCCTTATTGTGAAAACAACAATGCTGCAATCCTCAAGGAATATGTAGTTTGATCCATGGCAAAATCAACAACACCAAAAGTATTTATCATGGAGTTTCATTACAGACTAACAGGAAGATCAGTAGTACTCAGAGCTCTGCTTTTTCCCACCAGCGTCTGCCACTGCTTTTTTTTTTTTTTTGAGGAGTGGGGGAACATTTGAGCAATTTAATGGCAAACTCAAAGGCACACAATATATGTAAAGCTTTGAACCTCACCGCATGGTTGAAAGCTTAAGCCCTTCAACCACTAGGCTAAGGTTGCTTGCATAGTCTGCTATTACTTCATAAAGGAGATGCTTGATAAAGAACATTCCAATAAGAAAAGAAAAAAAAAATTGAAAAAAAGAAAAACAAAGAGGGCTCAAATAAAAGTCCAACCCGTCATATAAGCCCTGTAGAAAAGATTTCCACTGATCGCCATGCATAAATTCCCTCCGTAATGGCACCAATGGTTGCCTAAGAAGCTCTAGGCCATCCTGAGATGCCATGCCATCACCACAGGAAACATAAAAATCTCCTCACTGATCAGGCGCTACTGACGGCTACCCTCCAAATCATCATCATTGACCTCAGTATGGCCATTATGAGGCAATGCGTGTGTGCAATGCGTTTCTAAATTGTATAATTATGAATGAAAAATATATTGATGAGTAGCATACACTTAAGTATTGCAGAGATGATGCTCAGGTGGATGAGTGACTTTACTCTTAGAGATAAAATGTGAAATGAGCATGTTTGGGAAAGTTGGAGTCGCCTTAGATGGCTTGGTCACATAAAGCGTCGGCCATCCGATGACCCAGCTAGGAGAGTAGATGTATTAGATTTGCCTTATGTTAAGAGGGGTAGAGAGGTAGAAGTAAAAAGACTTAGTTAAGATGTATAAAAAATGCCCTTAGTATACTTGAATTAAATGAGAATTTGACACACAAAGATACAATGGAAAAGAATTTGTCACATAAATAAGTATATATGAATTATGTAATATGTATGTAAAGCTGCAAAATTATAATAGATCATGTGAGCAGAAACTTCTATAATAAAATCAGAAAAAAATTTCCTGGGGCATTTTGGCCGCCAAGTCACCTTTATTATAGAAAACAAGATGAAAAGGAATAACTTTGTTAGTAGAAATAGGACAGCAGACCACCTATAATTTGTTAATGTTCCACAAATGTAGAGCCATGCACATTGTCCATACTTACGCATTTGAGTCGGGTTAAGTTACCTCCATTACAAAAACAAGATGAGCAGGAATAACATTGATGGTAGAAATAGGGCTACAAACGAACCAAGGCGGTATGTGTTGCTCGAGTTCAACCTTATTTACCATTATCGATCTCACGCTCAATTCAAGCTTTTAAAATGGTCTTCAAGCTTAAGCATGTTTAAAAAATCATATTCAAGCTTGACACAACTTTGTTCACAAACTCGGTTCAAATTGGAATTATCTAGTATGTTACGAAGCAATTCATTCAATAAAATAAACGAGCTTTAATCAAAGCCTTATTGAGCTTGTTCGTGAGTAACTTGTTGAGAAATATACCTATGCTATATTAATTAAAGCTTATTAAGCCAAAAAATAAAAAAAATCAAACAATACTATTCACGACAAAAGTGTTCAAGCTTAGTTGATTAGTTAATCAAAAGATCATGAATGAGCTCTAATCGACTAGAGCCAGTAGCTTATGGAACGCTCAATTCATTTGCAGTAGAAAGAAATGGGATAGTAGTCCACCTACGTATTATTCTCCAAATGTAGAGCTATCCACAGTCCATACCTATATTTTCACCTCTTCAAAGACTCATAAACTCTCCTGCAAAAGTAAACTGTAAATAAATAAGCTTTTATCTTAAGGCACAAAATCACATGAGGAGAAAAAGAGTATTAATCAACTCATAAGTCCATACTGCACACCACCACATAAAAGAGTTAAAACAAACACAAGAAATCAAATAATTGACAGCCCTCTTTGAGACATATGTAACTGCATACATGTATAGGCATAAATGTAGCATAAGACATACTCTTTGAACCAAACAATCAATGCAGGGCGATGTAGTTGAGCATGTAGACATGTTATCATCTCGTTAAATAGAAGTAACACAAAAACACAATTATCACCACATGTTGAAATCCATCAAGGGAGAATGGAAAAAAGCATTCTCATCAATCTCTCTTTGAACAGGAAAAGTAACACAACATAGTTATCAACAAACTCTCAATACCCAAACTTCAAGATCAAATGCAGTGGCATTGATTACTAGAGGAGCTTCGGCCCATTTTATATGATTCATAACTGTGAGACTAGAAGAATCAATCGGGGACAAGTTGCCCATTGTTAACCATAATCATCACTGCTTCTCCATTCTCCATAAGAAATTACGTCAAGTAGCAGAAGAAACATAAAAATCCCCAAGAAATAAAAAAAACAAGCGTTGATGCCAGATATATGACTAACATCCTCATGACCAGAAGCTGAAGGAGTGAGTTTCACTAAAGAGATTATTAAAAAATCACTCAACACAACAATCGAGTGAGCTCTGCTTCTTCCGCCACCCATCCCAAATCAAAAAGACATCTGCTGTTTTAAAAAGGAGTTGTCATTAGAATGCCAAAGAAACTTGTAGTCTACCACACACTTGGTGTGACACCAAACAATTAAAAAGGATTAAATTTATTAAAGCAAGAGAGAGAGAGAGAGAGAGAGAGAGAGAGACCAAGAACAAGCAGCAAACATGAAAGGGATCAAAAGATAGTATAATCCACTACATAATACAAATAATCAGGAGAGAAACCTTTGTCTGTTCACATTATTTGAGAAGGCTCTAGCCCATTAATGAGATGTCCTGGCATCATTACGAAAAGTATGGTATTATTCCAAGTCAATTGTAAAGATCTTGAATTCAATCCTCACAATTAAAAATAACTGAACATTAAAAACAATGGGAACGGATAATAACAATAATAATAATAATAATCACTGAATTTCAAGCTTTTTGATTTACTGTAGCACACTACAGTACCACTCCTTTCCTATAATGAGGACAACTCACCTTGCAATCATAATAAAGAGCTTGTTAAATGGATCAAAGCCTTGAATACAACAAGCCTTTGTCCAGCTACACACACACATAAAAATATTGTAATAATATATTCATCTTAAACTTAAATGATCATACAATCTTTACAATCTAAACAATCTATTTTTCTTATCAGAAAATAATCAATCTGTATTTTAGTAGATCCATTTTTATAAGTAATAATATGTTCATCTTTTTTCTTAAATAAAATATTAGGAATTACAAAATCATAAGTTAAAGTAAAATCTAATATAATCCTACCTTCTTCATTAGTCACTCCCAATTCATAATCACCATAAATACTTTTAAAATTTTCTACCACTCTACCAACATGTCCATTTAAATCTCCTCAAATAAATATTTTTTCTTCAAGAGGTATTTTTTTGTATTAATCTCACTAATTCATTTTAAAAAAAAATTTCTTTGAGCTTACATCCAAACCTACAGGAGCATAAACACTTATAACATTGATAATCTTAATATCAACAATCTTTAAAGCTATAATTCTATCTCAATATCTATTAATATTTATAACATTATTTTTCAAACTTTTATCTATAATCACTACTACATCATTTCTAGTTTGACTTCGACCTGAATACCAAAATTTAAAACGTAAACTATTAATCTCCTTGGTCTTCTCCCCAACCCATTTAGTTTCTTGAACACATAAAATATTTATTTTTCTATGAACAATAATATCTATTAATTCCATTAATTTACCTGTAAGAGTACCTATATTCCAAATTCCTAACCTAATTCTAGTTTCATGGACTAACTTCTTAGATCCGCCCATAATATGAACCCTTCCTTATTTAACATCACTGAGAGTGCCCTCACATTTTTCACTATATTCGTCATACATACATGGGAGATGCCTTAGCACTAACACAATGATTTAAAGGATTCATGTGATGATTATTTCGACAAGTTTTACGCTACGACTACCTATCGCAACCTCCACTTTTCACATCCAACTTGGGAACCAAATGTAGTGTTAAACAAATCTCAAAACATCAAAACATAAAACGAGGTAAAATTGATCCTCTCAAAATTACTTAATGCGCGACTTTCAAGAGAGAGACTCATAAAAGTATAATGGTGGTTTTTGGGGGGTTGTTTGAGATCAATTTTGTTTAATGATTTTTATTTTTATTTTTAAAAACAAATTTATTTGATGTGTTTTTTGTGTTTTTATTTTTTGCTTTTGAGAATAAATAACATTGATTTTAAAAAAACTTTAAACAATTTGTAGATGTTTTCAATATTTTTAAAAACAACAATCACAACCAAAAATGTTTTACTTTGAAATAAAACATAAACAAAAGAAAATAAAAACATAAAACAAAAAAATTAAAAATAAAAGTGATCCCAAACATCAACTAAAATTTTTCTAGCCATTCGTGATGATTATTGGTAAACTTGGCTGCAAATGATTAGTCAATCATTGACAATGACCAATCCACCAAGAAAAATCATCAATATTAGAAGAAACAAAATAATGAGATTCTACACTTTCAAAATAAGAAAGAAAACTTGATCCTTGGGTAATGATGAGGAATAAAATATAGGCTAAATCCCAAAATGCTACCCCACAATTTGTTAGCTGTTTTAATCTTTAGAGTATCAAACTGCTAAACTTAGACCCTGACTATAAAAAATTGATCCAAAATCTCCAAGATAGTTCCCAACTATTTGCAAGTGGCCTCCTTGAAGAAAACCAGCAATAAAGTGATCATCATTACCGGTAATGAGTGACAACTATTTGCCCACAAATCTCCATCAGATCTATGAACTTGCAAAGATGTTGACACAAGGCTAATCTTCGATGCTTTTTTCCTTCTATGGTGTGAAGGCATGCAACCAGTAATATTTTATCATTCATCATAACCCAAAAGAAATCCCAAAAACTGCATGCAAGGAGACAACAAGCTTCTGATGCATGGCTTCCACTTACATTAACACCGTATAAATTAAAAATCCATAGGAAGGTTGCCAGACAACTTCTATAAAATTAAGGTGTTATTTCTAAAATTCTGACCTGCAACATCTGATCATGAAGTTTCATAAATACCTTTCTTCAAGAAGTTCACCAAAGAAAGAAGCCAGTTGTCAAAAAAAAAAAAAGTTATTTCATTTAGTTAAACATCATACATGTTTCCAATCTACAACCACCCAAATGACTTTGTAGAAGATTAAAGTTAACTTTTGGTGGCTGATCGACAAGCAACCAAATGAACAATCAAGGGAGGACTAAGGTTGAAATTTGGTAGCTGCATATGGATTACAGTGATGATCTCCAAAAAATTTCATTTAATCAAACACCAATCATGATGCAAGCATGTGAATTGAAACCTTTCAGGATGGACAACTGTTGTAATTCATCATAGAGAAATTGAAGAACCTTTCTTTCAGACCTAGTCAAGCCCCAAGTAAGCAAAGAATAATAGCACCACATGACTGAAGATTGATATCAGGCCATCCTCAATGCCTCAATATTCTCAGCTAGAGGATAGGACGCTTAATCAAGCTACATCCACTGATATTTGGCAATAAATCATCCAATCTAAGCTTTGAAAAATAGAAAAGCACCCATCATTGAAATTTGATAACCACAACCAAATAACTTGGTGAAACAACCCAAATAGCCTACAATAAGCCCATCCATTAAAAAAAGAAACGAGAGATATATATAAATATGCAAATATATATATATATATATATATATATATATATATATATATATATATATATATATATATATATATATATATATATATATATATATATATATATATATATATAGATATGTATATATAAATATCAAACTTTAGATCTTAGATATGTAAATACATAAGAATTGTATGGCATGGATGTATATTTTCCTTAAAAATATACAACACAACATGCAGATCTTATCATCCATGTTTCTCGATGCACATTTCTTTCCATCCTCAGAAATGGACGAGAAGATGTTGCACATAGATGATTGTTCATAGTGGCAAAAGACAAACTTCTGCAACCTAAACTGGGTTCCTTCAAGACTTTATTGAAGAAGGGTACACCAACTTTTTATAAAAGGTAAGAAGTCCAATACCTATTAAAAAAACTGATGGACAAAAAAATGTTTTAACTAAAAATGGGTTTATTTAAAATTTCAACAAGTGATAAAAAAAAACAGCTTACTGCAGCTGTTACTTGTGTTCAAACACAAAAAGGATTGACAAAGTAATTTCCTACTTTAGTTGGATTACATCAAAAGATAAGCTTTAAGCTCATATCTTTTGTCTTAGTTATGCATGTTCTTACTTGACATTTAAAGAGAATGAACCATGGTATACATTTTTTCCTGATGAAATTCTTCTTGTTGATAAGACTAAGATAGGGAGTTCAAAAAAAAAAACATGAAAGGTCAACCCTAAAATCATTTATTTCAGATCTAAAACCAAATACATGGAGCCTAATTTTAGTAGTAATATTACCTAGTGGCAAGGTTGTGACACTGCAATCAAATCATTTAAAGAGTGACTGTTTCAGATATCTCGCATCTATTGTTCGAAGTGATGGTGAAATAGATAGGGTTGTCATTAGTAGAACTCCAGTAGGATGGTTAAAGTGGGAGAATGTATCAATCCTATTGTGATAGACCGTTAGACTTGAGGAAAATTTTACTATCTTGAAATCCATGAAAATGAAAAGCCAAATAGCTTTCTTTCTATTGAACTCTAGACTCAAATCCATTTCTTATTGGTAGCTTGGTTTTGCCTCAAAAACTCAAGGCCTTCCATGAGATTCCCTTCATTCGTAAAAGCAAAAAAACATCCCATTGCAACCACATGTATTTTTATTGCTGACCTCTAAATCATGATCATTACCCTCGTAGATTATAACTCATAAAAGATAACATATTTTTAAAATAACATTAAAAAAACACAATAAAATAGATCCCAAAAAGACCCATTAAATTTCAGCCAATTAGCATTCCATGACAATGAATTGACAAATGACTTTTGAAATATACAAACTAGTGCACAGAGACAAGTGGTTTCAGACAAATCACCAAGGTTGAAACATCAAAACAATAAAAAGAGTTTAAAAAACAGGTTGCTAGAGGCGCTCCAAGTGTCAACTTGTCAATCATTCTTAACAAGCATCACTGCCTCTCCAATTGAAACTTAATTGGCTTAGTAGGAAAAACAGTAATGCTAGTAGCAATATATGCACCAAAGACTTGATGCATGATCTATGGAAAAATCCACAACTTAATAAGCATGGAGTTTCATTAAATTAATAGGGTCCTGTGCACAAATATGACAACTAAGTTTTTTTCCATCCTGCCATAAATCCACATATACAGGCGGTTTATGAAGGACATTTTGAGAACGGACTACATTCCAATAAGAAGCATGAAAAACAAAGAGAAGAGGGCTCAGATGAATCCAAATCCACTCATAGAAGCATTCCACTGATCTGAAACATGAATCCCCATGGTGATGGCAGCAGTGGTTGCCTAAGAATCTGTAGGCCATCCTGAGATGCCACATCATCACCACGGGAAACATATAGATCTCTTGATTGGACGGGTGCTCATAATGAAACAAGCTGCAGTACACTAGTGCAAGTTATGTGTATGGCACTAATATAAATAATTGCCATATTATTATGACCTTCAATTGTATTCTTGGTACTGATTAAAAAGTAGTTAAATCCCTAGCATTGTAGCCTAGATGAATATTAGCCATCTTCATTTTCATCCACCTCCATAAAAAATTATTTTGCCTGCAACAAGCTCATCTAGATTGTTTTGCAGCAGAAATAGAGATCAGAACTAATCAGATCAATAATGGAAATGTTGATTACTTGAATTATTGCCTCCAAAAGAAATTAATGAGCCAACTCTCAAATAAACATAGCTTCAGTATATTTGAAACAATCAGCCCAGCTTGAGATAAGTGCTTCATAGGACCAAACATGGAGAACGAATAATATAACACTCTTGTATCACATATTTCTTCTTGAGTTAGCCTAAGATTCTGCTACACATGATACAAAATAAAGATAAAACCTCATGTGTTGTGTTAGAATATACTTTATTTGTCTATATTTAAAAAGATGGGAAAGGTGATCAAAAGCCCTTGGATCCACTTTGAGGTAAAAGAACAAAAAAATAGAGAAAGTGCAGTACAAACACCTGCACTAATCTCTCATCTTAAGCCCAAAAGAACTAGCACAATAATTGGAAGGAACGATTGCCTTGTGAGTCCATCCTTGATGTCTTGCCATTAGGAGAAAACCAACACGTAAAACAACGTACACACATATAGACTGCATCTGGTTTGAAATTAAGTAGGAAAAAAAATACTATTTACCTCTTATTTTGATGCACAACATTAGGTTTGTTGTATCTCATTAGAGATTCATTTCACCCATGAAATGAAAACATATGCATATTTCTCTTTATGGTTCTCTCAACGTAAGTGAAAACAAGGGTAAAAAGAGATTCACTTCACCATATTTCTTTATGATTCTCTCATAAACTTAGGAGTGATGCACAAGAGTATGCAAATTATAGAGGAATTAAGTTAATGTGTCATACATTAAAATTATGGGAGAGAGTAATTGAGCATAGGTTATGTGATACAAAAGTTTCTCACAATTTGGTTTCATGCCCGGTAGATCTACTATGGATGCTATACATTTGTTAAGGAGTTTGATGGAGAAGCATAGAGAAAGTAAGGAGGATCTATATATGATATTTATTGATTTAGAGAAAGCTTATGATAAAGTTTCAAGAGATGTTCTTTGGAGAGTTCTAGAACAGAAAGAAGTTAATATTGATTATATTCAAGTCATTAAGGATATGTATACTAGAGTTGTTACTTGTGTCCAAACACAAGGAGGGTTGACAAAATATTTTCCTATTTCAGTTGGATTACATCAAGGATCAGCTTTAAGCCCTTATCTTTTTACTTTAATTATGGATGTTCTTACTAGGCATTTACAAGAAGATGTACCTTGGTGTATGCTTTTTGTTGATGACATTCTTCTTGTTGATAAGACTAGAGGAGTCCAACAAACTTGAATTATGGAGGTCAACTTTAGAGTCTAAAGGTTTTCGTTTAAGTAGATCTAAAACTGAATATACGGAGTGTAATTTTAGTTGTAGAAGTTCTAGTGGTAGTGTTGTGATATTAGGTGAACAAGTCATTAATAAGAGTGAACGTTTCAGATATTTAGGCTCTATTGTTCAAAATGATGGTGAAATAGATGAAGATGTTATTGGATGGTTGAAGTGGAGGAATGCATCTGGCCTATTATGTGATAGAAAAGTTCCACTTAAATCTAAGGAAAAATTTTATAAGATGGTGGTAAGACCGCAATGACTTATAGAATGTTGGCCAATAAAAGAAAGCATAAGACTAAGTTAAGTTACAGATGAGAATGCTTAGGTGGATGAGTGGCTTTACTCTTAGAGATAGAATGCAAAATGAGTATATTCGGAAAAAAAGTTGGAGTAGCTCAGGTGGTAGATAAGATTAAGGAGAGTCACCTTGGTTTTTGGCCACATAAAGCGGCCGTCCGGATGACCCAATTAGAGTAGATGCATTAGATTTGCCTTATGTTAAGGTAGAGTAGACTAAAAGACTTGGTTAAGATGTAAAAAAATGATCTTAGTATACTTGATTTAAATGAGAATTTGACACATAATAGGACACAATGGAGACGAAGGATTCATGTAGCCGACCCCACCAAGTGGGATTAAGGCTTGTTATTGTTGTTGTTATTGTTGTTGTCTAAGTAGTACTTTTCTATCACATAACAGCCACGATGCACTCCACTTAACCATCCAATTTGAATTCTACTGTTAACATCCCCATCTATTTCAACATCACCTTGAACAATAGACCCGAGATATCTAAAACATTTGCACTTTTAAAAGAACAAAAAACTTCATATAGAAAGTACAGAACAAACACTTCCACTAATCTCTCATCTTAAGCCATAAAGAGCTAGCAGAGTAGTCGAAAGGATCAGTTGCCTATATAGTTTAGAATTAAACAAAGAGAAAATACTATTCGCCACATGATTACATGCACAACATTAGAATTGGTGTATCTCATAGAAGATTCATTTCACCCATCAAATGAAAACATATGCATATTTCTCCTTATAATTCTCTCGAAACTCAAAAAGATAAAGTAAAAAAGAGATTGACTTAACCATATTTCTTCGATTCTCTCATAAACTCAAGAAAACATAAAGGAAAAAATAAAGCATTAATCACATATTCTTGATCATTTTCCATCAAATCAAACAAAAAAGTGGAATTAACATAATTTTTAATTCTCTACCAAACAATTAACATATCAACTATTCGACACAAAAAAATACCACTGGTATTAACTTTAATAAGTAAAATGCATCTTTTCATGCTTATGCCTTGATGTGATCAGGAGGCTAAAATTTTATATATGTTAATATCAAAATTTAGGTGTTCGATATATAAATGCATAAGAATTGTGTGGTATGTACATAAATCTCCACAAAAAAATGCCAACATCATTGCTCTTCTCAATGCCACAAAACCACATCATTGGATGAAAAATCTATCTGGGGAAATCCATACAAGAGAGAATAAAGGGCCACCTCACCATGAACATGTAAAAAATCAGAATAATGGTCCAAATCTGCAATTAGTGTGAGAGAAATGGTACGATATATATATATACATGCATACATACATAGAGAGAGAGAGAGAGAGGAAGATAGAGATGAGCCTCAGTCATGGACAATAAGCCCACATGCATGCTAGAGATCATCAATATCACCACCACCATCAAACTGATGAATAAGCAATTTTACAGACATACTGGGGACAATGTTTTGTCTTGTGGTCGCCAAAAAATACTTGGGCTGTAAAATGTAGAATTTAACAAGTTCTGTAAATATCGATTTAATAAATCCTAGTGAAGTTAGATCATGTACTTGCAAGACTTGTGAAATCTAACTAAATTGTCAATCATAAACTTGCAGCAACACACCTACTTCCCAAAACCCGTCTTCTCCCCTTCCGTCTGTACCCATTTCCATAAACCCTAGACGAAAAAATAAGGGAGGAAGTTATCGACGCAGCTCGCTAAATCTTGAAGGAGAAGAGGAGTTCGCGATAAAATTCGCCGCAGAGAATCAGTGAAACCCCTTCCCATAAATCCGACTACTCGGAATTTGCGAACCACGTTAAATCTTGAAGTAGAGGAAGAAATCGATAGCACAACAGCAAACTTTACATGCCCCAAACGACAGCTTTGCATGATTTAACAAATAATTTAATTATATCTCAGTTAAATCTTGCAATCAAACAGCCCCTGTAAAATCTTGCAATCAAACAGCCCCTGTAACTGGCTCTCTGAGGCCACATAAAGAGATGAAAAAAGCTCAACCGATGTAAATGTTGTGCAAGGACAACAATTGCAAAAGATGCTTTGAAATCCCTTATATCTGCCTCTTAGACAACTTTGGCTAAATCCTGCAACCAAACCGCCCCATAAAGTAGATAACAAGCTTTCACTCACACAAGCAGAAGCGCGCGAAGAGTGGTGCGAGGAAAGACTAGGGTCACCTTCGCGACGACTCCCTTCTGTTTTTCGGAAGCAGCAGAGGATCGGAACGGGGAGAAAGACGAGAGTTTCGAACACTAAAATCACGAAAATGCAACTCGCCTCGGGTGGAAGTTCGGAAGACGTAAATTTTTTAGTCGTATTTCTTGAAGATTCGTTAATTTTATGTAAATTTTTTAATTTCTGCAACATATCATTAAAAATAACTTGAGACAAAATATGTTATGAAATTTTTCTTGGTGTTCTCCTAGTAACTCATTGATCTAATTTTTATCAATAAATCTGAAAATCATATATGAAATCTTGTAAACATAAAACTCATAGTACTTATGTATTAAACATACTGCAGTAACAATCGCAGTTATAGGTTGATCGTCATCATCACTATCCATAATTATAACTAATGAAAAAAAATATATGTCATTATATTAGCCTTTATAGATTAAAGTACTAAACAAAATTTCTGCAACTAAAGAAGTTCAGCAATTTACAGAAACAAGTACAGCAAGTAAAAAAGAGCAAACTCTCCACTACCAGATCACGATGAAGTTTAAATTTTGACAGATCATAAAACATCTTTTCCTAAAGGCAATCTAGCTAAACATCACATGATTCAAAATGATAGCATAGATAATGAACTCTTCGTTCAGGTGCCATAGCCACAAAGATCTCTTGCTTATTTGGATCTTCAAACAACCTGGTCGAATGCCGATAAAGTCAAATATCATCAAAAACTTTGGCTATTTTATCTAAAATACTAATCGCCTCAGATAGTGATTAGGCGTTGCCTTATTCACGGAAGTGCAAGCACTAACTAACTCGATATCTGATATCGGAGGAATCCAGCACCTCCCTTTTTTTTTCTAACCTCTTTGGAGTGAGAACGCAGCATAACTAGATTCAGTGTGGGAATCTGTGACATTTAATAATTCATTGTCTGAATCATTTGAAACAGATCTTTGCTCAGAATAATTTTATTCTTGCGCAATATCATCAGCTTCTTAATTTGGTGTCCAAGAATGGGCACCTGTGTCAACCATACCACTGAATATGAGATCCAATTTCTCTTCAATTTCATAATCTAAGCCGCAATATCAAAATTTCTTTGCATTTGACAATATTTGCAAGAACACATGCAATTATGTTTTGATGTTATGTTCATATGAACTATTTGTCTTGTTATTAGAATGAAAAATTATGTATACGATAGTTACCAGTATCTTTTCTCGCCACTAATCGTCTGATACGTCAATCGTCTTCTTTATCGGATCCCATCTCAATCCAATTGATCCATGTTTCAACTCTTTCCACAATTTCCAATCATGGTCTCATTTATTTTAAGTTGTATTTTGTTGTGCTCTCTTTACTCCAACCCTCTTTATTAAAATAGGTTATTAGTTTATTACCTAAGTCTATCTCCTTTAGACAAATATCACAAAATATTATTTTCACATCTCTCTCCAAAGTAGCACCGGCTCCACCTTCTCTTGGTTTTCTTATTTAAAGATCCTATCATTATCACACAAGTGATGAAACCCAGATGAATCAAACAACAAAGGATTGCAATTATTTAATTTGATCAGACAATGCTAAACATATAACATAACTTATAGAGAATAAACAATTGTACTTTAGTATTTCTCATGCAAATTTATATGTCTTCAAATAATGTATGTAAGCAATGTATTAACAATTTTTCATATTACTAAGAGTATGTTTTATGTCCAAATTATAGAAGAATCAGTTGCTCTCTTGACCATAGAAATTTAGTATATTACATCATCAAGCTACAAAGAAAATGATTATGTTACAAATAAAAACTTGTAACAACAATGACAATCTTCATTTTGATGTAATAAGTGCTATGCATCTAACCAAGAATATTGCATTTCATGATGAAGCACGCTAAGATATCATTTTATTCATTTACTCTAGTAGACATGTTGATGAAAGAATAGTTAAAAAAACCTAAAAGCAATGTTTAGCCACATTATAACCTTTTACTATGATGGATGTTGCAAATATATAGGAGGAGTATGATTATAACCGAATATCCAATTTCTGCCACATTATAACCAAAGATCCAATTTTTCACAGAGAGGTCGGAACTAAAGATCTAATTTTTCACAAAGAGATCAAAGTATGATTTCCTCTCACACACTTTACAACAAAATAATCTCTCACCCATTCAAATAACAAATGTTCAAAGGAGAGATCAAATACGATGAGCTTCAAAGATCTATCGGAAACGGATGCTTACCTTCACAGACAAACGGCAAAAGAGAGATTAGAAAGAAGGAAGACAAAGAAAAGGAGAGATCGCCTTGGACTCGATCCACAATGCCCTCGAAAGAGAAAGAGGAGATCAGATTTGTAGGCCGGAGAAAAGCAAGACGCAAGCACGGTAGTTTAGATAAAATTTCCCCCCCGCCGCGGCAGCTCCCTTCGATCCGCGTTCGAGCTTCGTGGTAGATTCCCTACATATCGCGGAAATAAATGGCCGAGCCATGATAGAAATGACCTAAAGGAGCCCCAAACAGCCCTTGTTGTTTTGCATGGTTGTTCACACACAGTTGTTGTTCGGCTCACGTTGGATTTGATTTAAAAATTTGAATACTAATAAATATGTCAATAAGTCAATTTAACCTAAATTTTAATTTTCAATCAAAAAATTTTAGATTCAAGTTCTTGTATATACTTATATATGTTAATTTGCGATTGCTTTCACTGAAATGTCCTAAAAAAATTTTTTTAGCTAGATTTATAAATGAGCTGAACACGAACAATCTCTTGTTTCATCATATTCAGCTTGATTTGACTTGAAATAAATAATCATATAAATATTTATATAATATGTATATTATATTATTATTATTTTATTAATTAATTTATATTTATTTATATAAATGAGTTAGTTAATAATGTTTAAATTAAATAAATTTAGATATATTATAAAAAATATATAATTAATTTAATGATTTGGATGAAATCACAACTATTAAAATCTATAATCTTTAAATGAACGGTCCAGATTTTGTGAATCCTAAACCCTGCGTATTTAACCTCACGGGTCACGAGCTTCATGGCTCACGCTTCAAGCCTTGTTTTGACTATCGATTCGAAAATTGATATTTTGGTTGTTGCCCTAATCCTGTGACTGTGAGTCCCCAATCCCCTTCTCTTCTTTGCGAGAGCACAAGTTGTGATTCTTACAATCCATAGGAAGAGTCAAATCGTCAAAGTTCAATCTCGATTTCTAGTTCTCTAGGGTTCAATATCGATTATTATTTTCTCCATCTTTCTTAACTTCCTGAGTTGTCTCTTGAGACTCGCTTACCTTTTATTTATGGTTCTCTATTGATCGGAATAGATTCATTAGATTAATTTTTGTTATGTAGTTTCTCTTTTTAATTTGTGAAGTGATTAAGATATGGAGAATATTGTGAGTTCTGAACGACTCAAAAATGCTCTTGAAATTTCTCGAATTTCTAGTTTTCTATGTTTGATTTCTTGTTGGAATGTGCATTCAAATGTTGGAGTGCTTATTCTCTATTTGATTTTGTGATGTCATGTATATTTTGGTATTTAGGGTTTACTATCTACATGTAGCTGTTTTGTTACTTGATTTGCGAAATCTTTGGTTCAAGGAGGATATATGATAATTTATAATTCTTGTGATTCTTTAGAGATTCTTTCAAAATTGCATCATTATTGCTCTATTAGAGCCTTTAAGGCTTGCAGGTTTCATTATTTGGTTTGCTTATAAAATTTGAAAGTAAATGTTGTCATGTTGATGTATTTATTATTCATTTTCATCATGTGTTATGGTATTTATGTTGATGTGTGTTTAACTCATTGCTTCTAGCTATAAGATTGAACTTTGATCCAAATAAGAAACTCTATATGGTTGTATATTATCCATGCTGCAAACATCACATAATTGATTTATATTCTCTTTTTTCTTTAACTGTTATGTTTTCTTCAGTAATGAAGGGGACTGCAGTCTGCAGATCATTTCAGATATGCATGATGAGTCTTTAATGTCTTAATGAAGTAATTACTACAATGTGCATATCATACCATCATCATCTTACATTGTCTCTCTTCTCTTAGTTGTACATGCACAAACCACATCTATTTCAGTTCATAATATTGTAGAAAAAGAACCATGCATGAATAATAATATTCTTAACATATCTCAATATTTGGCGATTAGATTCAAAAATAGTTATATTATAGAGAATGTTCAAAACTTTAATAATGCTTTCTTATTCTTCATGATTATAGTCTTATAAGAAAAACAAGGGGATTATGGTGAAAATACATGATGTTGAACATCAAATGACACCTGATCTACACAAATACAGTACATGTGGGTGATAAGTTATTTTGAAAAGAAAAATGAAATGATCAAATTTAGAAGGTTGTATAATAGAATTGAACTTTTTCCAATGAAGCAATAATCTGTCAATTTATAAAGTGACTGAAATTTCAAGGGCATAGTGTGTATATAATTCATGTAGTCTTTAATTTACCAACGAACATCGCTATTATGTGGAGATTCTCTCATTCAATCTAATGTTCTCGACAATATTTTAAACATCTTTGAGAAAGTTTTTGACTTAAATGTTTAGAAGCCTTTGCTAGATTAAAGAATGACATTTTCTTTAGTAGCAATCCATTGTATAGCATGATAATTTATGATTTATAGTTTGTATTTTGTTGGTACCACAATAAAATTAAATGATGCATAAACATAAGTTGCAATAACTTCATGTTTTATTATTTAGTTGACTTTTCTGCTTGAAATATCAAATGTACTAAAGATGCCTTGTTGAACACCTATTATTTTATCATAAATAGCATATATAACATGTTTATGCATTTCAATTTGGTTCTTCTATTTGATTATCTCAAAAGTTTTATCATTCTATTATACAAGATTGTAATAGTGCTCAACTTATTTCTATGCATGTAAATTAATTGCACAATTATTATCTAATGCTCTATTTTTATATGGATTGTGTTAATATAATGTGCTAATGTTCTTATTTCAAGAGTATATATTGCATCTTTAGTTTTGACACATTTTCTTTTTCAATATATTCTACTACCATGTCAAATTTTGATTTATCTCAAACTGCATCATCTTATAATGAGATTATTGTAGAGGATGAAAATAATAATAAAAATCCTAATATTTATTCACAACCTAGTTGTTCAAAAGAACTTGCACTTGATACTATTATTGGAGAAATCCCTCCTAAGAAGACTAGAAAAAAGAAGTCTACAGTTTGTGAGTGCTTTAGTGAAAGTATTTAAATTTTGAAAGGCGTTAGTGCACATTCTTTACAATGCATATATTGTGGTGCAAAATTTCATAAATACAAGTCTTGCACCACTTCACAACTTCTCAGACATGTTAGGGAATGTGATAAGATCAAAGCTAAATAAGTTATTTTGTTATTTTAGATAAAAGATAAAATTTGTTAAATTTTATGTCTTTTGATGCTAGTTCAGAAATTGAGATTCTTATTATTAGTGATCCAATAAATTATGATCATCTTCAAATTAGAGAAATAATAGCAAAAATAATAATTATATATGAGTGCCCATTTATGATAATTGAGCATACATGGTTCAACATTTTGTTGAAGATCTTCAATCATAACTATGAAAGAGTTTCTAGAAATACTATAAAAATAATTACATGAAAGTTTATGAAGCAGAGAAAGATAAGCTGAAAGCATATCTTAAAAGTATACATATACTATCATTAACATCTGATTGTTGGACTTTCAATCAAACATTTGGGTACATGTGCTTAACAATTCAATATATTGATGTGTCTTGAAAATTACACAAGCAAATTATCAATTTCATTGAGCTTGAATCACCTCACACGTGTACATTTATTTATGATGTTATATGTGAATGCTTGTTAGAGTTGAATCTACAAGATAAAGTTTTCATAATTATATTGAATAATGCTAGTAACAATGATATTGTTGTTAATACTCTCAAAAGTTAATTTGAAAAAGATTCATGATATCATTTATCAAATTAAGGAGTCAATAAAATATTTTAAGAAGTCTCCAATGAGGTTACATAAGTTTGTTAAAGTGACGAAGCAATTAGGGATTTTCACTTCGAAAGGTTTATCTATTGATGGTCTTATACGATGAAATTCTACATATATTATGCTTGAGTCTGTATTTTTGCAGTGTATTCTACCATTATACAGCCCGAGATAGTAATTACAAGTGATTGTCATCTGATTTTGATTGGTAAAGATATGAGCAAATTAGGAAGTTCTTTGCTACTTTTCATAAAGTTACAAAAATAATTTTTGGTTCAACTTATCCAACTACAAATATTTTTCTACCAACTATTATGCATGTTAAAAAGTTATTGATGGAAGAATGCAATTCATCAAATGAATATATTAAACAAATGACAATTGTAATGAAAATTAAATTTGACAAGTATTGTGGTGAATATAATTTTCTTATGTCTCTAACAGTTATGTTAGATTCACGCCTAAAGATGAACTTCATAAATTTTACATTTTCAAAAATATACTCATTTTCCGAGATAAAATTCAAAATTAAAGAAGTTGAAGCAGTTATTTGAGAAATTTATAATTAATATGTTTTTGATATTGCTAGTTATAGTTCAGCTTCTACAACTGCTAATGGGTCCTCACAGCTATAAATGGAGCCATCTTTTTCATCTCTTTTCATTGTATGTTAGGTTTTGTTGATTTTATTGTAGCATCTTGTTTCATTCAGCCTTCAAAATCAGATTTGCAAATATATTTGAAGAAGCTTTATATATATGCAATAATGAATAATTTGATGCTTTTGATTAGAAGGTGATGAGTACTCTAAAGTATTCATAATTTTCCAAAATGATTATGGATGTCTTACAATTCTCATAACAATGATTGCAATTAAATCTAATTTTAGTGCTCGTGGTAGAGATTTTGATGATTATAAAAGCTCTTTTTCCGTGAAAACTATTAATGCACTTATTTGTACAACTAGTTGGATCAGAAGTTGTCAAAACAATATTAAAAATCTTTTGGTAAGATATAATTTCATATTTATTTAATTTTTTTTATAATTGTAAACTTTGTCTTCACTTTTTTATATGTCACTCTAATTAATGAGTATTTGTTTACAGAGATCATGAAAGAAGAAAATCTGTATATGAATAGTAAAGTTACGAAGTGAATGGAGGAGGCTTGTGCTATGCAATTTAGTCTATTTGGATTATTAATGCTTTTTGCTAGATTTGTTTTATTGATTGCTACTCTATAATGTTTTTCCTTTGAGGCTTTGAGGCTTTTATAGCCTCAATTTTCCTTGCTCATTATATTGAAATTCAAGTTGAGTTAGTAAGCTTGTTTTATTATTTGCTATATTTTAGTAGCCTAATAACTACTTGTTGTTATTTTGAGATCGGGCAACTTTCTATTTTCTCCAGTTTTTTCAACCTTGAGGATCATTTGACACTATTTATATAACAACTGAGCTACACCATTATGACTACATCAAGGTATATCTTTCTGTATAAATTTATTTCTGAGTTTATCTCACATGATATGTTGAATACTAAAGTTTTGATTATATATATTTCATTTTGACTAATGCATTTTTTATTTTATTTGTTATTTTATTGTATTTTAGTTTTTAGTTTATCAACGCTACACTTGATTTTATGCTGGATTGCTTAGATTTATGATTTTTAAAAGGTTGTGATATTAAACCTTTATTAATATGAGATACAATTTAGATTGACAAAATGGATGCTTATATTTCTTGTTTAGTTTGATCTATTTCAATTATTTTTTACTACAGTTTTAATTTTATTTACTGATTTATTGTATTTTAATTTTTACTTTATTAATACTACACTTAGTTTTGTGTTGAATATCTTAGATTTATGAGTTTTTTAAAGGCTCATTTTATTTATTGTTTTGTGATATTTTCTTCTTTAGAGTCAAATTTATTTGTGGTTGATAGTTTGAAATTATGATTTTTTTTTATTTTAAGAATTTAAGCATTATGATAACATATCATTGATTAGTTAATATAAAATTTCAAACTAAACCTATTTATTAATTGTACAGTAATAAGTAAAAGTATAGATCTTATGTGACAATTTATTAATTTCTGAAGAGTGAGTAATGAAACTAAGTTTACTAAGATTATTTTGAAGATTGAAAGATAGAATTTCGTCAACCTCCCATGAACCCTGTTCTAAAACCCTATCTCTTCGTCTCACCTCCTTATAAAGTCTTTAATTTTTAAAGCCCAAAATTTTGTAGGGTTTCATTTAAAATAGAAATCGTTCGTGACCTTACATTTCCAATCTTATTACGGAAGGAAGGTTATTTATATTTTTTTTACGACAATTTATGCTTGTTTCGATTTCTTCCAGATTGCCTCTTTAGCTCTTTGATTACCATATTTTTATAATAAAACCTAAACCTAATGAAGAACAAAGATTTCCCATCGTAAGCTATTAAATGCCCTGAGAGAATAATCGATAGTGAACGCAATGTGAAAAAAAAACCAACGACAATAGAACATTCGCCTGATAGTGTGAACACAACATCGCATGTGATGCACCTAAAATGCTACACCTCACAAAGAACAACGATTTTTGTGAAAAGTTGAAATGCAATAGAGCAATGGTGAGCAATAAACGATTTTCATGGTGTGGTTCATTACTGGTTTGATTTTAGAGAGACTCAACAGATAGTCTAAATAAGAAAATATAAAGGTTTGTCGTGCTATATAAGAAATTTATAAGTTTGGGGTGTTAAATAGGTAAATACACATGTTTAGCGTGCCATGTATGTAAAAACCCCTTAAAAATAATATTTTTTTAAATTTTAAATATTTAAAACGCCTAATTATGAACACACTGTTCATGAGCTCACAAATAATTTTGAATAAATTTTTTTTTAAAGAGAACACGAACACATGTCAAACTTAAATTTACAATGCATAATTATTTAATATGTTATTTTAGATTAATTATGATTCAATGAAATTATTTGCAATTTATATAAGTTTAATAATTTATAATTAATTAATAACTAAAGACACATTATCATCTAAGAATTCAAATAAAATAATTAAATTTTTATATAAATTAATTGAAATTATTATTTAATTTACTTATTAGATTATTGATTAATAACAAATTAAGAGAATATAATTATAATTAATAATACTTTTATCGATAAACTAGATATAAATATATTACTTAAAAGTATATTAATACTAATAATTAATATTACTTATAATTATTCATTTAAGTTATTTGAATGTATAAAATTATTATTTTAAATAATTTAATAAGTTATGAATTAAATATTAATTAGTCTAATTAAGATTCAAATATCTAAATAAAAATAATAAAGTCCATATAATTATTATTAAACTTATGTTTGATCTAACTAACTTAAATCATAAATTAAGTAGCCAAATAATTACTTATGCTTAAATTATTAAGATTTAACTAACTCGAGATTTAATAAATTTGGATTTACCGAATTTACTAAATTCTACTGAAATTAAATTATTCTCGTAATCAAATAACCTCTTAAAATTTAAGTTGATCGTAACATCAATCAAACAAAAGTGGGAGAGGAAAAGGAGCAGTGCTTCTCCTTTATCCTCATTCCTGGTACGAGCGCTATCAAGTCAAATCATCTACACTCACAATTTTCACGACTAATAACTTATGAGAAAAGATAGAGATAAATTAATGAAAAATATTAACTTAATTTTTTTCATAGAGCAATACAAAAAAGGGGATTTATATGATTACTTCTCAAAACCTTCTTATTTATGAATATAACATTTAAAATATTTTGTTTACAAAATCAACATCCTAAATTTGGTTAACACCACGAAAATGTCAATTCCTTACCCTCTCGTCATCATCTCCATTCTCCACATGTGAAATCCCTCGTGTGAATTGAAGTGCATGAGGGAGACAACTTCAAGTTCAACTCCTCCACGTGTCAATGTATGTCTCATTCTTTGTTTCTATGTTCATGTTGATCTAAGGGTGAGCATTCGATCGATTCGGTCGACTTTTTTGTGAAACCGAACAAACTGAACCAAATAACTTTAAATAATCAAACCATCCAAATAACATATAAAATTGAACTAACTAAACCGAATTATAATTTGATTTATTCGATTCAATTTTTGGTTAAACCAAATAACATATAAAAATTTAAAATAAAATTTATTTTTAATGAACTAATTAATTAAAACAATCTAATAAATTTTATATATTAAAAATTGCTTAGTTAATTTGAAATCTATAGATCTGTATAAATAATTAAGTATTTATAAACAAAATTAATATTTATATTTGACTTTTGATGTAAGTTTGATTTATTCGATTTATTCGGTTTAACTAATCCTTTTAAAAAAAAATCAAACCGAAAATAAAAAACCAAATAACTAGGCATTTACAATCAAAAACTGAACTTTGAGATTTTAAAACCGAATCAAATCGATCAAATAATGTAGGTTCAATTTGATTTTTCAATTTGAACCGACTAGTTCACACCCCTATGTTGATTTCATCAATTTGGACAACTTTGCTGAAGTAGTTGTCGCCCCTTCGCAAATATGATGTTGTCCACATTCTATGTTGATTGTTGTCCACATTCTATGTTGATTGTTGTCCAAAGCTCCATATTCCCCTATGAGTTCGATCAATGGTGCAAGGCCTTCTTTGTAAGGCTCTTTATGGGCTGTTTGATTGACTTAAAAACGAATACAATATAAAAGAAAATATAATGTAAAAAGATTATTTTACGATTATTTGGTTGAGAGATTTACAAATTTATGATTTTATTTTATTTTCTATTTGATCAAAAACTCCATTTTTGCAAAATGGTTCTACAACTAATATTAAAAACGGTACAATCACCCCCACAAAGCCCTTAAGAAAAATACATAAATTTCAAATGATCAATTTACTTTAAAGCCGAGAAGATTTATTGTGTAAGCAACATTTGCGTTAAGACAATTATTGAAAAAGTATAAAGAGCACAAAAAGATCTTCATAAGATTTTTATTGACCTTAAGAAAGCTTAAGGTAAAGTATCAACTAGAATTGATTTAGTCTACATTAAAGAAGAATACTAAGCAATGGAGCTATTTGGTGGCTATGTTAGAGCATCATTTAGGTAAAATAAAATCCAACCAAATGGACATAATGAATAAAATAAATCTACTAATATTTTTAATCCCATCATCATTTCCTCTTGCTATAAATCCTACATTTTCAATGGATTTAATGGGATTTATGCATAGGGGAAATACTGGAGAGAGAGAGAAAGAGAGAGAGAGATGAGAAAAGATATCCACACAAGTTGATGAATCCTTCATATCATAGCGCGTAGTCCAAACCTCCTTGTGATCTCTATCCTCTTTAGCACCATGAGTAAGCCTCCCATAGCAACAAGCAACAATAGGCTTCCCTTATATCACACACACTCTTATGCCTCCTTGAATCTCATTGCACTCTCACTCCCAATCAAAGACAGAGGTAAGTTAAATTTTAAAATGAGCCTAAAAAATATCACTTATTATAACTACTATCTAAATATGGTACTATAATGTTAGTGCAATATAAAAGTTTATAGTTAGATGCCATTTTTATTTAAAATTTCCCTCTAATTTTATCTTGCATGATTACATGAATTGTAATTTTTGTTCTAATTTTTCGAGCTAATATCTCTTATTTTCAATTGTTATTATGATTGTGATAATTTGTAACTAACAAAATATTGTGATATTCTTCTACCTTTCAATACTTATTTTAAACGATAAAAGTAATGCAACTTTTGTTTATATTTCATATGCAAATTATCAATACATATGGCTATTATTTATATGTGCTATATTGATATAGCCAAATGATATATATATTTTATAATTTGTGTTGTGAAAATAAATTATCCATTTGTGTTTTCATATATTCTTAGGAAGAATATCATTGCATAACGTTTCTTACATTATTTATGTAATGAATACATGAAAGGAACAATCGCTATCACAAAAGATGTGGTTTTGAGTGCAGATTAGAAACATGTCTACCTTATATAATAAATCTTTTTTAGTAATGCCTAACTGATTACAGAAAATTTGTCATAAACAACTTAAAAATAAATGAGTAATCTAGGAGCAATTACAAGCTTTGACTATTCAATTGCAATATAATATTTTAAATGTGAGATATATAAATAACAATAGTTTAAATGTCACGTATATAGATCTCTCTAAATTTTATTACAAGAAATTCACCATATTTTGAAAATGCCAAATTAAGTCAAGAACGAGTAAAATTAATCCTAAGGTCAAAGTGAGCAAAACTAATTAGACAACTACAGTAAAATTTCTCTCAAAAGAGGTTAATTCTCCCTATTCAGATGAATTGAATTCAATGCCTAAAGATCCTTTTACCCCCAATTGACGTTCAATCTTTTCCCGAATTACAATTGAACAACTCATTTGATATCTTATTGGAACACTAAGCATTAATTTATTCTTTCCGCATTTCTTATCATCATTTGATGGGTTGGGATGTAATAACCCAATTTAAGCTAAATGTGCTAATACTTATCGAGAGTACTAAGATGCCAAATGCGCTAATACTTATCGAAAGTACAAAGGCGACACATATATATGTTGGTGATTGTTGGACATCCAGTAAAACAAGGCTGCATCTTAATCATTCATAGTATAAATAACATGCAATGATTACATCACAACAACAACAACAACAACCCACTAGGTGGGTACATGAATCCTTCGTCTCCATTGTGTCCTATTATGTGTCAAATTCTCATTTAATTCAAGTATACTAAGATTATTTTTATACATCTTAACCAAGTCTTTTAGGTCCCACATTTCTTAACATAAGGCAAATCTAATGCATCTACTCTCCTAATGGTCATCGGACTACGCTTTATGTGGCCAAACCATCTAAGCGACTCTCCCTAATCTTATCTATTTGCTACTCCAACTTTTTCCCGAACATACTCATTTTGCATTCTATCTCTAAGAGTAAAGCCACTCATCCACGGCGTTCATCTCTGTAACACTTAACTTAGTCTTATGCTTCTCTTTTATTGGCCGTTCGCATAAGTCATCATTGCAGGTCTTACCACCATCTTATAAAATTTTCCTTAAGTTTAAGTGGAACTTTTCTATCACATAATAGGCTAGATGCATTCCTCCACTTCAACCATCCAACTTGAATTCTACTAATAACATCTCCATCTATTTCACCATCATTTTGAACAATAGAGCCTAAATATCAATCGCCACTCTTATTAATGACTTGATCACCTAAAGTCACACCACTAGAACTTCTACAACTAAAATTACACTCCATATATTCAGTTTTAGATCTACTTAAACGAAAACCTTTAAACTCTAAAGTTGACCTCCATAATTCAAGTTTCTATTGGACTCCCTCTTTAGTCTTATCAACAAGAAGAATGTCATCGAAAAGCATACACCAAGGTACATCTTCTTGTAAATGCCTTGTAAGAACATCCATAACTAAAGTAAAAAAAAATAAGGGCTTAATGTTGATCCTTGATGTAATCCCAAATAGGAAAATATTTTGTCAATCCTCTTTGTGTTTGGACACAAGTAACAGCTCTAGTATTCATATCCTTAATGACTTGAATATAACCAATATTAACTCCTTTCTGTTCTAGAACTCTCCAAAGAATATCTCTTGAGACTTTATCATAAGCTTTCCCTAAATCAATAAATATCATATGTAGATCCTTCTTACTTTCTCTATGCTTCTCCATCAAACCTCTTAACAAATGTATAGCATCTATAGTAGATCTACCTGGCATGAAACCAAACTGATTTTGAGAAACTTCTGTATCACATCATAACCTATGCTCAATTACTCTCTCCCATAATTTTAATATATGGCACATTAACTTAATTCCTCTATAATTTGCACACTCTTGTGCATCACCTTTATTCTTAAATATAGGAACCAACAAACTCTTTCTCCACTCATCTGACATCTTTTTAGTCTTTAAAATAATATTAAAAAGATTTGTAGCCAAGAAATTTCTTGATCTCCTAAACATTTCCACACATCTATTGGAATATTATCCGGTCCTACTGCTTTTTCATATTTCATTTTCTTTAAAGCTTCACTAAATTCAGATTTATTAATACGATGATAAAAATAAATTTTTTTATTTTTGTTTAGGGTATTAAGGTTGCTAAAATCAATCGTACTTTCAGATCATTCATTGAAAAGTTTATCAAAATATCTCATCCACCTATTTTCAATATCCTTTTTTAAGAAAAGCACTTTATTATTTTCATCCTTAATACCCCTCACTTGAAGCTCTGATTTTTATCTTGAGGATTAATTAATTAATTAATTAATTAATTACCTCATTAATCATTAACTAATCAAATTCCAAAAGTGAAGAAAACTTAGGAAATAAATTATGAAAAATATCCTAATCACATTAACCAAGCTCCCTTCCTATTCAACAGAGGTAATTAGGCTTAAATAATTAATTAAACCAATATTCATTCATTAATTATCACTAATTGAATTATGAAAGTGATTAAGACTTAATCAATTGATTTCTCTAGTTAAGCAACTAATAAAATCCCAGAAAAGTAAGGGAGGCAGAGATCATCCCCCTAAACATCTATAGAAAATTGGAGATCAATTGGGTGATTAATTAAGAAATAATTAAGCTAATTAGATCTCTAATTAAACCTTAATTTAGCCAAAATCACTATTTAAAATCAATTAATAATAATTTTTTTTGGATTCTACTCTGAAATATCTTTAAAATGAGCCCAAGTTTGTATTTTTTGAATTTTTTTTAGAGTGAGTTATGATTTTTAGAAATTTCAGCCTTAAAAATGGATTAATTAGGCCTAATTAAAGCCTTAATCCCATCAGGCCATGTGGTGACTGACGCGGCGTGCTTTCCACGTGGCGTGATGAGAGTGACTATTAAAATTTTCACATCCTTCGTTGACTTGGATTGTGGCGGACACGCTAACTCTATGGACCGTCTGATCTAAGATCGTACAGCCACGATCAGACCCACGAGTTAGGAAGAGAATCAAGGGATCTAACACGGGATCTAATTAGAGCCATTTCTTCTGATCACATGAAACAAACGGCTCATGATCTATCTCGTTCACGAGTGGCGAAGAGGATGTCATGTCTTTCCCGTTTCGAGCTCACCCGGTTGTCTAAATCAATCCCACACCTTCGGGGAGGGGAGGCGTACACATCTAACGGTCAAAAACTCATGACATTTGAATTTACTTCACAAAGGACCAAGCTATTTTTCATACAAGGCTCAGTTTGTAAAATTACCTCACCAGAGCTAATGTACGATGGTAGGATCGATGGAGGTAGCTTCACAAAGGACCAAACTATTTTCCATACAAGGCGCACACATCTAGTTGAGACGAGACCATGTTGAGAAGCTTTGAGTTTGATTTAGGGTGGCGTGCTCGGTCGATAAATCCATGCACATAAAGGCTTCAGCTCCGATCGAACTTTGATCTTCGGTGCTCGAAAAGGCTTGTAAATGATTCGGTTGGCTTCGACGGAGTATGAAGATGGTGTGGGTGCAAGGAATTAAAGTTTGATTGAGTGGAGGAGGAGTATTGATCGAAGAAAGGCTGCCCTATTTTCAATTTCTAATCTGAAATCGATTGAGGGAGGCTTTGGGAAAGCTTCGAATCACTCCTGTATTTGGGAAAGCCTAATAAAATGCTGAATATTATGTAATTAATTTAAATGAATTTTAAATTTGAGTTTTTACATACATACCTCTAAACTTAAAAGTATGTATATTATTTATACAACACAAAACAGAGTTAAAATTTTCCCTTCTCTCACTCTTTTACTCTATTTTGCAATAACGAAAGTGGAGATCTTGTGTCAACGTATCAATTTATGTTCTTTTTTCTTTCTTCTATCCCTAGGTTTTTCTTTCTTTTTTTTTTTTTTTTTCATTTCACGTTTTTCTTGTTGGAAATTTTCAGATCTTGGTTTCTACTATATATTTTGTGATTCTTACTATATTCTACAATCGTCTCTATATTTTGTAAATTTTGTTTGGTAATATGTTCTTTGTAATCCTCTATCATTTTGAAGTGGCTATAAGCTCGCAAGTACATATTATGTGCTATCATCTTGTTATTATGAAAGTAAAATGCTTTATTGATATTCTTCAAAGCTAATTTTATTTTTGATTTACTTAATCACTTGTAGTTCCTCTTCATTGATTCAAGAGAGATTTGATCGAGGTTGCTCTACATGTATGATCTTTTAATACTGACAACGAAATAACTTTCTTATTTTTTTGTTGTAATTACACATAATTATTGACTTAATTCACCTATGCTTACAGGAAAGCAATTGCGAAATGTCAGGTTAGCAATTTGAATAATCTGGAAGCCATTGAGCAAACGATCAAGCATAACACTTGATTTTCTATTACAACTAATTTATTTGGTAAGAACAACACAAAAAGTATCACTTAAGATAAAAAAATCAATCATGTAAAGATCAAATTATGTAATAACTCACAACAAATTAGTGCTCATCAATATAGGTGTACCACAATGAATGTTCTTTTATACCTAACGATGTAATTACATGAATGCAAGGCAATTCAATTACTTGCCAAATTTTGTAAGAGTGTTCTTTTTTAATGATATCCACTTCATCTCAACAATAACATCGTTCAATCTCAGCCTTGAATGGTATGCAATGTTTGATTATTTTTTTGTTCTAGTACGGACTTCTCCAAGGTATTCTTTAGCAAATGACACCAAATTTCTCCTCCAACTAAAAGATTTAATCTTCATCTACATAAAATCTCATGAATATATTATCAATCATATCATATGTATATATGATATGTAGACTTGAATTTCTACTAATAAGCTGTTATGAATTCAATTCATCCAAGTGTCAAAGTACATAATACAACATTAACAATTACCATAAACAATAAACTCGGTATAGAAAAAGAAAGCAAACACAGCCACCAAGTTCATCTGCTTATATATACAGAGGCAGGCCAGGTCACAACAGAGAAGAAAAACCCAGAACAGTAAGGAAGATTAATTACAGCCTCAGAACAGAGAGGAATAAAGAAAAGAAATAGAAATTTATTACAAAACAAGTTAACAGTTTTTAGAGACAAAAACAGAGCAGTAGGATAAATAATTCCAGCTAGAACAAAATAAGCTCCCAAAGAACCGGAGAAAATATAAATGAGATCTGAAATTAGTTACAAGAGTCATAGAAGATAGCTATCTAAGAAGAACATCTATAAATAGAGGAAAGGCGAAAAGCAGAGGGATGAACAATTTACATAAAGAAATTTATCACTTTCTTCTTCCTCTCTCCTCCTATCTTCTAGGTTTCCTTCAAACCACCTTCCCTGAGAAACCTCGGTTCTCCTCGATCCGCAGCCCTATTTCCTCTCGGGCGTGCTCGAGCAGTCCCGAAAGGTAAAGTGAATTAGATTTCTCCGGCTAAACCCCTCTCGATCCGATCATCAACCGCTCAATCAACGCCATTTGGATTCCACTCACTCATCCAACGATCACGCAAAAGGATCAAGCCGATCGAGGAGAACACACAGAATCCACTAACAAATCGACGGAGGTAAGTTTAAGGACAAAAGGCTCAAACCGCAGATCCAAAGGTGGAGAAAGAACCCACGGTCTAGCTCAAACTCAATAGACATTGATCCGGGACTCGGATCCAACGGCCCAATTCCAAAATTAAGATCGTATTATTGGTGCTCTTGTTGATTCACACCTACAACAATGGCAGACAACACAAAATACAATGCCAAAACACTTGAAGAATGTGTTACCAGATTAAACAAAACAGAAGAGCAAATGACCTCAGTCACTATGGTATTGACTGAAATATCAAAAAGATTGACTGCCATAGAAAACAGATTGGAAAAACAACCTCAAATTCAGGTATGTGATGCATTCCCTTCAGAATCCTATTCTCCAAACAGACCACATACAAACACACCCATGTCAATACCTCTTAAAATAGATATGCCCAGATTTAATGGAGAAGACCCTAGAGGATGGCTCTTTAAAAGCGAGCTTTTTTGATATTATAACTCCTCGAGGATCGAAATTTTAATATCCTCAATATACATGGATGGACTGCTTTGTGGTATCGATGGATGCAAGTAAATAAACAATTGTATTCTTGGCCACAGTTCAAAGAACAAATTATGCAAAGATTTTACCCTTCCCTCTGAGATTTAAGAGGAGAACCTAAGCTTGACAAGAAACCAGCAACATTTTTATAATGAATTTGAAGACCTAGCTAACCAAATTTCGACATTCCACATGAATTTCTACAGTCTTTGAATCGTGGCTTAAATCAAATATTAAAAGGGAAGTAAGATCCTACGCCTTCTTCCTCAAAGGCATTTCGCTTAGCTAATGGAAGACAGATCCGATGAAACGAAATGCATAAATATCGAATCACACACTTCAAGCAAATAAGAATATCGAGTGCTCCAACTACCTTAATGCAGCCTCCCACAAATGCCACTCAACACAGTCAACATAAAGAGCAAATATCAACTCAGAATTTAACAACAACTCAAATAGAAGACAGAAAAAGAAGAGGCTTATGCTTCAATTGTGATGAGAAGTACCATAGAGGACATATCTGTAAGTCCAAGTTATTTGCATTAATGGCGGTCAATGATGACCAAAGAACATCAATCGCAACATGATAATCAACCCAAACCAACCAAGAAGAAATATTAGCAACAAACTTCATGTATCAACCATTTAACCTGTGCTAAGAAAGCCTATCTATCAAGTATACATAATTATTACCACCTATATCCTATATAGTTTAGTGTTTTTCGAGATAACACATCATTACATACCTACTCAAAGACGTAATTACAAATAAGATATTCCCTAATATAGAGTATAAGCAAGACTCATTACATACACCCTATCCAAGATGAGTCAAATTCGTGAGCCGCAACTACAATATCCACCTGGTAATCCAGGAACACGAAAGAACAGTGAAACAAGTCTACAACAAGAGACAGAATTTCCGTTCTTATTAATAGAAACCAACAATCATTTGACAAAAGAATACTACTTCCAACAGATAATCAAATTGCTATTTTCATAGTCAGTGGGAGGGAAAGTATCAACAGGAGCTTCTGAGAAATGAATTGAAGAAACAGAGAAGGCAGATGTTCAAATTTTGACCTTGAGGACAAGGTCGAGAGGGAGTAATGTTATGAATCCAATTCATCCAAGCCAAAAAAATACATAATACAACATTAGCTACCATAAACAACAAACTCGATAAAAAAGAAAGCAAACACCACCAAGTTCATCTGCTTATATATACAGAGGCAAGCCAAGTTACAACAGAGAAGAAAACCCGAGCAGAAGATTAATTACCGTAACGAGAGGAATAAAGAAAAGAAATAAAAATTTATTACAAAACAAGTTAATAGACAAAAACAGAGAAAGAGGATAAATAATTCCAAGAACAAAATAAGCTCCAAAGAACCGACAGAGAAAATACATACCGATAGTAAATTAGTTACAAGAGTCATAGAAGATAGCTATCTAAGAAGAACATCGAAAACTATAAATAGAGAAAGACGAAACAGAGGGATGAACAATTTACGAAAGAAATTTATCTCTTCGCCTTCTTCTTTCTCTTTCCTCCAGATTCTTTCTTCAAACCATCGCCTTCCCTGAGAAACCTCGCCCTCCGATCCCCGCCCTATTTCCTCAGCGTATCGACGGCTCGAATGCACCTAAAACGAAAAGGTAAAGTGAATTAGATTTCCTAAACCCTCTCGATCCGATCATCAACCGCTCAATCACATTTGGATTCCACTGACTCATCCAACGATCACCAAAAAAGAGATCGTCGGAGGAGGAGAACAGAATCCACTAACAAATCGAGGTAAGTTTAAGGACAAAGGCTCCGAAACACGATCCAAAGGTGGAGAAAGAACCCACGATCTAACGGCCAAGCTCACCAATATTCGATCCAGGACTCGCATCCAACGCCTACCCGTAATTAAGATCATATTATAAGCGCTGATCTAAATATTGCAATTCTTATCAACTAATTCTAATACAAGATCTCGAGTTAGTTCTCTTGGACACCACATCTACATGTAAGGTAACAATAAATCATAAATACTTTTTAGGCTATTATTGATTAGCTTAGGTGATATATCAAGATTCTTCTTCATAATATATTTTATTATGAGAATTATCCAACTGGATGTTGCGTGCTTATTTCTAGCCCTATTGATAACTATGCATAAGATGTACAATTTAACTTCTTCACTTAGAATGTTTGACCATCAGCAGACACATTTGCACTTACTCTCCATGAGCATCCTCGATCTGATCAGATAACTATAACTTGAGTTGTATCAATCGCTTGAATTTTCACTTTATATATTCATCATTATAAGAATTCACTCCAACATCAACTTTTATATTCCACTTTCATATTTTTTATGATTTTGATTTTTCACTTCAATTCAATATAACGCCCAAATTTTAAGGCAAAGCAATACAAACTCATATGCATCATGTCCATACAAATAATCATAATAGACAACTGCAAACATAAACTAAAAAACTTAAAAAATACGAAAAAAAAAATTGTAATCTACATTATCTACTATGCAATTCTATATCAAGTTGTAATGAATACATGGAAGGCACAGCCGCTATCACAAAAGATGTGATTTTGAGCTGAGATTAGAAACATGACTATACAATGAATCTTTTTTGGTAATGCCTAAATTGATTAGAGAAACTTTGGCATAACAAATAAATGACTATAACTAGGAGCAATTACAAGCTTTGCCTATTCAAAGCAATATAATATTTTAAACGTGAGATATACAAATAACAATATTTTACATGCCAAATTTTATTACAAGAAATTCACCAGATTTTTAAAATGCCAAATAAAGTCAAGAACGTGTAAAAATAATCCTAACATCAAAGTGAGCCAAGCCAATTAGACAACTACAGTAGAATCTCTCAAAAGAGATTAATTCTCCCTATTCAGATGGATTAAATTCAATGTCTAAAGATCCTTTTAGCCCCAATTGACGTTCAATCTTTTCCCGAGTTACAATTGAACAACTCATTTGATATCTGATTGGTGCACTAAGCATTAATTTATTCTTTCCACAATTCTTATCATCATTTGAAACGGCGGGTTCTAATAAGAATGTACGCCAAATTAATGTTCTCAACAGTAACACATAACAAAACAACTCTAAAGAAAATCCCTTTCTGAGACTAACTCCTGCATACTTCTGTAGGAACCATGAAAGCTGCGGACAATAGAAGTATTCAATAATGCATTAATATTTATGGGCTGTTTAATTGTCTGTATTTAAAATACAATATAAAAAAATTATTTCATACATTTGCTGGTTTTTATAAATTCTGACTTTTTTTTTTTGTTTGGTGACAAATAATGTAAAGAACCAAGATTTTGACATCGACCGGCGGCGCCGACAAGGGCGTGGCGTAGCGGGCTGGAGGCGACAAGGCGGTACTAACGCATCATCACTTTATTTGCGGTGTATTTGGAATTACGTGAATTCCAAATACACGAACCAAATTTATATTCAAATATATTATATTAATTTTACTTTATTTGAACCAAAGGAATGTTAAAAGAAAGATGAATTTATCAAATTTAACGATTCTAAACGCAGAACCAAATTTAAGCTCAAATAACAGATGTGCACTATGTGATATGATTTACGTACAAAAACAAAAATAGTAATAAATACAACAAATTTCTAACAAGATACTAAAAATGTGATGTTATTAATATAATAACATAATAAATCTAATAACTCTTGTTAAAGTATTATCCATCTGCAACTAATCCATACAGCGCCTTAAATTTACAGCATCAACGTGAAAGCCGCCAGCGGAATAGCTATGGCTCGCAAGTTGAACAGAAAAAAGCGGTGTTTTCCCTAGCCACTTCAGGGGCCCCAAAGCTCAACCAATTCCTGTCGTCATATACAGACAATAAATCTGTTGAGAAATAGAGAAGGTTGGCTTAGCCCATCAAGCCTGTGTAAAACAATGAGACTTTCACTCAATTTACAAATGAAAGCTAAATGAATGTTAATTCATAACATATAACACAATGAAGGAATGTAGCAAATTATATCTCATCTCAAAACATGCTTATAACTTCAATATATCAAATGAGTTTAAGAAAGAATTCTTTATCAAAATTCCACAGTTCATGCTACATCAACGGAAAATGAAAAATGAAAACAAGCAGAATGTACCAATGCAATGGGGATATTTACCGTGCATTTATAATGGTGTAAATGGAGAGCAAGGGCGCATTTGGGGCTGTGATAGCGGTGTGGTGTGGTGCAGCCGCATATACCGCAATCGATTCTCTGCATTTCAGGTGCATTCTGTAGAATCTGCGGTGGGAACGTTGTTTTCCAACCTGATCTAATAAACTAGATAACGGTTAGAATGCTGCAGTTTAAATTTAATAAAATAAAATAAAAATTATATATCTCCTTCAGCTTCTTTTACAGCAGCTCCACCACAATTTTTTCATCCAACTGCAATTGTCCCAAATAGATCTTAAGAGTCATCATATAGTAATGAGAGAGAAAGACAGGTGTAAGATTGGCATACCATTAGGTCTTCCTGACTGATTTGAGAACATCACTTTAGAAGAAGGGTCGGGAGTTTATAGATGTAGTACATGATGAGAGATGTAGTACATGATGAGACTTAGCGCTGAAATAGAGACGGGGCTTCAGATTCTATCAAATGATTGAAATTAGCATATGCTTATTAAAGCGCGCTTCAAGGCAGCCAAAGATTCAAACAGTGGATGAAAATCCATTCAACTCTGAATCCCAAAGAAGTAAAATCTGGCAATGGAAGACCAGTTAATTATTGCAGCGCACGAACTTTAATAAGGAGGTCAAATTTCTGCTGACGGCATATATGACTAATCAACCATAAGGGGAGAGAGAGAGAGAGAGAGAGAGATGCCATTCAAATTCCAGCCAATTCCGGTCATCGACTGATACTCTGGAAAAACTTGAGCCAAATTAGCATGCATTTTGATTCCTCTGCATTTCAAAAATAAACGTATTTTTAAAACATCCAACTGAACTGCCCTTATTGTGAAAACAACAATGCTGCAATCCCCAAGGAATATGTAGCTTGATCCATGGCAAAATCCACAACACCAAAAGTATTTATCATGGAGTTTCATTACAGACTAACAGGAAGATCAGTAGTACTCAGAGCTCTGTTTTTTTCACACCAGCGTCTGCTACTGCCCTTTTTTTTTTTTTTTTTTTTTTGAGGGAGTGGGGGGGAACATTTGAGCAATTTAATGGCAAACTCAAAGGCACACAATATATGCAAATTGAAAAAAAGAAAAACAAAGAGGGCTCAAATAAAAGTCCAACCCGTCATATAAGCCCTGTAGAAAAGATTTCCACTGATCGCCATGCATAAATTCCCTCGGTAATGGCAGCAATGGTTGCCTAAGAATCTCTAGGCCATCCTGAAATGCCATGCCATCACCATAGGAAACATAAAAATCTCCTCACTGATCAGGCGCTACTGATGGCTACCTCCAAATCATCATCATCATTGACCTCAGTATGGCCATTATGAGGCAATGCGTGTGTGCAAATGCATTTCTAAATTTTATAATTATGAATGAAAAATATATTGATGAGTAGCATAAGACTTAAGTGTTGCAAAGATGATGCTCAGGTGGATGAGTGACTTTACTCTTAGAGATAAAATGTGAAATGAGTATGTTCGGGAAAGTTGAGTCGCCTTAGATGGCATTACCATAAAGCGCCATCCATGACCTGGAGAGTAGATGTATTAGATTTGCCTTATGTTAAGAGGGGTAGAGAGGTAGAAGTAAAAAGACTTAGTTAAGATGTATAAAAAATGCCCTTAGTACACTTGAATTAAATGAGAATTTGACAAATAAAGACACAATGGAAAAGAATTTGTCACATAAATAAGTATATATGAATTATGTAATATGTATGTAAAGCTGCAAAATTATAATAGATCATGTGAGTAGAAACTTCTATAATAAAATCAGAAAATAAATTCCTGGGGACATTTTGGCCGGACCAAGTCACCTTTATTATAGAAAACAAGATGGAAAGGAATAACTTTGTTAGTAGAAATAGGATAGCAGACCACCTATAATTTGTTAATGTTCCACAAATGTAGAGCCATGCACATTGTCCATACTTACGCATTTGAGTCGGGTTAAGTTACCTCCACTACAAAAAACAAGATGAACAGGAATAACATTGATGGTAGAAATAGGGCTGCAAACCAAACCAAGAAATGGAGTATGTGTTCATTCAATTGGAATTATCAAGTCGTTATCATTCATTCAATAAAAAAATAAACAAGCTTTAATCAAAGCCTTATTGAGCTTGTTCATGAGTAACTTGTCGAAATATACCTATGCTATATTAATTAAAGCTTATTAAGCCAAAAAAATAAAATAAATCAAACAATACTGTTCACGACAAAAGTGTTCAAGCTTAGTTCATTAGTTAATCAAAAGATCATGAACGAGCTCTACTCGACTAGAGCCACGAGTAACTTATGGAACGCTCGGTTCATTTGCGGTAGAAAGAAATGGGATAGTAGTCCACCTACATTTTGTTATTATTCTCCAAATGTAGAGCTATCCACAGTCCATACCTATATTTTCACCTCTTCAAAGACTCATAAACTCTCCTGCAAAAGTAAACTGTAAATAAATAAGCTTTTATTTGAAGGCACAAAATCACATGAGGAGAAAAAAAGCATTAATCAACTCATAAGTCCATACTGCACACCACCACATAAAAGAGTTAAAACAAACACAAGAAATCAAATAATTGACAGTCGCTTTGAGACATATGTAACTGCATACATGTATAGGCATAAATGTAGCATAAGACATACTCTTTGAACCGAACAATCAATGCAGAATAGTTGAGCATGTAGACATGTTATCATCTCGTTAAACAGAAGTAACACAAAACACAATTATCACCACATGTTGAAATCCATCAAGGGAGAATGGAAAAAGCATTCTCATCAATCTCTTTGAACAGGAAAAGTAACACAACATAGTTATCAACAAACTCTCAATACCCAAACTTTAAGATCAAATGCAGTCAGGGACAAGTTGCCCATTATTAGCCATAATCATCACTGCTCCTCCATTCTCCATAAGAAATTACGTCAAGTAGCAGAAGAAACATAAAAATCCCCAAGAAATAAAAAAACAAGTGCTGATGCCAGATATATGACTAACATCCTCATGACTAGAAGCTGAAGGAGTGAGTTTCACTAAAGAGATTATTAAAAAATCACTCAACACAACAATCGAATGAGCTCTGCTTCTTCCACCACCCATCCCAAATCAAAAAGACATCTGCTGTTTTAAAAAGGAGTTGTCATTAGAATGCCAAAGAAACTTGTAGTCTACCACACACTTGGTGTGACACCAAACGTCTAAAAAGGATTAAATTTATTAAAGCAAGAGAGAGAGAGAGAGAGAGACCAAGAACAAGCAGCAAACATGAAAGGGATCAAAAGACAGTATAATCCATTACATAATACAAATAATCAGTAGAGAAACCTGTCTGTTCACTTTATTTGAGAAGCTCTAGTCCATTAATGAGATGTCCTGGCATCATTACGAAAAGTATGGTATTATTCCAAGGCCTCAATTGTACAGATCTTGAATTCAATCCTCACAAATAAAAATAACTAAACATTAAAAACAATGGGAACGGATAATAACAATAATAATAATAATAATAATAATCACTGAATTTCAAGCTTTTTGATTTACTGTAGCACACTACAGTACCACTCCTTTCCTATAATGAGGACAACTCACCTTGCAATCATATAAAGAGCTTAAGCCAAATGGATCAAAGCCTTGAATACAACAAGCCTTTGTCCAGACACACACACATATAAAAATATTGTACTAATATATTCATCTTAAACTTTCACTTGGAATGATCTTACAATCTTACAATCTATTTTTCTTCTTATGTAAAATAATCAATTTGTTTTTACTAGATCTATTTTATAAGTTAATATGTTCATCTTTTTCTTAAATAAAATATTAAGAATTACAAAATCATAAGTAAGTTAAAAAAATCTAATATAATCTTACCTTCTTCATTACCACCCAAATTCATAACCACCATAAATACTTTCAAAATTTTCTACCACTCTACCAACATGTCATTTAAATTTCCTCAAAAATACTTTTCTTCAAGAGGTATCTTTGTATTAATCCCACTAATTCATTTTAAAATTTTTCTTTGACTACATCCAAACCTAGGGAGATAAACACTTATAACATTGATTATCTTAATATTAACAATAATCTTTAAAACTATAATTCTATCTCAATATCTATTAATATTATAACATTATCCTTTAAACTTTTATCTATAATCACACCTACATCATTTCTAGTTTGACTAATTAATACCAAAATTTAAAACGTAAACTATTAATCTCCTTGCCTTCAACCCATTTAGTTTTGAACACATAAAATATTTATTTTTCTATGAACCATAATATCTATTAATTCCATTAATTTAGTAGTACTATATTCCAAGTTTCTAACCTAATTCTAGTTTCATGGACTAACTTTGCCGCATCCTTCCATAATAGGGAACCTTCCTTATTTAACAGCATTGGCCGACGTATTTTACATTTTCACTATATTCAAGTCATACAACGATGGAGATGCCCTAGATAACACAATGATTTAAAGATGTGATTATTTCGACAAGTTTACGCTATGTACTACCTATCACAACCTCCACTTTTCACATCCCAACTGGGAACGCAAATGTGTTAAACAAACTCAAACATCAAAACCATAAAACGAGATAAAATTCAAATCCTCTTAAAACTACTTGGGTTAATGCGAACTTTCAAGAGAGAGACTCACAAAAGTATAATGGTGGTTGTTGAGGGGTTGTTTAAGATCAATTTTGTTTAATGATTTTATTTCTATTTTAGGAAAGTCGCCACATATAAAGATTCGCCATCCACCAATAACGAATAGATGATATTCTTTATGTTAAGAAAGGTAGAGGTAGACCTAAAAAGATTTGGTTAAGATGTATAAAAATGATCTTAGATACTGAATTAAAAGAATTTGACACATAATGACACAATGGAAGAAGGATTCATGTAAACCCCACCTAGTGGGATTAAAGCTTGTTGTTGTTGATTTTTATTTCTATTTTTATGCTATTTTTAAAAACACATTTATTTGATGTGTTTTTTGTGTTCTTATTTTTTGCTTTTGAGAATAAATAACATTGATTTTAAAAAAACTTTAAACAATTTTTAGATATTTTCAATATTTTTAAAACAACAATCACAACCAAAAATATTTTACTTTGAAATAAAACATAAACAAAAGAAAATAAAACATAAAACAAAAAATTAAAAATAAAAGTGATCCCAAACATCAACTAAAATTTTTCTAACCATTCGATGATTATTGGTAAACTTGGTCATAGATGATTAGTCAATCATTGACAATGGCCAATCCACCAAGAAAAATCATCAATATTAGAAGAAACAAAATAATGAGATTCTATACTTTCAAAATAAGAAAGAAAACTTGATCCTATTGGATAATGATGAGGAATAAAATATAGGCTAAATCCCAAAATGCTACCCCGACAATTTGTTAGTGCCCAGTTTAATCTTAGAGTATCAAACTGCTATACTTAGACCCTGACTATAAAAAATTGATCCAAAATCTCCAAGATAGTCCCCAACTATTTACAAGTGGCCTCCTTGAAGAAAACCAACAATAAAGTGAACATCATTACCAGTAATGAGTGACAACTATTTGCCCACAAATCTAGACGCATCTATGAACTTGCAAAGATGTTGACACAAGGCTAATCTGATTTTTTTTCCTTCTATGGTGAAGGCATATAACCTAATATTTTATCATTCATCATAACCCAAAAGAAATCCCAAAACTGCATGCAAGGAGACAACAAGCTTCGATGCATGGCTTCCACTTACATTAACACCATAAAATTAAAAAAATCCATAGGAAGGTTGCCAGACAACTTCTATAAAAATAAGGGTGTTATTTCTAAAATTCTGACCTGCAACATGTGATCATGAAGTTTCATAAATACCTTTCTTCAGGAAGTTCACCAAAGAAAGAAGCCAGTTGTCAAAAAAAAAAAAAAAAGTTATTTCATTTAGTTAAACATCATACATGTTTCCAATCAACAAGCACCCAAATGACTCCATACACAAGGATTCAAGTTGACTTTTGGGGGCTGATCCACAAGCAACCAAATGAAAAATCATGTGTAGATTAAGATTGAATTTTGGTAGCTGCATATGGAATAAAAATTCCATTTCGTTGATAACAGAGAAATAATAAATATTTGGAAATGGTTGGGTCCCCTACCCAAATATTACAGATACAGATATATAGCGAATTACTCTGTTTTTTATTACTTCAAATCTTAAAATTCAAAAAATTTTAACATTCTCCATCTCCTATACTAAAGTTGAAAAAAAAAATACTACTTGGTTATCATTCATGTAACACACAAGAAATGAATTGACAAATGACCATTGAAATCATTAGTTCCCATCTTGGAAAAACTCAAACATGGCAAATTGACGATCTTTAGCATATTCATTCATTGCCACCCCAAGAGAAATTTCAATAGCATGGAAAAATAAGTCATTAAAAGACATTTACAAGAGGATGTTCTCACTAGACATTCACAATAGGATGTACCTTGGTGTATGCTTTTGCGGGAGACATTCTTCTTATTGATAAGACTAGTGAGGGAATTCAAGAGAAACTTGAACTCAGGTCAATCTTAGAGTCAAAAGGTTTTCATTCAAGTAGATCTAAAATTGAATATAAAGTGTAATTTTAGTTATAGAAGATCTAGTGGTGAAGTTGTGACATTGATCAAGTCATTAAAAGAGAAGCATAAAATTAAGTTGTAGAGATGAGAATGCTTGGTGGATGAGTTGCTTTACTCTCAAGGATAAAATGCGTAATAAATATGTACATGAAAAAGTTGGAGTAACTCCAATAGCAAATAAGATTAGAGAGAGTCAGCTTAGATGGTTTGGTCACATAAAACGTTGACCATCCAATAATCTAGTTAGCAATATAGATGTAGTAATTTGCCTTATATTAAGAATGATAGAGATATTCCTAAAAATACTTGTGATGTATAAAAATGATCCTAATTTATTAGAATTAAAAAAAAATATAACACTTAATAGGACAAATGGAGAAAAATTCAGTAGATCAATGGGATAAAAGCTTTTGTTGTTGTTGTTGTTGTATAGTAAGAACAAGGAAAACAAAAAATACATTGGAAGCATTGAAACTTCATAAACACTCCAACCATTTCATGAAACTTGATCATGAGTTCAGATAACATTATTGTGAATCATGATTCAATAAAACTAATTTTGAGTGATTAACCCTTGATTCAGAGAACATTGAACAAGAAAAAAGCGATATATCTACAAAAAAAATTTCCACCAATAGATAACATTCGTGAATCATGATTCAATAAAACTAATTAGCGATTAACCCTTGATTGAGAACATTGAACAAGAACAAAGCGATATATCTACAAAAAAAAAATGAGTCAAGCACCAATCATGATGCAAATATGTGAGGTAATACCATAAAGTTGTAATTCATCACGAAATGAAGAAGCTTTCTTTCTGCCATAGCTCAAGCCCCAAAAAAGCCAAAAATAGTAGTACCTTGCTGAGATAGAGCCTCATTCGGGATAAATGGTAGAAAACTCAATCAATGTAGCATCCACGATATTTGGCAATGAAACACCACGCCATCACCCTTGATTATAACTCATAAAAGACAACATATTTTAAAATAACAAAAAATCATAAACAAATTCAACACAATAAAATTCATCCCAAATAGGCCTTCACAAATTCAACTTGTGAAGAAATATATAGTTATCAACCAAGTAACATTCTACGACAATTAATTGACAAATGACTGTTGATATCAACAAAATAGAGCACAAAGACAAGAGGATTTATGACTAATCTCCAAGGCTGAAACATAAAAACTATAAAAAAAGGTTGGTAATAGAGCTCCGTGCAATAATTGAAACTTCATCATTATTAAAGGGGAAAATAACTCATAAGTGTCAATTTGCCCATCATTCTTAATAAAACATCATTTAGTAGGAAAAAAAGTAATGCAATGCTATAATATGCAAAGAAGCCTTGATCCATGATCTATGAAAAAATCCACAACTCAAGAAAGATTAATTATGTCCTCTGCACAACCAAATAAAGTATGCTTTTCAATGCCACAAATCAATAAGAGGGCGATGAAGTTAAATCTATAAAATGTCACATCTAGGTGTGCACTAAAACTAAAAAAAATAAAACCAAACCATTAATTAGTGGTTTAGTTCTAAACTCACGCTTGTTTTTTTCAATGGTAAATACTAAAATAAATAGTGTTAGGTTCGATTTAAAGAAAAAAGAATAGATTAAACTGAATAAATCAAAATAGTTATGTTATTCGATTTGGTTTAATCGATTCAACAAAAAAAAATTATCCAAATAGACCAAATGCACACCCCAACATATAAAGAAGGATTTATTGATTTGCTAGCATGAATCTTTGTGTGCACATAATGGTTGCCTTCTCAAATCATCATCATTGCTCATATATTCTTAATCAAAATTGCGATATTAGCACAACTTATGTGAGAATTCAGATCCTCCCAAAATTAGCTACCGCACATGCTTTCAAGAGGAGAAGACAAAATGATTGTACTCTCACACCAAATGTACAATGGTTACTTGAAATTTTTTAGGCCATCCGTGATGATTGCCATCAAGAAGAGTAATGGCGCAAATGATTAGTCAATCATTGACACTGAAATCGCCATTCCACCAACAAAAATCATCATTATTACATTGTAGAAGAAAACAAATAATGAAATACTACACCTTCAAAACAAGAAAGAAAAACTTGATTGTGATTGGTAAACATGAAGAATAAAATATGGGTAAATCTCAAAATGATCCTCCCGCTATTTTCAAGTGATCAATTTAGTCCCGGAATATCAAATTGTTCCAATTTAATCTCTGACTATATAAACTTGATCTAAAATCTCCAATTAGCCCATGACATTTTGCAAGTGTCCATTCTGATGAAAAACCAACGATAAAGTGATCATCTATGTGTAATGAGTGGCAAATAATACCCCACCAATTTCCAAATTAGATTTCTATAAGCCAACAAATATGGAGACACAAGGCTAATCTTTGATGATTTTTTCTTCTAAAGCATAATCATGCCGATGATATTTTATCATTCATCTAACCCAACAGAAATCCACAAGACTGCATGCAAGCAGACAAGCATGTGATGCATGGCTTCCTTACATTAACACCATATGAATTACAAAATCTATTGGAAGCTTGCCAGACAACTTTTATAAATTAAGTGTATTATTTCTATAATTATGACCTGCAACATGTGGTCATGAAGTTTAATAAAACCTTTCTACAAGAATTTAACCAAAGAAATACACCAGTTGCCAATAGAAAAGTTTCATCATTTAGTAAAACATCATACCTGTTTCCAATCTACAAGCACCCAAATGACCTCGTAAAGGAGGACTAAAGTTGACTTTTGATGGCTGATCGACAAGCAACCAAGTATACAATTAAGAAAGGATTAAGGTTGAATGTTGGAGGCTACATGGGGAATAAAAATATCATTTCCTCTCCAACACAGATGAGATGATGCATGTATGGAGATGACTGCATTCTCTCTCCAATCTTACTGTGTCATAAATCATTGCAGGTCTTACCACCATCTTATAAAATTTTCCTAAATGGTACTTTTTATCACACAACAAGCCAGATGCATTCCTCCACTTCAACCATCCAACTTGAATTCCGCTAAAAACAACTCCATCTATTTCACCATCATTTTGAACAATAGAGCCTAAATATCTAAAACACTCTTTTCAATAACATGACCACTCAAAGTCACAACACCACTACTAAAATTTCTACAACTAAAATTACACTCCATATATCAATTTTAAATATACTCAAATGAAAACCTTTAGACTCTAAGGTTGACCTCCATAATTCAAGTTTCTCTTAGACTCCCTCTCTAGTCTTATCAATAAGGGTGTGCATTATTTGGTTTTAACCAAAGATCCAAACCGAACCAAAGTTTTTGAGTAATTTGATTCGATTTTGAACTTAATAATTTAGATTTTGATTTTCATTAATAAAAACTTTGATTTTTGATTTTTGGATTGGTTTGTTAAATAAAATTTTGGATGGAACCAAGTAAACCGAATTTATTCATTACTTGGTATTTTTTTTTCAACCATCATAAAAATTTAAATATTTTTAATTCATGAAAGTAATTAATTGCTTTTCTAATATATATATATATATAATTTTTCTTATTACTTGCTCATTATACAAAAAAATTACATAATGAATATAAATTTTACAAGTAACAGCTCTAATATATACATATCTTTAATGACTTGCATATTATCAATATTAACTCTTTTCTTTTCTAAAACTCTCCAAAGGACTTCTCTTTGAATTTTATCATAAACTTTATCTAAATCAACAAATATCATATGTAGATCCTCCTTACTTTCTCTATACTTCTTTATCAAACCTCTCAACAAATATATAGCATCCATGGTAGAAATGAAACCAAACTAATTTTGAGAAACTTTATATCACATTGTAAACTATAAAACCCTAAATCATTGCTCACCAACTGATTAAATTCTAAATTAACTCATTCTTATTAAATTATTTTTGCATCTCTTAACAATTTCAATTAATGTTTGATTCCTTGCCCTCTACCAGCAAAATCTTTCACTTCATTTCAGGTAACCAGTGGATAGAAATATATACAAATACAGATCTCCAACTATCATGGCTATCGCACAATAGTTACATAATGAGAGAGATTAAGACAACCGTTGTAATTCATCGTAGGGAAAGAGAACAAGCTTTCTTCCTGTGCTAGCTCACGCCCCAAGAAAAGAATTGTAGGACCGATTTCCTAAAGATTGATATCAGGCCATCTTTGATGCCTCACTATTCTAGCATAGAGAACAGAAAGCTCAATTACGCAATATCCACTAATATTTCGCAATAAATCACAGCATCCACAATTTTAAAAGCGGACAACAGCCTATCATTGAAATTTTATAACCACAACCGAATGACTCGGTACAACAAGAAATACACTATTTCAGGCATGATATTGAAAAGTGTTATAGATATTTAAATATGAAACTTTTAAGTGTTAGATATGTAAATGCATAACAATTGTGAGGTATGCATGTAAATCTTCCTTTTTTTTTTCTTTTTTCATGCCCATTTTTGCAACCAACTACTCCCATATTGATTTGAATATTATAAGGGTCCATTTGGGGCACCAACAGCTATATTAAAAAAAAACTGCGGTAAGCCACTACAGCAAAAGTTGTTGAATTAAGCAGCTACAATAGGTATAAAGCTGGCCCAAATGGGGCCTAAGATCTTTAGAATGAACTACATTCCAATAAGCATGAGAAACAATGAACAAGAAGAGTGCCCAGATGAAGCCGAATCAATGAAATATCACATAGAGAAGCATTCCACCGATCAGCATGCATAAATCCCAGTGGTAATGGCAGTAATGGTTGCCTAAGAATCTTTAGGCCATCCTAAGATGCCACATCATCATCATAGAAAACATATAAATCTCCTGATTGGTAAAGTGGACATGAAAGTTATCCTCCCAAATCATCATCATTGCCCACATATATTCTTAAACAAAAATGAAACAAACCGCTGTACACTAGTGCCAGTTATGTGTATGGCACTAATTTAGATAATTTCTGTGTTATTATGACCTTCAAATTGTATTTTTGGGTAAAGATAAAAATGCTGTAAAATACTGGGACTTGTAGCCCAAGCAATGCATATTAGCCTTCTTCATTCTCCTCATTCACCTCTATAAAAAATTTATTTTTCCTGCAACAAGTTCTACATTGTTCCCCAGCAGTAATGGAGATCACAATATCTCAAAAATAAAAAAATGAAAGAGTTAATTAATTGAATTAAATATCTCTGCAAAAAGAAATTAACGAGCCAAGTCTGGCACAAATCAAACCAATCTACATGAAAGCTTGGCTCAAATAAAAAAAATAGATTCAACAATTTTGGGACAAAGAGCCCGGTTTGAGATAAGTGCTTCATAGCCCTAAACATGAAGAACAACTTATATAAACACTCTTGTATCACATATTTCCTTCTGTGCCATAAAGCATTGTAGGTCTCACCGTCATCTTATAAAAAAATTTCTTAAGTCTAAGTGGTACTTTTCTATCACAGAACAGCCGCGATGCACTCCGCTTAACCATCCAATTTGAATTCTACTGTTAGCATCCCCATCTATTTCAACATCACCTTGAACAATAGACCCGAGATATCTAAAACATTTGCTCTTTAAAAGAACAAAAACTTCATATAGAAAGTACAGAACATTCCACTAATCTCTCATCTTAAGCCATAAAGAGCAAGCAGAGTAGTAGAAAGGATCGGTTGTCAATATAGTTTAAAATTAAACAAAAAGAAGATACTATTCACCGCATGATTACATGCACAACATTAGAATTGGTGTATCTCATAGGAGATTCATTTCACCCATCAAATGAAAACATATGCATATTTCTCCTTATGATTCTCTCAAAACTTCGGTGAAAAGATGAAGTAAGAAAAGATTGACTTAACCATATTTCTCTTTCTGATTCTCTCATAAACTCAGTGAAAACATAAAGGAAAAATAAAGCATTAATCACATATTCTTTATCATTTTCCATCAAACCAAACAAAAAAGTGGAATTACTTTTTCACATAATTTTTACTCTACCAAACAATTAACATCTCAATTCTTCCAACACAAAAAATACCACTGATATTAACTTTACTAAGAAATGCATCTTTTCATGCTTATGCTTTGATGTGATCAGGAGGCTAAAATTTTATATATGTAAATATCAAAGTTTAGGTGTTCGATATATAAATACATAAGAATTGTGTCGTATGTACGTAAATCTCCACAAAAAAAATGCCAACATCATTGCTCTTCTCAATGCCACAAAACCACATCATTGGATAAAAAATCTAAATGGGGAAATCCATACAAGAGAAAATAATGGGTCACCTCACCATGAACATGTAAAAAAATCAGAATAATGGTCCAAATCTGCAATTAGTGTGAGAGAAATGGTAGGATATATATATATATATATATATATGAGAGGGAGATAGAGATGAGCCTCAGTCATGGACAATAAGCCGACAAGCATGCTAGAGATCATCTTGATCATCAATATCACTACCACCATCAGACTGATGAATAAGCAATTTTACAGACATATTGGGGACAATGTTTTGTCTTGTGGTCGTCAGTTAAAAATACTTGGGCTGTTTGGCTAAATGTAGAATTTAACAAGTTCTGTAAATATCGATTTAATAAATCCTAGTGAAGTTAGATCATGTACTTGCAAGACTTGTGAAATCTAACTAAATTGTCAATCATAAACTTGCAGCAACACACCTACTTCCCAAAACCCGTCTTCTCCCCTTCCGTTTGTACCCAATTTCCAGAAACCTAGACGAAAAATAAGAGGAAGTTATCGACGGCAGCTCGCTAAATCTTCCAAGGAGGAGGAGTTCATATTCGCCGCAGAGAATCAGTGAAACCCTTCCCATAAATCCGACTACTCGGGATTTCAGAACCACGTTAAATCTTGAAGTAGAGGAAGAAATCGTATTAGCACAACAGCAAACTTTACATGCCCCAAACGACAGCTTCGCATGATTTAACAAATAATTTAATTATATCTCAGTTAAATCTTGCAATCAAACAGCCCCTGTAAAATCATACCGGTAACTGGCTCTCTGAGGCCACATAAAGAGATGAAAAAGCTCAACCGATGTAAGAATGTTGTGCAAGGACAACAATTGCAAAAGATGCTTTGAAATCCCTTATATCTGCCTCTTAGACAACTTTACAAATCCTGCAACCAAACCGCCCCATAAAGTAGATAACAAGCTTTCACTCACACAACACAACTGAAAGCCTTTAAATAGATGCTGGCTGCACCGGTTGCCTTTTCTGGCCATCCATGGTGCCTCGCCTTTATATAGACTGAAGGAGTAAAGCATCAGCCAAAGCTAGTTTCTACTAAATGAAAAATATGTTGCACCAGAGCATCATCGCCTACGTTAAAACACATACTTCGCTTATGGAAATCTCTAGATCCTCTGATGTCAATTGTCACATCTTTCAACAACCCTTTGCCGCCTTAGGGGCTGTTTGGTTGCAAGATTTGAGCAGGATTTAAGCCGGATTTAACTTTAATCCAACCAAAGAGTGTTTTCACAATTAAACTGACTTTGTGTAATCCGCTAAAGCGGCTTCGCATGGCCAGACTGGATTAATGGGATTTAGACAAGCAGAAGCGCGCGAAGAGTGGTGCGAGGAAAGACTAGGGTTACCTTCGCGACGACTCTGTTTTTTTCGGAAGCAGCAGGATCGGAACGGGAGAAAGACAAGAGTTTCGAACACTAAAATAACGAAAATGCAACGCCTCGGGTGGAAGTGAGGAACACGTAAATTTTCTAGTCGTAGTTCTCTAAGATCTATTAATTTCATTTAAATTTTTAATTTTTGCAACAGATCAATGAAAATAATTTATGATATATAAAATATATTATAAAATCTTTCTCGATATCTTGCTACTAATTTATTGATTTAATTACAATAAATGAAATCGTATATAAATTGCAAAACATAAATCTCATAGAACTATTAAAATATATAATATTTAATGATTGATTATCATCATCACTATCCATAACTGCAACTTATGACAAAAAAAATATACATCATTATATTAACCTTTATAGATTAAGATACTAAACAAAATTCAGAATAAGTAAATAGTTTACGTAAACAAGTACACAAAGTAAAAAAAGAGCAAAATTATATTAGATCATATAAAGTTTAAATTTTCATCATAAAACATCTTTTTTTTTTTAACCTAGTAAACATCAATATTCAAAATGACTTATAATGAACTCTTGTCATTATCAGATCTCTATTTTATCTTCAAGCAAATACTTAATCAAATAAAGTAAATATCATCAATTATAATTTTATCTAAAATATGATCAGATAAATAATGATAGTTCTTAATTAAGCAAAAGACCGAAACTGATATCGATGTCGAGAATAACCTCCCCTTTTTTTCTCGACCTCTAAGGAGACAAGTAGATTTAGATTCTCAAAAAAATAATTCATTTATTTGAATCATTTGAAATAAACCTTGCTATTAATTTTGGAGAAAAGCTGATTTGTCCAAGAATAACTTGGTCAACCATAAATCAATATAAAATTCTCTCTTCAATCGTGATCTAAGCCGATATCTAAATTTCTTCATTTGATAATATTTGAAAACAAAATTATGTTTAATGTTATGAACTTGTTATTAGAATAAAAAAATTATGTATGCGATAGTTACAATATCTTTTTCTCGCCACATGTGATTAATCGCCTTCTTTGTGGATCCCATCCAAACAATCCATGTTTCAACTTTTTCCACAATTTTCAATCCTTCTTCAGATCCCATTTATTTTGTTGTGTTTCATTGTTCCTTTCTGTTCTTCTTAAATTTTGGTTAAATTATTTCAACCCTCTTTATTAAAATATGTCTATTACCCAAGTCATCTCCTTGACAAAGATCACAAAAATATTATTCTCACATCTTAAGTAGAGCCCACCTTCCTTGGATTTCATTTAAAGATCTATCATTATCACACAAATGAAACCCAAATGAATCAAACAACAAAGGATTGCAATTATTTAATTTATAAAGCAAACATATTACATAACTTATGTAATAAACAATTGTACTTTAGTATTTCAAAATGTCTTCAAATAATGTATAATGTATTAACAATTCTTCATATTACTAAGAGTATGCTTTATGTCCAAATTATAGAATTAGTTGCTCTGATCATAGAAATTTAGTATATTATTATCAAGCTACAAAGAAAATGATTATGTTACAAAACTTTGCTAAACTTAGGGCCAACAAAATGACAATCTTCATTTGAGAAGTGTTATGATCTAACCAAGATTATTGCATTTCATGAGGATGAAGCACATCTAAATTTAAGATATCATTTCATTCATTTACCCTAGTATATTGATGAAATAATAGTTAAAAAATCAAGCAATGTTTCTGCTATTATAACCTTTACTAATGGATGCTGCAAATCTATGAGGAGTATGATTATAACCGAAGATCCAATTTTTGCCACATTATAATCAAAGATTCAATTTTTCACAGAGAGGTTGTGAAGATCCAATTTTCACAAGATATGGAGATGATCATTTTAAGAATCAAAAATACTCTGAAATAACAAACTCAAAGAGATCAAACAACGATGAGCTTCAAAGATTTATAATGGATGCTTACTGAAGAGAAGATTAGAGATAGGAAGAAGGCAAAAGATCTGAAGGAGGAGATCAAAGCTGACTCTGTGATCTTAATGAAAAGAGAAGGAGGAGATCATGAGATTTATGCGGAGAACTGAAGAGCATGCAGGCAAAATCTTCTTCATGAGGATATAAACTTTTCCCCATCGCAAGTTCTTGATCATTGAGCTTCTAGATTCACAATCAGGAATAAAAGGTCATGGCAGCTCGAGAGCCAGGACAAACGAGGTTCAAATGGGCATAACGCAGTTGTTTTGCATATTTGTGCATATATTGATATTGCTGATAAATTTGAATACTACAAATAAAATTCAAGTCAATTTAATCCATTAAATTTTAATTTTCAATCAAAAAATTTAGATTCGAGTTCTTGTATATACTTATGCATGATGAGTATTTAATGTCTTAATGAAGTAATTACTACAATCTGCATATCATACCATCATCATCTTACATTGTCTCTCTTCTCTTAGTTGTACATGCACAAACCACATCTATTTCATGCAAAAATTCATAATATTGTAGAAAAATAATGAATCATGCATGAATAATAATATTCTTAACATATCTCAATATTTGAATTAGATTCAAAAATAGTTATATTATAGAGAATGTTCAAAACTTTAATAATGCTTTCTTATTTTTCATGGTTATAATCATATATGAAAACAAGGGGATTATGGTGAAAATACATGTTGTTGAACATCCTATGACACCTGATCTACACAAATATAGTACATGTGGGTGATAAGCTATTTTGAAAAGAAAAATGAAATTATCAAATTTAGAAGGTTGTATATAGAATTGAACTTTTTCCAATGAAGCAATAATCTCAATTTATAAAGTGAAACAAATTTGAACATAGTGTGTATATAATTCATGTAGTCTTTAATTTACCAACTAACATCGCTATTATGTGGAGATTCTCTCTCAATCTAATGTTCTCAACAATATTTTAAACATCTTTGAGAAAGTTTTGACTTAAATGTTTAGAAGCCTTTGCTAGATTAAGAATGACATTTTCTTTAGTAGAATCCATTACATAGCATGATAATTTATGATTTATAATTTGTATTTTGTTGGTACCACAATAAAATTAAATGATGCATAAACATAAGAATAATAACATGTTTTATTATTTAGTTGATTTTTCTGCTTGAAATATCAAATGTACTAATGATGTCTTGTTGAACACCTATTATTTTATCATAACATATATAACATGCTTTATGCATTTCAATTTGGTTCTTTATTTGCTTATCTCAAAAGTTTTATCATTCTATTATACAAGATTATAATGGTGCTTAACTTATTTCTATGCATTTAAATTAATTGCACAATTATTATCTAATGCTCTATTTTTATATGGATTGTGTTAATATAATGTGTTAATGTTCTTATTTCAGGCATATATATTGTATCTTTAGTTTTGACACATTTTCTTTTTCAATATATTCTACTACCATGTCAAATTTTGATCTATCTCAAACTGCATCATTTTATAATAAGATTATTGTAGAGGATTAAAATAGTACCTAGTTGTTCAAAAGAACTTGCACTTGATACTATTATTGGAGAAATCCCTCCTAAGAAGACTAGAATAAAGAAGTCTACAGTTTATGATTGTTTTAGTGAAAGTATTTAAATTTTGAAAGGCGTTAGTGCACATTCTTTACAATGCATATATTATGGTGCAAAATTTCATAAATACAAGTCTTGCACCACTTCACAACTTCTCAGACATGTTAGAGAATGTGATAAGATCAAAGCTAAAAATAAATAAGTTATTTTGCTAGATAAAAGTTAAAATTTGTTAAATTTTATGCCTTCTGATGCTAGTTTAGAAATTGAGATTCTTGTTATTAGTAATCTAATAAATTATGATCATCTTAAAATTAAAAAAATAATAGCAAAAATGATAATTATATATGAGTGCCCATTTATGATAATTGAGCATACATGGTTCAACATTTTGTTGAAGATCTTCAATCATAATTATGAAAGAGTTTCTAGAAATACTATAAAAATTACATGAAAGTTTAAAGCGAGAAAGATAAGTTGAAAGCATATCTTAAAAGTATACATATCTCATTAACATCCGATTAGACTTTCCAATCAAACATAAGTACATGCTTAACAATTCATTATTGATGTGTCTTGAAAATTACACAAGCAAATTATCAATTTCATTGAGCTTGAATCACCTCACATATATTTATTTATGATGTTATATGTGAATGCTTGTTAGAGTTGAATCTACAAGATAAAGTTTCTATAATTATATTGAATAATGCTAGTAACAATGATATTACTGTTAATGCTCTCAAAGTTAATTTGAAAGAGATTCAGAATGTCATTTATCAAATTAAGGAGTCAATAAAATATTTTAAAAAGTCTCCAATGAGGTTACATGAGTTTGTTGAAGTGACGAAGCAATTAGGGATTTTCACTTCGAAAGGTTTATCTATTGATGGTCTTACACGATGGAATTATATATATATATATATATATATATATATATTATGTTTGAGTGTTTTATTTTTTTTGGTGTATTCTACCATTATACCGAGATAGTAATTACAAGTGATTGATCCGATTTTGATTGGTAAAGATAAAGCAAATTAGGAAGTTCTTTGCTATTTTCAAATGTTATAAAAAATAATTTTTTTTTAACTTATCCAACTACAAATATTTTTCTACCAACTATTATACATGTTAAAAAGTTGTTGATGGAAGAATGCAATTCATCAAATGAATATATTAAACAAATGACAATTGTAATGAAAATTAAATTTGACAAGTATTATGGTGAATATAATTTGCTTATGTCTACATTTAAGATGAACTTCATAAATTTTACATTTTCAAAAATATACTCATCTTCCGAGATAAAATTCAAAATTAAGGAAGTTGAAGCAGTTATTTGAAAAATTTATAATTAATACGTTTTTGATATTGCCAATTATAGTTCAGCTTCTACAACTGCTAATGGGTCCTCACAACTACAAATGAAGCCATCTTTTTCATCTCATTTTTATTGTATTTTAGTTTTTGTTGATTTTATTGTAGCATATTGTTTCATTCAGCCTTCAAAATCAAATTTACAAATATATTTGGAAGAAGCTTTATATATGTGAAATAATGAATAATTTGATGCTTTTGATTGGAAGGTGATGAGTACTCTAAAGTATCCATAATTATCCAAAATGATTAGAGATGTCTTGACAATTCTCATAACAATGATTGCAATTAAATCTGCTTTTAGTGCTCGTGGTAGAGATTTTGATGATTATAAAAGCTCTTTATCTGTAAAAATTGTTAATGCACTTGTTGTATAACTAGTTGGATGGTTGTCAAAAATAATATTAAAAACCTTTTGATAAAATATAATTTCATATTTATTTAATTTTTTTATAATCGTAAACTTTGTCTTCACTTTTTTATATGTCACTCTAATTAATGAGTATTTATTACATCAAGAGATCATGAAAGGAGAAAATCAGTATGTGAATAGTAAAGTTACAAAGTGAGTGAAGGAGGCTTGTGCTATGCAATTTAGTCTATTTGGATTATTAATGCTTTATTAATATATACGTTAAACTAAATATATTTTGCTGGGTTTGTTTTATTGATTGCTACTATATAATGTCTTTCCTTTCAGACTTTTATAGCCTCAATTTTTCTTGCTATCTATATTAAAATTCAAGTTGAGTTAGTAAGTTTGTTTTATTATTTGCTACATTTTAGCTGCCTAATAACTACTTGTTATTTTGAGATCGGACAACTTGCTATTTTCTCCAGTTTTTTCAATCTTGAGGATCATTTGACACTATTTATATAACAACTAGGCTACACCATTATGACTACATCAATGTATATATTTCTATATAAATTTATTTCTGAGTTTGTCTTACATGATATGTTGAATACTAAAGTTTTGATTATATATATTTCATTTTTGACTAATGCATTTTTTATTTTATTTGCTATTTTATTGTATTTTGAGTTTTTAGTTTATCAACACTATACTTGATTTTATGCTGGATTGCTTAGATTTATGATTTTTAAAAGACTATGATGTTAAACCTTTATTAATATGAGATATAATTTAAAAATAAAATGGATGCTTATATTTCTTGTTTAGTTTGATCTATTTCAATTTTTTTTTAGTTTTAATTTTATTTGCTGATTTATTGTATTTTAATTTTTACTTTATCAATACTACACTTAGTTTTGTGTTGAATATCTTGGATTTATGAGTTTTTTAAAGGCTCATTTTATTTATTGTTTTGTGATATTTTCTTCTTTAGAGTCTAATTTATTTGTGGTTGATAGTTTGAAATTATGATGATTTTATTTTATTTTTAAGAATTGCTATATATATCATCGATTAGTTATTATAAAATTTCAAATCATTTGTTAATTGTATAACATAAAATTTTCTAAATTTATTTATATAAGTACAATAAGTGAAAGTGTAGATCTTATGTGACAATTTATTAATTTAACAATGTGAGTAATGAAACCAAGTATACTAAGATTATTTTGAAGATTGAAAGATATTAAAATTTCATTTTGTTTCATATAAATGTATAATTAGATTGTACTTCTTTGTTAATTTATTTGTAGATTGTAATTAATTATAATTTATACTTAAATAAATAAATTATGTTACTTCATCATATTGAAATGTAATTCTAAGTTCTCTAACTTATGTTTACAATAAAATTTATTTATTAAAAATTCATTTTAATTACTATAGCCTACACTCCACAAATTGTTATTGTATATTTGCAAAAACATTTTTTTCTTATTAAAATTAATATTTTTTAAATATTAATTAAATTTTTTAAAATTTAAATATTTAAAAACTCAATTTAAAGTTATTGAACACAAATGATTCTGTACATACCTGTTCATGAAATTTGTTTTAAACACAGATTTGAAAAAAAAATTTTTTTAAAGAGCCGAACAAGAACACATGTCAAAATCGCTCAAGGTCGGTTCATTTACACTCCTATGCATAACAATATATAAGGGGAGGAAATTGTTATTATTTTATTTTGAATTATTTAACTTAAAATTCATATTTTAATTGATTTATAATTTATTATTTTTTAAATAATGACTAATGAAGATATCATTAAATTAAAAGTATTTTTAATGTAATTTAAAATTATTTACATAATAATTATTTAATATGTTCTTTTAGATTAATTATGATTCAATGAAATTATTTGCAATTTATATAAGTTTAATAATTTATAATTAATTAATAACTAAATGACACATTATCATCTAAGAATTCAAATAAAATAATTAAATTTTTATATAAACTAAATTGAAATTATTATTTAATTACTTATTGATTAATAACAAATTAAGAGAATATAATTATAATTAATAATACTTTATCAGATCAACTCGATATAAATATATTACTTAAAAGTATATTAATACTAATAATTAATATTACTTATAATTATTCATTTAAGTTATTTGATTGTATAAAATTATTATTTTAAATAATTTAATAAGTTATGAATTAAATATTAATTAGTCTAATTAATATTCAAATATCTAAATAAAAATAATAAAGTCCATATGATTATTATTAAACTTATGTTTGATCTAACTAACTTAAATCATAAATTAAGTAGCCAAATAATTACTTATGCTTAAATTATTAAGATTTAACTAACTCGAGATTTAATAAAAGCAACTTTGCCGCCCACTGCTACTAATTTGAATTTACAGAATTTACTAAATTCTACTCAAATTAAATTATGCTCGTAATCAAATAACCTCTTAAAGTTTAAGCGGTCGATCAATCAAACAAAAGTGGGAGGGAAAAGGAGCAGTGCTTCTCCTTTATCCCATAAATCATCGTAGGAGTATCAAGTCGATCGTTTTACACTCACAATTTTCCAATAACATGAAAAGATAGAGATAAATTAATGAAAAATATTAATTAACTTGATTTTTCATAGAGCAATACAAAAAGTTTATATGATTACTGCTCAAAACCTTCTTATTTATGAATATAACATTTAAAATATTTTGTTTACAAAATCAACATCCTAAATTTGATTAACACCACAAAAAATAATAATTCTATGATCATCTCCATTCTCCATTAAATCCTCAAATTGAAGTATGTAACAAGTTCAACTTAAAAAATTATTCTTTGTTTCTACGTTCATGAATTAAATGCATTAAATTTAATTTTTAAATAACAAAGAACCATATAATTTTAAATAATCAACCATCAAATAACATATAAAAAATAACTAACTAAAGAATTATAATTTGATTTATTCATTGATTTTGGTTAAACCAATATAACATATAAAAAATTTAAAATAAAATTTATTTTTAATGAACTAATTAATTAAAACAATCTAATAAATTTTATATATTAAAATTGCTTAGTTAATTTGAAATCTATAGATCTGTATAAATAATTAAGTATTTATAAATAAAATTAATATTTATATTTGACTTTAATTAATTTTGTTATTCATTTATTCTTGCTTTAACTAATCGCTTTTAAAAAAATCAAACCAAAAAATAAAAAACCAAATAACTATCATTTACAATCAAAATCAACTTTGAGATTTAAAACCAATCAAATCGATAAATAATATAGATTTGATTGAAACCAATATCACACCCTATGTTGATCTCATCAATTTCATTCTAATGGTGAATTGGACAACTTTGAAGTATTGTCGCTCTTCAAAATATATTGACATTCTATCGTCATGTCCAAAGCTCCATATCCCTATGAGTTCGATCAATGGAGCAAGACTTCTTTGTAAGGCTCTTTATATTTAATATGAAAATGAACAATGTAAAAAAAAAAAATAAATTATTACATAATTTTTTATGAGATTTATAAATTCATGATTTTATTTTTTTTCTATTTGATCAAAAAACTCATTTTTGTAAAATGATTCTACAACGAATATTAAAAAACTAATCACCCACAAAGCTTAAGAAAAATACATACCAAATGATCAATTTACTTTAAAGCCGAGAAGATTTATTGTAAGCAACATTTGCTTTTAAGACAATTATTGAAAAAGTATAAAGAGCACAAAAAGATCTTCATAAGATTTTTATTGACCTTAAGAAAGCTTAAGGTAGAGTATCAACTAGAATTGATTTAGTCTACATTAAGAAGAATACTAAGCAATGGAGCTATTTGGTGGCTACGTTAGAGCATCATAAAAAATAAAATCCAACCAAATGAATATAATGAATAAAATAAATTACTAATATTTTAATCCCATCATCATTTTTTTGCTATAAATCCCAGTTTCAATGGATTTAATATTTATGCATAGGGGAAATTCTGGAGAGAGAGAGAAATGGGAAAAGATATCCACACAAGTTGATGAATCCTTCATATCATACGTAGTCCAAACCTCCATCACGCACGAATTACAGACAGCATATATAAAGTAATAATAAATCAGCTAATTAAAAAAAATAATTAAATAATTGTTTAAACGGCGGCTTCTAATAAGAACGTACGCCAAATTAATGTTTTCAACAGTAACACAACAAAACAACTCTAAAAAAATCCCTTTCGGGAGAAAGAAATAACAGATGTGCACTAAATGATATGATTTACGTACAAAAAAAAAGTAATAAATACAACAAATTTCTAACAAAATACTAAAAATGTGATGTTATTAATATAATAATATGGTAAGTCCAACAACTCTTGTTAGAGTATTATCCATCTGCAACTAATCCATTCAGGGCCTTAAATTTACAGCATCATCATGAAAGCCACCAGCGGAATAGCTATGGCTCGCAAGTTGAACAGAAAAAATCGGTGTTTTCCCTACCCACTTCATGGGTCCCAAAGCTCAATCAATACCTGTCATATACAGACAATAAATCTGTTGAGAAATAGAGAAGGTTGGCTTAGCCCATCAAGCCTGTGTAAAACAATAAGACTTTCACTCAATTTACAAATGAAAGCTAAATGAAAGTTAATTCGTAACATATAACACAATGAAGGAATGTAGCAAAAATTATATCTCATCTCAAAACATGCTTATAACTTCAATATATCAAATGAGTTTAAGAAAGAATTCTTTATCAAAATTCCATAGTTCATACTACATCAACGGTCATGAAAAATGAAAACAAGCAGAATGTACCAATGGTATGGGGATTTTTACCGTGCATTTATAATGGTCTAAATGGAGAGTAAGGGTGCATTTGGGGCGGTGATAGCAGGCAACCGCATTTCGGCTGCATTTTAGGTGCATTTTGTAGAATCTGAGGCGGCAACGTTGTTTTCCAACCCGACCTAATTACCTACGGTGATGGTGAATGCTGTGATTTGACTTTTATTAAAAAAAAAAATTATATACCTGCCCCAACTTCTTCCACAGCAACTCCACCACAACCTTTTCATCCAGCTGCAGCTGTCCCAAACAGACCTTAAGAGTCATCACATAGTGGTGAGAGAGAAAGACAGGTGTAAGACTGACATACCATTAGGTCTTCCTGACTGATTTGAGAACATCACTTTAGAAGGGTCCTGAGTTTATAGATGTAGTTCATGATGAGACTTAGCGCTGAAATAGAGACGGGCTTCATATTCTATCAATGATTCAAATTAGCATATACTTATTAAAACGCAACTTCAAGGCAGACAAAGATTCAAACAGTGGATGAAACGCATCATAGTTAAGAAAAGGATGTCAATACATCCATTCAGCTCTGAATCCCAAAGAAGTAAAATCTGGCAATGGAAGACCAGTTAATTATTGCAGCACACGAACTTTAATAAGGAGGTCAAATTTGTGCTGACGGCATATATGCGTAATCAACCATAAGGGAAGAGAGAGAAAGAGAGAGAGAGAGAGAGAGATGCCATTCAAATTCCAGCCAATTCCAGTCATCGACTGATACTTTGGAAAAACTTGAGACAAATTAGCATGCATTTTGATTCCTCTGCATTTCAAAAATAAACGTATTTTTAAAACATCCAACTAAACTGCCCTTATAGGGAAAACAACAATGCCGCAATCCCCAAGGAATATGTAGCTTGATTCATGTCAAAATCCACAACACCAAAAGTATTTATCATGCAGTTTCATTACAGACTAACAGAAAGATCAGCAGTACTCAGAGCTCTGCTTTTTTCCTGCCAGCATCTGCTACTGCTTTTTTTTTTTTGAGAGTAGATGCCTTAGGTTTGTCTTGAGAGGTAGACTTAAAAAGACTTGATTAAGATGTATATAAAATGACCTCAACATACTTAAATTAAATGAGAATTTGACACAAAGACACAATGGAGAAGATGGATTCATGTAGCGGACCCCACATAGTGGCATAAAGGTTTGTTGTTGTTGTTGTTGAATGAAAATATATTGCCTTTTAAAAAAATAAGAATGATATTTTTGATGTAATTTTAAAGATTTAAATGTTATGCATGAAAATATGAAAATTTATATGCTAGATAATAAATATATATGAATTATGTAATATGTATGAAAAGCCACAAAATTATAATAGATCATGTGAGCAGAAACTTCTAGAATAAAATCAGAAAAAAAAAATTCCTGGGGACATTTTGGTTGGACAAGTCACCTCTATTATAATAAACAAGATGGAAAGGAATAACTTTGTTAGTAGAAATAGGATAGCAGTCCACCGATAATTTGTTAATGTTCCACAAATGTAGAGCCATGCACATTGTCCATACTTACGCATTTGGGTCGGGTTAAGTTACCTCCATTACAAAAAACAAGATGAACAGGAATAACATTGATCGTAGAAATAGAGCTGCAAACGAACTAAGCCGAGCGGAGCATGTGTTCATTCGAGTTCAACCTCGTTTACCATTATCGATCTCACGATCAATTCAAGCTTTTAGAATGGTGTTCAAGCTTAAGCATGTTTAAAAATCCTATTCGAGCTTGACTCAACTTTGTTCACAAACTCGGTTCAAATTGGGATTACCAAGTCGATTACCAAGCAATTCATTTAAGAAAATAAACGAGCTTTAATCAAAGCCTTAATTGAGCTTATTTGTGAGCTTATTGAGAAATATACCAAAGCTATATTAATTAAAGCTTATTCAGGAAAAAAAAAAACAATGCTGTTCACGACAAAAGTGTTCAAGCTCGTTTGATTAGTTATCAAAAGATCATGAACGAGCTCTAATCGAGCAGAGCCACGAGTAACTTTGTTGACCTCCATGTATGCCACATAAGTTGAATCGAGCTCACGAGCCGAATTCGACGGACTTCGGATGCAACGACGCACATATAGAAGTTGAAGTACACTCGACGTCGCCGAAACTAGTCGAAATGATCTCCGGTCGACGAACGGACTTCGTCATCGCCTTCGGAACACCGAAATTGATCAAAATATACGTATTGCACAATTCGACGGTCAGACCGATCAAGTAGGAAATCCACCGCCGACGCGCATATCGAGGCCGGGAAGCACAAAATACAATTATCACATGTTGAAATCCATCAAGGGGGAACGGAAAGAAGCCTTCTCATCAATCTCTTTTTGAACAAGAAAAGTAACACAACATAGTTATCAACAAACTCTCAATACCCAAAATTTAAGATCAAATGCAGTGATATTGATTACTAGAGGAGCTTCGGCTCACCCTTGATGATTTATAACTGTGAGACTGGAAGAATCAGCCAGGGACAAGTTGCCCATTGTTAGCTATAATCATCACTACTCCATTCTCCATGAGAAATTACGTCAAGTAGCAGAAGAAACATAAAAAGTCCCAAAAAAATTAAAAACAAGCACTGATGCCAGATATATGACTAACATCCTCATGACTAGAAGTTGAAGGAGTGAGTTTCTTTAGAGAGATTATTAAAAAAACACTCAACACAACAATCGAGTGAGCTCTGCTTCTTCCACCACCCATCCCAAATCAAAAAGACATCTGCTGTTTTAAAAAGGAGTTGTCATTAGAATGCCAAAGAAACTTGTAGTCTACCACACACTTTGTTTAAAGGATTAAATTTATTAAAGTAAAAGAGAGAGAAAGACAGAACAAAAACAAGTATCAGACATGAAAGGGATCAAAAGATAGTATAATCCATTACATAATACAAATAATCAGGAAGAAACCTCTGTCCTACTGTTCACTTTGTTTGAGAAGCTCTAACCCATTAATGAGATGTCCTGGCATCATTATGAAAAGTATGGTATTATTCCAAGGCATCAATTGTCAAGATCTTGAATTCAATCCTCACAATAAAAAATAACTAAACTTTAAAAACAATGGGAACGAATAATAACAATGATAATAATAATAATAATAATAATAATAATAATAATCATCGCTGAATTTCAAGCTTTTTGATTTACTGTAGCACACTACAGTACCATCCCTTTCCTACAATGAGGTCCACCAACCCTGCAATCATAATAAAGAGCTTAAGCCAAATGGATCAAAACCTTGTATACAACAAGCCTTTGTCCAGCTACACAAACACTATATATATATATATATATATATATGTATATATGTATGCATGCATATATTCATTTGCATTTTGTCTCTAAGTGTAAAACCACTTTTTCACCTAAGCATCACCTCCTCTGCAATACAACTTAATTTATGCTTCTCAATCACTGGCCAACACTCTACGAAATAAAGCATTGCAAGTCTCACCACCATCTTATAAAATTTACCCTTTAAGTCTACTAGTTAAGTTTCAATCACACAATGCATTGCTTCACTTAAACCATCCAACTTGAATTCTACTAATAACATTCCATCTATTTCACCATCACTTTAAACATAGACATGAAATATTTGAAATGTTCACTCTTTTTAATGATTTGATCAACTATTATAACAACCCCACTAATAGATCTTCTACGACTTAAATTATCCTTGATGTATTTGGTTTTATATTTACTCAATCGAAAGCCTTCAGACTCTAAGGTTGACCTCCCTCATAGTCTATATATATATATATATATATTGCCCACATTAAATAAATACTAATCTGAAATGCAATCCTTTATGCCTTGTTAGCATCAAATAAACCAACATGCCAACAATACTTGTGATAGCAATCATCCATCATCATCCTAGCTTATAGTCACAAGGATATAAATAAAAGCCTCAAAGACAATATGTACATTAATAAGTTAGACAAAATATCTTCAACAACAATGTTTTCCACTGATGATTTCATCCTCCAACGTGATGATAGAAGCATAAAATGTCAACAAAGAGATCCTTATAAAAAGTCTATAATGAAAACATCTGCTACAATATAGATGGACAACATATAACATAAGAATAGTAATTTATTGGTCCATAAGACTCGAGGATTCAACCAATAAGTTTTCAATAATTGAAGTTGCACCATATATCTCAATGTAAACTTTATAGCCCATGCCCAACAAAATTTAGATTTCCACTTGTCATGCACATTTGTTCAGTAATGAAAGGCATTAAGACAACATTTAAAACAGACTTAGCCGGGTCCAAAGTCCCGGATGAGAAAAGTAGAGGGTTGCACTAGACAGTCAATAGCCAATATAAAACTTGTTGAAAAAATCACGACATGAATAGAATAAAGGTGATGCACAAGAGTGTGCAAATTATAGAGAAATTAAGTTAATGTGTCATACATTAAAATTATGGGAGAGAATAATTGAGCATAGGTTATGATGTGATATAAAAATTTCCCAAAACTAGATTGGTTTCATGCCAGTTAGGTCTACTATGGCTGCTATACATGTTGTTGAGAGGTTTGATGGAGAAGTATAGACAAAGTAAAGAGGATCTACATATGATATTTGTTGATTTAGAAAAAACATATGATAAAGTTCCAAGAAAAGTGCTTTGGAGAGTTCTAAAAAAAAGAATTAACATTAGTTATATTCAAGTTATTAAAAAAGAGAGTTAGTATTGGTTATATTCAAGTTATTAAGGATATGTATACCAGCTGTTACTTGTGTTCAAACACAATGAGGATTGACCAACAAATTTTCCTATTTCAGTTGGATTACATTAAAAATCAGCTTTAAGCTCAAATCTTTTTGCTTTTATGGATGTTCCTACTAAGCTTTTTGCTGATGATATTCACATATACAGCCGCTTTATGAAGGACATCTTGAGAAAGGACCACATCCCAAAACGAAGCATGAAAAACAAAGAACAAGACGATGGCTCAGAAGAAACCAAATCTATAAAATATCACATGTAGAGAAGCATTCCATTGATCTGCAACCATGAATCCCCATGGTAATGGTAGCAGTGGTTGCCTAAAAATCTCTAGGCCATCCTGAGAAGCTACATCATCACCACAGGAAACATATAGATCTCTGGGTTTGTCAGGTGCACATAATGGCTACCTTCCAAATCATCATCATTGCCCTCATATATTCTTAATCAAAACAGAAACAAACTGCAGTACACTAGTGCAAGTTATGTGTACGGCACAAATCTAGATAGTGTTACAGATAAAAAAGCAGTAAAATCCCTGACATTGTAGCCTAGGCAATAAATATTAGCCATCTTCATTGTCCTCTTCACCTTCATAAAAAAATTATTTTGCGTGCAAGAAGCTCATCTAGACTGTTTCCAAGCAGAAATAGTGATCACAACGAATCAGATCAAAAATAAGAATGTTGATTAACTGAATTACTTATTACTCCAAAGGAATTGGCACAAATCAAACAGATTAACATGAAAACTTGGCTCATATAAAGATAGATTCAGTAGCTTTGAAATAATCATCCCGCTTGATAAGTGCTTCATAGCCCTAAACATGGAGAACAAATTATATAAACACTCTTGTAGCACATATTTCTTCCTGAGGTACCCTAAGATTCTGCTACACATGATACTGAAATAAAGAAGAAAATTGCTCACATGTGCAAGAATCTTTTTTATTTGTGCATCATTTAAAAAGTTAGGAAAGGTGATCAAAAGCCCTTGGAGCCACTTTGCGGTAAAAGAACAAAAATACTTTACAGAGAAAGTGCAAAACAAACACTTGCACTAATCTCTCATCTTAAAAGCCCGCAAGAGCAAGCATAACATTTGGAAGGATCGGTTGCCTTTTTTTCCCATCCTAGATGCCTTGCCATTACTAGAGAAACCAACACGTACACATACAAACTTTATTTGGTATGAAATTAAGAAAAAAGAAAACACTATTTACCTCATAATTACATGCACAACATTGTGTTTGATGTATCTCAAAGGAGAATCATTCCACCAAAGAAATGAAAACATATAAATGTTTCTCTGCATGATTATCTCATAAACTCAATACAACAACAAACAACAAGCCTTTATCCCACTATGTGGGGTCGGCTATAAATTGACAACACCATATTTCTCTTTATGATTCTCTCATAAACTCCGTGAAAACATACAATAAAAATGATGATTAATGACATTTGGTCGCTCATTTTCCTTCAAAGATGATAAAAAGAGGAATTACTTTTCCAAATATTTTTACTAAACAAAAACGTTTAGCAACTAGTTCAATCCAATTTCCTTGCCATTGCCATTTTCATTTCCTCGCATCCAATTCCCGCAAATCAAATGCAACAAGAAAAGTTGATATTAGAAAATCTAAAACATGGTTGATGACCTAATAATTGCAAATCCATGAACATCTTAATGCATACATCATATCAAAAATATCATTAATATTAACTTTTGCTAAAGTAAAATGCATCTTTTCAAGCTTAAGCTTGATAATTATGATGTTAAAATGTTACCAATATAAATATTAAAGATTAGGTGTTGGGGTGGGCTACAAAAATTCACACCCGACCTCTCGATAAAAAAAGTTTACGTTTATGCCAAGTCAAAGCTTTCAAAAGGCAGATGAAATAGTAGATAAGACACTACCCAAATATTTCACTCTCATTTTATAAGGACTTTTGACCTGGTTCAAAATTTCTTACAGGTGCAAACACTTTTAGTTAATTACCCATCTCAATAATGAGAGAGTACTTTTGACTAAAGCTAATCATTAAATCACTAATTCCTTAGTTTATAGTAGCAAGAAATAGAATTTTAAATTTAAAATTATGAAATTCACCACCTTTTAATTTAAAGCGGATGGTGAGGGAAATGATGATGAATCTGATTGAGATCACATGATTCCGTCAGCCCAAGCTATTGAGGTCCCTAAAGCATATAAGAAAAAGTAGTACCAGTTGCCTGAAGATTTATATCAAGTCATCCTCAATGCCTCATTAATCTCAAATAGAGGATAGGAAATACAATCATGTAACATCCACTGATATTTGGAAAAAAAACACATCAACACTTTCAAAAGTAGAAAAGAACCCATCATTCAAATTTGATAACCACAAATGAATAGCTTGGTACAACCCAAAGAGCCATGCTTCTTTTACAACAAAGCCATCTGTTGCAAATGGGAAAGTGTTATATATGTAATAAATGCTAGTAGGGCATTTTCTTAAACAGAAAAACAGTAAGTGTAATAAATGTAAATATGAAACTTTAGGTGTGAGATATGTATATACGTGGCACAAAAATAAAACATAACATGCAGATCTTATCATCTAAGTTTCTTAATGCAGATTTTTTGCCATCCACTGGTCATCAGAAATAGATAACAAGATGTCACAGGTAGCGGGTTGTTCATATTGGCAATGGTGAGATCCATCAAGACTTTAAACTGTTAACAAGGGAAAGTCAAGTGAATTTCAGAGATTAACACCCATAGTGAAGGGAGCAAATGATCTTGAAATCCATGAAAAAGGGAAACAAAACACCTTTCTTTCTGATGATCTCTACACTCCAATTCCATTTCTTAGTTGCAGTTGGGATTTGCCTCAAAAACTCGAAGTCTTCACTGTGATTCCGTGCCATCAACATAAGAAGCAAAAAACATATCCATTTATCAACATGGATTTCGATGGCTTACCTCTAAATCATGACCACCACCCTTGCAGATTATAGCTAATAAAAGACAATATACTTTTGAAAATAACATAAAATCAAAAAAAAAAAACACAAGATAAAATTGATCCCATATAGGCCCTAAAAATTTCACCTTTTGAAAAAAAAAAAAAATAGTTATCAGCCAAGCAGCATTCAACAATAATGAATTGATAAATGACTGTTCAAATCAACAAAATCGAGCACAAAGACAGGTGGATTTCTGATTAATCTCCAAGGCTGTAACATCAAAACCATAAAACGAGGTAAAAATTCAGATCCTCTCAAAATTACTTGGTTAGAAGGTGCTTTCAAGAGGGAGACTCTCACACCAAAAGTATAGTGGTTTGAGGGGATGTTTGGGATCAATTTTGTTTAATGATTTTTATTTTTATTTTATGCTATTTTAAAAGCATTTATTTGTGTTTTTTGTGTTCTTAATTTTGCTTTTGAAAATAAATAGCAATGATTTTAAAACCTTTAAACAATTTTAGATGTTTTCAATATTTTTAAAAATAACAATAACAACCAAACATATTTTACTTTGAAATAAAACATAAACAAGAGAAAATAAAAGCATAAACCAAAAAATTATAAATAAAAGTGATCCCAAACATCCCCTAAAATTTTTCTAGCCATCAGTGATGATTATTGGTAAATTTGGCTGCAGATGATTAGTCGATCATTGACAATGACCAAATCCACCAAAAAAATCATCAATATTAGAAGAAACAAAATAATGAGATTCTACACTTTCAAAATAAGAAAAAGAACTTGATCATGTTGGGTAATGATGAAGAATAAAATATGGGCTAAATCCCAAAATGCTACCCTGACAATTTGTAAGTGGTCAATTTAATCTCAAAGTATCAAACTGCTATATTTAGTACCCGACTATAAAAAATTGATCCAAAATCTCCAAGATAGTCCCCAACTTTTTGCAAGTGGCCTCCTTGAAGAAAACCAGTAATAAAGTGATCATCACTACCAGTGTAATGAGTGACAAATATTTACCCACAAATCTCCAGATCACACTTCTATAAACTTGCAAAGATATTGATACAAGGCTAATCTTCGATACTTTTTTCCTTCTATGGTGTGACTGAATGTAGCCAGTAATATTTTATCATTCATCATAACCCAAAAGAAATCCCAAAAAATGCATGCAAGGAGACAACGAGCTTGTGATGCATGGCTTCAACTTACATTAACACCATATAAATTGAAAAATCCATAGGAAGGTTGCCAGACAACTTCTATAGAAATTAAAGGTATTATCTAAACATGTGATCATGAAGTTTCGTAAATACCTTTCTTCAAGAATTTCACCAAAGAAATACACCAGTTGTCAAAAAAAAAAAAGTTATTTCATTTAGTTGAACATCATACATGTTAACTTTTGGTGGCTGATCGACAAGCAACCAAATGAACAATCAAGGGAGGACTAAGGTTGAATTTTGGCAGCTACATATGGATTACAGTGATGCATCTCCAAAAAAATTTCATTTAATCAAGCACCAATCATGATGCAAGCATGTGAGTTGAAACCTTCCAGGATGGACAACTGTCGTAATTCATCATAGAAATAGAAGAACCTTTCTTTCAGACCTAGTCAAGCACCCAAGTTAGCAAAAGAATAATAGCACCACTTTTGACTGAAGATTGATATGAAGCCATCCTCAATGCCTCAATATTCTCTATTAGAGGATAAGACGCTCAATCAAACCACATCCACTGATATTTGGCAATAAATCATCGCATCTAAGCTTTCAAAAATAGAAAGCACCATCATTGAAATTTGATAATCACAACAATAACTTGGTGTAACAACCAAAGAGCCATGCTTCTTTACAATAAGCCCATCCATTAAAAAAAGAAACGAGATATATTTGGAATAAATACCAATACCATAAATTCTTTAAAGTGAAATACATAAGAAAATGTTATTGATATGACACTTAAAATACTACTAGTCGAAGCACAAATCTTGGTGTTAAAAGCAAGCTGATCCGAAGTTGAAACTGATCAAGCTCAAGCACTTAAAATATCATTGGAAACTTTGGGATATCAGTTAAATCCCTAAATAACTTTCAAACATGAGTGAATCAAATCGTCCACGAAAGATCTAACAAGCCCAAGATCTCATAATCACTTCATTTGAGCATTCAAATACACAAAATACATCATATGATCAAGGGAATCATCATGATCCAGGAGTGGAGTTTTGCATGTATTTCTAAATTGATCCTCATTGCCGATCTCCGTTGCCACCATCATGACAATTTTCATCACGCCATGATCTCCGCTGCTCATTATGATCGCTACCACTAAGAACTTATACAACGTGATTATATACCGCCGTTATCCGATTCGGATTCTCATTGTCGCCCTTCTCATGTAATTTTGTAATCCGTTGAAATTTTGTACTCAAAACAAATACATAGTGGAAGATTCTTACTGCGAGGATTTTTCCTTTTCGAGATTTTTCACGTAAAATTTAGTTTTCGTTCACTCTTAAATAAAGTATGTGTGGATTTCAATAACAAGTAAACTTTCACTCTACCACAATATTTAAAGACGCATGATATATATATATATATATATGTAAATATCAAACTTTAGGTCTTAGATATGTAAATACATAAGAATTGTATGGTATAGATGTATATTTTACTTAAAAATATACAACACAACATGCAGATCTTATCATCCATGTTTCTCGATGCACATTTCTTTCCATCCACTGGTCATCAAATGAAGATGTTGCGTAGATGGTTGTTCATAAAAAAGACAGATCAAGAACCCAAACTGGGTTCCTTCAAGACTTCATTGAAGAAGGGTGCGCCAACTTTTTATAAAAGGTAAGGAGTCCAACACCTATTAAAAAAATTGATGGACAAAAAATGTTTTAACTAAAAATGGGTTTGTTTAAAATTTCAACTAATGAAAAAAAAAACACAGCATACTGCAGCTGTTACTTGTGTCCAAGCACAAAAAAGATTGACAAAGTAATTTTCTACTTTAGTTGGATTACATCAAAGATAAGCTTTAAGCTCATATCTTTTTGTCTTAGTTATGCATGTTCTTACTAGACATTTAAAAGAGAATGAACCATGATATACACTTTTTCCTGATGAAATTCTTCTTGTTGATAAGACTAAGATAGGGAGTTCAAAAAAAAACATGAATTACAGAGGTCAACCCTAAAAGCATTTGTTTCAGCAGATCTAAAACCAAATACATGGAGTGTAATTTTAGTAGTAATATACCTAGTGGCAAGGTTGTGACAATGTGTGATCAAATCATTTAAAGAGTGATTGTTTCAAATATCTCGAGTCTATTGTTCAAAGTGATGGTGACATAGATAGGGTTGTCATTAGTAGAATTCAAATTGGATGGTTAAAGTGGAAGAATGTGTCAGCCCTATTCTGTGATAGAAAAGCACCATTTAGACTTAAGGGAAAATTTTACTATCTTGAAATCCATGAAAAACGAAAAGCAAAATAGCTTTCTTTCTATTGAACTCTACACTCAAATCCATTTCTTATTGATAGTTTGGTTTTACCTCAAAAACTCAAGGCCTTCCATGAGATTCCCTTCATCACTCATAACAAGCAAAAAAAATCATGATCATTACCCTCGTAGATTATACTCATAAAAGACAACATATTTTTAAAATAACATAAAAAAACAATAAAATTGATCCCAAAAAGGCCCATTAAATTTCAGCCTATCAGCATTCCACAACAATGAATTCACGAATGCCTTTTGAAATATACAAACTAGAGCACAGAGACAAGTGCTTTCAGACAAATCACCAAGGTTGAAACATCAAAACAATAAAAAGAGTTTAAAAAAAAGGTTGCTAGAGGAGCTCAAAGTGTCAACTTGTCATTCATTCTTAACAAGTATCACTGCCTCTCCAATTGAAACTTAATTGGCTTAGTAGGAAAAACAGTAATGCTAGTAATGCTACAATATGCAACAAAGACTTGACTATGCTTTTTCTATCCTGCCATAAATCCACATATACAGGCAGTTTATGAAGGACATTTTGAGAACCGACTACATTCCAATAAGAAGAAGCATGAAAAACAAAGAGATGAGGGCTCAGATGAATCCAAATCCACTCATGTAGAGAAGCATTCCATTGATCTCCAACCATGAATCCCTGTGGTAATGGCAGCAATGGTTGCCTAAGAATCTCTAGGCCATCCTGAGATGCCACATCATCACCACGGGAAACATATAGATCTCCTGATTGGTCAGGTGCACATAATGGCTACCTACCCAAATCGTCATCATTGCCCTCATATACCAAACTGAAGTACACTAGTACAAGTTATGTGTATGGCGCTACTCAAGATAATTGTCATATTATTATGACCTAATGTTTTCTTAGTACGAATAAAAAAGTAGTAAAATCCCTGGCATTGTAACCTACACAATGAATATTTAGCCATCTTCATTGTTCACATCACCTCCATAAGAAAATTATTTTGCCACTAACAAGTTCATCCAAATTGTTTCCCAGCAAGAATGAAAAAGTTGATAAATTAAATTACTTATTGCCCCTAAAGAAATTAATGAGCCAACTGTGGCACAAATCTAACCAATCTTCATGAAAGTTTGGCTCAAATAAAGATAGATTCAGTGGCTTTGAAACAATCAGCACAGCTTGAGATAAGTGCTTCATCGCCCTAAACTTGGAGAACGAATTATATAAACACTCTTGTATCACATATTTCTTCCTAAGGTGGCCTAAGATTCTGCAAGACATGATAAAAAATACAACAACAACAAGCCTTTATCCGTGTCAACTAACATGAATCCTTCTTCTCCATTGTGTCTATTACGTCAAAATCTCATTTAATCCTAATAAACTAAGATCATATTTTATACATTCTAACTATGTCTTTTTAGTCTACCTCTACCTTTCTTAGCATAATGCGAATCTAATACATCTACTCTCCTAACTAGGTCATCAGACGGCCAACACTTTAAGTGACCAAACCATTTAAGGCGACCTCTCTAATCTTATCTGCCACTCGAGCTGCTCTAACCATTTCACGAATATTCATTTTACATTTTATCTCTAAGAGTAAAGCAACTCATCCACCAGCATCCTCATCTCAGAACACTTAATTTTATGCTTCTATTAATGACCAATATATTCTCAGCCATAAATCATTGCGGTCTAACTACCATCTTACAAATTTTCATAAGTCACGGTATTTTTCTATCACAAAACAAGCCAGATGCATCCCTCCACTTCAACCATCTAACTTGAATTCTACTAATAACACCCTCATCTATTTCACCATCATTTTGAACAATAGCCCAAGATATCTGAAACGTTCACTCTTTTTAATGACTTATTCACCTAATGTCACAACCCAATAAAACTTCTATAACTAAAATTACACTCCATACAAGACATGATACAAATAAAGAAGATAAATGCTCACATGGTGTGCTATAAGTCAAAATAAATTGACTTCACCATATTTCTCTTTCTGATTCCCTCGTAAGCACAAGAGAAACATACAGTAAAAAAGAGGCATTAATAACATTTGGTTGCTCATTTTCCTCCAAAACAATAAAAACCAGAATTACTTTTCTAAATATTTACTCAACCAAACGATTAGCCAAAACTTGTTCAGTTTAATTTCTCTGCCATTACCTTCTTCATTTCCTCTCATCCAATTCCTGCAAATCATATGCAATAGCGGAAGTTGATAGAAGAAAACCTAAAACATGGTTGATGACCTAATAATTGCAAATCCATGAACATCTCAATGCTTAAATCACATAAAACCACTAATATTAACTTTTTTTAAAGTAAAATGCATCATTTCAAGCTTAAGCTTGATGTGATTATGAGGCTAAAATGTTATATATGTAAATATCAAAATTTAGGTGTAAGACATGTAAATATATAAGAATTGTGTTTGCATGTTTGCAAACTCCCCCAAAAAACCCCATGCCAACATCATTGCTCTTCACAATGCCGCAAAACCACATCATTAGACAAAGACTCTGTAGGGAAATTCATACAATAGAAAATAATGGATCACCTCACTATGCACATGTAGACAATCATAATAATGGCTCAAATCAATAGTATGTGTGAGAGATGGTAGGAGAAAGAGACACACACATACATATATATATATATACATATATATACATATATATATAAAAAGATAAAGAGAGAGAGAGAGAGAGAAGCCTCAGCCATCACCAATAATCCCACAAGTATGCCAGAGATCATCAATATCACCACCTCTTTTAGACAGATGAATAAGCAATTTTATAGATGTCTTGGGGGTAACAGGTTGTGAGTTTAGAAGACTTATTTAGGGGCTCTTTGGGTGCAAATAGGATTAAATTCAAGTAGGATTTAGGGGCTGTTTGGTTGAGGAATGCAGTGTAGAAGAAATGCAATATATTTGGATAAAACCACATTTGAAGAAATGCAATATGTTGTAGAAGAAATGCAAGAGAAGCCTCAGCCATCACCAATAAAACCACATCATTAGACAAACACTCTGTAGGGAAATTCATACAACATAAAATAATGGATCACCTCACCATGCACATGTAGACAACCATAATAATGGCTCAAATCAGCAGTCTGTGTGAGAGATGGTAGGAGAATATATACATATATATATATATATATATATATATATATATATATATATATATATATATATATATATATATATATATATATATATATATATATATATATATATATATATATATAAAGAAAGAGAGAGAGAGAAGCCTCTACCATCACCAATAAACTCACAGGAATGCCAGAGATCATCAATATCACCACATCTTTTAGACAGATAAATAAGCAATTTTATAGCCATCTTGGGGGCAACATGTTGTGAGTTTAGAAGACTTATTTAGGGCTCTTTGGATGCAAATAAGATTAAATTCAAGTCGGATTTAGGAGCTATTTGGTTGATTGAAAAGAAATAAAAAGAAAAGGAATAAAAGAAGTTAAGTAGTATATTTGGATTAATTTAAGGTTGTTTAGTTAAAAACTCCACAAATACATGAGTTTATTTTTTTATTTGGTAAAATAAATGTAATGCTTTAGTTATGGATGTTCTTACTAGGCATTTACAGGAAGATGTACCTTGATGTATGCTTTTTGTTGATGACATTCTTCTTGTTGATAAGATTAGAGAGAGAATCCAAGAGAAACTTGATTTATGGAGGTCAACATTAGAGTCTAAAGATTTTCGTTTAAGTAGATCTAAAGAATATGGAGTGTAATTTTAGTTGTAAGTTAGTAGTAATGTGTATGACAGAACAAGTCATTAATAAGAGTGGCGACAAGATATTTAGACTCTATTGTTCAAAATGATGGTGAAATAGATGGAGATGTTATTAGTAGAATTCAAGTTGGATGGTTGAAGTGGAGGAATGCATCGACTGTGTGATAGAAAAGTTCCACTTTTAAACTTAAGGAAAATTTTATAAGATGGTGATAAGACGCAATGACTTATATGAATGCCAATAAAAGAGAAGCATAAGACTAAATTTAGTGTTACTGAGATGAGGATGAGGATAGCTTTACTCTTAGATAAAATGAAAATGAGTATGTTCGGGAAAAAGTTGAGTAGTGTGACGATAAGATTAGAGAGCCTTGATGGTTTACCACATAAAGCGTCGTCAATGATCCGACAGGAGAGTAGATGCATTAGATTTCTTTATGTTAAGAAAGATAGAGAACTAAAAGGCTTAAGATGTATAAAAAATGACCTTAGTATACTTGAATTAAATGAAAATTTGACACATAATAAGATACAATGGAGACGAAGGATTCATATAGTCGACCCTACTTAGTGGGATAAAGACTTGTTGTTGTTGTTGGTAAAATAAATGTAATGCAAAATATTTTAGGGTAGAGACTGACGGAGACCGACGGGCAGAGGCAGGGCCGGCGGCGGCGCGGCGATCGGCCATCTACCGATAAAGACACTTTACACTAGCCGATGTATTTGGAATTCGCCCAAATCGGGCGAATTCCAAATACACCAAAAATGATCATTCTAATGCATTTCAAATACACTACACATGCATTGCAATTTTATTTTGCATCATACCAAACATTCAAAAAGTTAAATTCCCTACATTTAATTTTTTTAATCTAAATGCAAGTAATCAAATAACATTGATAAATGAAAACTATTTGATATAATAAAAGTTAAATCCAATTAAATCCTCTATTTGGCTATTTATAAGGATTTAAATTAATTAAGTTAAATATGATTTTAATAATAATTATATTAAAGTTATATTTTATTATATTTATTTAATATATATGAATCTTAATTAGACTAATTAATATTTAATTTAAACTTATTAAATTGTTTAAAATAAAAATTTCTATGCAATCAAATTTAATTATGTGAATAATTATGATTAAATAATATAAATTATTAATATTAATATACCTTTTAATTAATATATTTATATTTATATTTAATTTACTTAAGAGAATATTATCAATCATAATTAATTAATAATTGCAATAAGTGAATTAAATAATAATTTTTATTTAGTTAGTTTACATAAAAATAATATAATCATAATTAAATTAACTAAAATATAATCATAATAACATAATCTATCAATTAATTAATAATTTTAAAAATATTAATTAAAAAATATTAAGCCTATATCAATTACATCTAATTTCATTAAATCACAATTAATCTAAGATAACATATTAATTAATCATAAAAATAAATCAAAACAAAAATAATAACCAGGAAAAGAAGGGTTGAAGGGATTTCAGATCAAAACCCTCGTCTTTCTACCCTTCTCCGCTGCTCGAAAAGAGAAGGTAGGAAGGAAACTCTCGTCTTTCCTCCCACCCTCCTTCGCGCGCTTCTATTTGTCTAAATCCCGTAAATTCACCTACCAACAGGATTCAATAAATCCGGATTTAACCATGCGAAAGTGGCTTTAGTGGATTACACAATGCCTCAGATTAACTTTCACCTGTTCTTTTGATCCTAAAATCGATTTAAAGATTTCAAATTTATTCTTTTTTTTGAAAAAGTTAAATACTGTTTTGCAGAATAAAAACAGTTTAAAGGAACACTAATTCAAACTTATCAAAATTAAAAAACCACGATAAAAAAGAAAACACAAAATTCGCCAAATAGTGAAACCTCTTCCAAAAACACCGTTATTGGATTTAGTTAAACCAACTTAAATCCTGCTCAAATCTTGCAACCAAACAGCTTAGGTTGTTTGGCTAAAACAATGTCAAATTTGAAAAAATTTATTTAATAAATCATACAAGTTAAGATACTGTGCTTGGCATGACCTCTGGGGAAATCTAAGAGACTAAATGTAAGAACTAATTACAAGGAACACGCCTAATTCCCGAAATCGTCTTATCTACCTTCAAACATTGTACCAACCAGAAAACCACAGCACAATTAAGGAGGAGAGGGTTCACGGCCATCCATGATGCCTCGACATTATATGGAATGTAGTAGGAAAGCATCGACCAAATCTCGGTTCTTTGAAACGAAAATATATCTTGCCAACTTGCCATCCGCATCTCACTAAACGAGGATCTCTACATCCTCTCTGATACCACACCTTACACAACCCTTTGCCGCCTTAAAATTTAAGCCGGCTGCAGCGTGAGTCGGAGATAAAGGGGAGAAGGAGTGCTCCTCCTTTATCCCTCATCCGACGCTACCAAACCTGGTAATGCACCTGGAACCCTACTTCTCGCCATTTTCATACCCGGCCTGGTCCGGAGCGCGATAACGTTGCTCCGAATATCGTCAATATTATTCGAACTCGACCCGACCTGATTCAGAGTGAACATGCTCGATGCCGTTTTAGATTTTGAGTACGAGATAAATTTAAATATTTTTATTTTTAAGTTGTATTTATTTATATAAAAATTATACTCAACTTTTTCTTAACGTGCATCATTCCAAGCATTTGACCTTAAGAGTTATGCTAATTCTAGAGCATTAAAATTTAAGATATTATCTCATCTAGTGACTCCGTGAGCCATTTCTCTAGCATTAAAATTTAAGATATTATCTCATCTAGGTGACTCCATGAGTTTGATTTTGAATTTTAATTTTCATATTTATTCTGACTATTACTAGCTCACCTATTTGTAAGAGGATTTGGATACTTTTGTACAATTTTCATATGTGTACATTTTAGAGTATACATCCTTTTTTTTCAATTTTAAACAATTGAAGGGTTTATATATTTCTTATATCTTATTATAGGTTTGAGTTATTTCAATAATTTGAGTGATTTTGTTTTTTTTTTTATATGTACTATATACATCTTAAAATGTACACTTTTTTTCAATTTTAAATCATTATGGGGTTTCTATCTCTTTATATCTTTATTGTAATTTGAGTTCTTTCAGAGAATTTGGATGATTTGATGTAGTTTTTTTATATATATATTTGCACTCAGAGTGTAATATCAATTTTAAACTCTGGGGCTTATTATATCCTCTATATATACTATTATAAGCTGATTTGAGTTATGTTTTAAAAGATTTGTGTGATTTTGGCATAATTTTCATATACATATATACAGTGTACACCTTTTTTTTTTCAATTTTAAATTACAACGGGGCTTGCTATATTCTCTTTATATACAATTATAAATTGGTTTGAGTTATTTTATGTGGAATTTGACTGATTTGGGTGTTTTTTTTCATGTGTACATCACTTTTTTTCAATTTTAAATTATTGTGTGGGGCTTCTTATCCTCTACTTTATTATAAAATAGTGAGTTGTATCCTTAGAATTTAGGTGATTTTTATGCATTTTCATGTATAGACTCACTCTAGAGTATACACCTTTTTTCAATTTTAAATTACTATGGGGCTTCTATATCCTCTCTACATGTTATTATAAGTTGGTTTAAGTTATTTTTGAAGATTTGGATGATTTTGTGCTTTTCATGTGTATACTCTGTGTCACCTTTTTTTTAATTTTAAACCACTGGGGTTTACTTATGTCTTTGTATATGTTATTGAAAGTTGTTTGTAGTTCTTTCTAGTAGGATTTGGAGGTTTTGGAGAAATTTTTCATGTGTACTCTTTTTTAATTTTAAACCACTCAGCTTGTTATATCTTTTACATCTTATTGTAAGTTGTTTGGAGTTCTTTAAGAGGATTTGAGATCTTGGTGTAGTTTTCACGTGTACTCGTATGCTCTAGAGTGTATACTCTTTTATTCAATTTTAAACTCTTGTGGGCTTTTATATCTCTATCTTATTATAAGCTGGTTTGAGTTATTTCATGGGTATTTGGCTGATTTTGGTTTTTTATGTGTACATTCTGTACATCTTAGAGTGTCACAATTTTAAAACTAACTTGTTATATCTTCTCTACATGCTATTATAAGCTGGTTTGAGTTGTATCTTGAAGAATTTAGGTGATTTTTGTGCAATTTTTTATGTGTACACTCTAGAGTGTACACCATTTTTTCAATTTTAAACCACTGTCGGGCTTGTTATATCCTCTTTACATGCTATTATAAACTGGTTTGAGTTGTATCCTAGAAAATTTGGGTGATTTTTGTGTAATTTTTTATGAGTACACTCTATACACTATAGAGTGTACACTTTTTTTTTTCAATTTTAAACCACTATGGGGCTTGTTATATCCTCTCTACATGCTATTATAAACTTATTTGAGTTGTATCTTGAAGAATTTGGGTAATTTTTGTGTAGTTTTTCATGTATAAACTCTATATATCCTAGAGTGTGCAACCTTTTTTCAATTTTAAACTATTGTGGGGTTTTCTATATCTTCTGTACATGTTATTGAAAGCTGTTTGGAGTTCTTTTCAATAAGATTTATGAGTTTTTGAAGTAGTTTTTCATGTGTACACTCTATACATTGTGGTGTGTACACTCTTTTTTCAATTTTAAATCACTGTGGGGCTTGTTATATCTTTTATACATTTGTTTGGAGTTCTTTTAGGAATTAGGGTTTGTTGGTATAATTTTTCACATGTACTCACTCTAGTGTATACCTTTTTTTCAATTTTAAACCACTATATGGGGTTTCTATATCCCTCTACATACTATTATAAAAGTTTGAGTTATTTCGGAGATTTGGGTGATTTCCATTCTAGAGATAATGTTCTCATTAATTCACTTTTATTTGAAGCTTAAAATGTAGAAATAGATAACTTTCATATGAGCCATCCACCATTAAGTGTTTATTTTTGTTGCTTTCTTGATGAAGTTGTTGTACTTTTAAGAAGGCTACATGTGCATCAATTCATTAGAATGCCTACAATTAGATTTGTCATCACTTCAATCATGTTCTATTGGAATATATATACATTGTTGCCATTTGTTTCTACAAAGTTACTTTAATTGTAGGGATGCCAATGGCATAAATCTCCATTATCAGTCCAATTCAATTGATTTTAAGAATAAAATTAAGTTGGATCCTTTGACCTCATAATTTGTGCAGTTGTACATACAATTTTTGCTTTCAAATCTTTTTATTTATTTATCATAATTATATTGTGGCATCGGACCTGATCTCCTATGCTAACGATATAAAAAAATTTGTTGATTATAATTGGCTAGGAGTAATTTGTAGCTTCCTAGTTTCACAATTTGATGTTATTACATCAAAAAATTTGACGTAGAAGGCACCCGAGTATATGAATGGCTTTGTCACTCTTCTGATGGTATATTTTACATCTTCATATTTATATTGTGCTATACACTAAAGTTAAATTATGTAAATCTTTGTAGCGATTTGGCGAGCACAAGAATCTTAAGACTAACCACTCCTTCTACAAAACTACATATGTTACGGTGGCCAAAAATAAAGTTTGTAGAGGATTTCGTTAGTGGTTTGTAAGGACACCAGGTAATGCTAATTAGATTTACTTCGTTTACATCGAAATTGATTTATTCCTATTATAAATTATCACACTTTCTTATTGGTGTAACACAGGTCTTCCTATCATTTGAAGACATAACAGAAGAGAAAATCTGGCTCCTTGAAATAGTGTCCTCTGTCCCGTAGCCAACCCACAACGAGCCCCATAGGAGCCCCATTCGAAGTCCAAGGTGTGAAACCCCAAGTGGATCTCCCTACATCTCTTCTCAATATTCTTCTCTTTCCTATGCATCTAGCCTGTCATCTGCTACTACTCTTCTAGAAAGCATTAAGATAAGATACTTTCGACTTTCCTGGGGATAGAGTATCATTTTTGAAGCTTTAATAATTAAGAGAGTAGATGGTATTGATTCGGCTAGGCGATTGATGATTCTCAAAGGTCCAAGCATGGGGAAGCTCGAGGAGCAACCACCACACACATCAGAGGGCCTTGACTGCCTTAGTAAAGGATGGGCAGTTGATTGTACAAGAAGGCCCCATATCAGATAAAGAAACTGCTCAGCCTTTACTAGGTATCATAAAATGTGGTGTGAATGTGAGACAGCTTAGAAAGAAGAAAGCTATCGTGTCCCCATTCACAAAAGTGTATATGAAGATGCACATCACTGTAAATCTAGCCTTTGTTGCCACATAAGATGCAGAGAGAGCAGAGGAGGTATTTTGTGTCTTCCTTACCACTTTAATCTAATAAAGTTGATTTGATTTCTTATGTAGGTTAAGAGAGGTTTCTACAAAGAGAAAAAGCTACCGGTAATAGTGGTTGAGGAACATCAGGAGGTGGTATTCTTTATTTTAGAAGTTTCTACTTTAGGTCATATTAAATATAACTCTTAAACATTCTTAATTTGTGGCGGTGAGCAAATAAGAATAGACTTCTCATCAAGAGATGTTCTACCTAAGCCAATGATGTAGCTCATTGACACATCTTGAGCCCAATTTAGAGACAATTAAGTCATTGCTTAGTTTATTTCATTCGGTTTCTATAAAATCACCCTTTGATTTAGATTGCTCACATGCCCATGCTGCTCACATGCATGAGTGATAGTGTATTCTTGGCCGAAAATATCATTATTACGAGAGGCCAAATTGATGAATTATTGACAAATCAATATTTGTTAAATGCATATGTTAATGCCTTTACTTATTTGTTGGCGAAGAATAATATCTATCTTGGGCATGTCCCTATCTATGTCTCATGTACCGGGTGAGTTCATGTAAGGAGGATTGGGTTATAAGATGCCTTTCAAATTTTTATTAGTTATAAGCTAATTAATTTAACTTTTCTTCAAATTCTTGCAGAGTTATGCTAAATATGGTCGACAAAAAAAAAAGCAAAATGTACATCCAATATTATTACGAGATGTTTCAAAGGCGATTTACTCTTACTTCCAATCATTAATAATCCATTGGACACTAGTGGAGCATATTAAAAAGGCATGGTTCTTCTATGACTCAACAAACCCAACCCAAGACTATTCTTCCTAATATTGTAAGAATTCTTGTCATTTTTAGTTTTTCCTAAATGCATAATTTGTAACAACTTATTGGCTTTATTTGATGCTTATGTTGATTAAATTACTCATCAAGATCTTGGCTAGAGCTTTTGAGAGCAACCCTCGGGGAATCATGTGAGTGGCATACGGTTTAATAAATAGTGTTGACTATGGCATGTTTGTGTAAATATATGGAGATAGTGGTTAGAGACCTCAATGGTAATTTGGGTATTTTGGGCAGATTATCCATATGTACACTCTAGAGTGTACATCTCTTTAGTTTTAAACCATTATGGCTTGCTATATCTTTGTACATGTTATTAGAAATGTTTAAGTTATTTTCAAGAAGATTTATGTGATTTTGATGCAGTTTTGAAGCTACACTCTGTGTGCATAGTTTTAAACCATCATTATATCCTTTATACATCTTTTAGAGTGTACATTATATATATTATGTCGTATTTACACTTTGTATACTCTTATTGTACGCTCAATACACTCTAGATGTACCTCAAATTTATAATCAAGTGTACACTCTTCTTACACTACTAATTTGAAAATCATTTTTGATAAAAATATATTAAGGAAAGTTTATATCCTTTTATATCTTAGGTGGTATATATGTACACTATACAAAACACTAATGTATACATTTCTATAGAATGTACTATATAAGTGTTAAACACTCATACTTTTTTTTATAATTAATTTGAAAATCATTTTTGATAAAATTATATTTAAAATCTTAATAAATATTATTTTATTTAAAATATATAAGATAAATCATTTATTTTGAATATATATTAAGACATAATAAGAGATAAAATTTTATAAAGTTTATAAATTTTGAATATATATATTTTGAATACATAATAAGAGATAAAATTGTGAATATATATTTAAAAAATTTTGTGATTTATACAATTCTCAACCAATACTAATGCTAATTACAATTATTATTTCTAACAAAATTTACCTTCTAATGAGGATGAGTGAACTTTCATAACACATCTTGCATTTGTGGATTTTTTAGTTTGGCCCAATAAGAATGTTTAGTAAACCTTTTCATCCATTTTTAAAAATTCCAATTTTTCAACTGTGACTATTATAATTTACATATTGATTTTTCATGTATTTGATATTTTATATAAAATATAACATGAATTTCTAGCATTTATATTTAAACTATAGGTTCATAAATTAATATGGGTTGATAAAATATTTTACATATAAAACAAGAATTCAAATCATTATATTATAAATTGGTATTATTTATTTCCATTTATTTATTTAAAATCGTTTATTTATGTTCTTTTGATTATTTGTCTAAAGTTTGTTTATGTAAATTTAATATGAAACTCAAATTTTTGATAAAAATAAATTTCAAAATTATTCAATTTATTTTAAAATAAATATATCATCCAAAAATTTAAATAAAATTTATATTATGCATATATCAACATTAATCTAATAATATTTAAGAAAAAAAAATAATTTTTATTTCTGTCTTGAAAGAAACATGTGTTGGATAATATTTTTAAGGCTCATTTTTTGTGTTTTTAACACTTATGTAAATGTTTATTCCCAATATTTCATAATATTAATTAATTATAAAAATCTTAATCAATATATATATATATATATATATATATATATATAATCTTAAATTCAATACAATTTAGAAGAGCTCAATTGATATGTATGTAAATATTAAAATAATAATAATAAATTTTGTAAAAAAAGCAAATTAAAATCTTCAAAATTTGGCATTATTTTAAAGATATAAAATGTTTTATTAGTTCTTATCTAAAGTTCATCATAGTTAATTATTCTTAAGAAAAATAAATCACATCTTAAAATTAGATGATTGTTGTTCAAATATATATCAATTGGTTTATTTTTTAAAAAAAAAGTGTATGGATCAAAATGAGAGAGTTATTATTAGGAGATTATGAAATATTCTTAAAACTAGTAGCTAGTAAACATTAATCTATCATATGGTTAGCTTTTATATTTTCAAAAAAAGATTTTATATGTTTGAGTTAACATTTCATTAGTTAAGACTTATACTCTAGCACAAGATTGTTAAGATGCAAGAGATGAACTTATATATTTAAAATATCCTAGATCCTAAATCTAGGGAGCTTTGGGAGGAAGTAAACTAAATCTAAAAAAAAATGGGTATTATTTATCTAGGGAGTAAACCACATTTGGTTATTTATTAAGCTTGGGTGGTAGCTAACTTCTCCCATTTTAAATTCATGTACAAGTATTATGCTTTTCAAGATGGTTAGATTATTATTTTAAAAAAGAACTAAGTCCTTAAACTCACTCTAAGAGATTTATAGAGCATTTTGAAAAATGGCTTAATCTAATGCAAATCTTATCATATTTTTATTTGATTTTGACTATTTATTTTGACAGGCTATATTTTATATGCCTAAATGCATGATAAAATTGATTATGGGCTAAATCAAAGAAAGAGATATTCTTCATCATGCTCTAAAGTTAAGCCACTATCAAAAGATTGAAGCCCTCTTAGCAAGAGTAAAATAATGATATACATGATATTAAACATACAATCATTCAAAAAGGGTTGTTAAATATTTTATTATCTTTAATTCTAGGCTTATGGATTATGGGTTATTTTAAAAAATAATTATGAGTTGTTAGCTTGGGTAAAAAATTATTTTTTATCTTAGAGCTTTGCATAATACAATCACTAATCATTATAAAATGCATAATTTTTTTGATACATAAGCTAAACAAAATATCAAACAATTTTATAAAGCTACTATAAAAAGAATAAGAGGTCTTGGAGTGCTTACAACTCAAAAAAAAAAATGGGTAGCCAGCACCCTATACAAAGATTATAAGAGAATAGTTATAATTACAAAGATGAATGTTATGGAGGTCTTCATTCTTCATTCTTCATTCTTTTTTGACTTGATTTAGATGTTTGCTCCAAAGGCTTCACATGATACATAAGACTTGGTCTTTAAACTAATGCTCATCCAAATCTCCCATAATAATCTAATGCAAAATTATATTAAAAGAAGGAAAGTAAATCTAGATACATGTGCAAAATAAATTTTAACTATATAGTTATGAATAATTTAGACTTAGCATGTGGATGGATAACCAAGCTCACTTGTCTTAATTTGGGTTAGCTTAGAGGCATAAGCAACTTGCATAAAAGTATTTATATTTTATTATATCGCTTAAGCACAAGAAAATATGATTAATATGTCATTTATACACTTTCATACATCTATAATAGTACATCACAAAATAAGCATCATCAAATGATGACCCAAACATAAGGCTAGAAGTGGTGACTTAATGTATGTGCATTGGCTATGTGGTATGTCCTAACTAGACTTTAGAGTTGTAATTTTTTGTGAAGATTTAATTTATAAATGGTTAATTTCTCTTTAAGTGATTTAATTGATTTGAAACTTTACTTAATTTTTTTTCATATGGCTTACACTTAACAACTAAGTGATAAAAGAAGAAAAAGAGGGACCTCTCATTCCTACCTTAAGTTCTAAAGCAAATTAATTAGCTTGATTATAGAATGGCTTATTACATGTTTTAATCAACCTTGAGTTTAAGTTCACTCTAAATCACCTTATTCAATAAGAAAGACATCTTAAGATTAATTAGAATGAATTACCATCACATAACACATATTTATTCATTTCTTTTCATCATGCATATCATACATATGATTAAATAAGCATAGCTATACATATAATTTGTATCTACACTTAAATGATGAATGTGGTATATGTGTTTGGAATTAATATTTCATTTGATTGAATGATTTTATCATATTAATTAAAGTTATATCTAAATTCTTATGCAAAATATAAGAAAAGAACATGTCTAATCAATCAACCAAATAAATGATTGAAAAGAGGGTTCTTATTCATTAGCTAAGTACACATTCACATGTATAAAAGTTTTAAGTATATCACCATTGTTCTACACAGGTAAGATACAAGACCTACTTGAGTTACTTAAAGCCTTCGGGATGTCCATACTAATATACTACATATACGGGATGTAACTATAAGAATAGGAAAATCCAAAAAAAATTATATTTGATTTATTTGATTTATGATTCTTATTCATATCATACATACATATGTATAAGAGTTTTAAGTAGGTGATGACATTGTTCTACACCCAAGGCGTAAGGTACCTACTTGGTAAAAGCTTAAGCATATCCGGAATAATATACCACTTTTCTTATATACATATGAATATAAAAGAACCATAAGAATGAGAAGTCATGCAAGAAGTCATATTTGATTTGATTATATGATTTACATATGTGATATGAAATTCTTCCTAAGTCTTAATATGGAGATACATAGGAATAGATTTAGACAAATATTGTGTTCTTTTCAAATAAACTATTATTGTAAATCCCATGTAAATCTATACAAGGTAAGGAAATAGAGCTTCATATTACATATCTTAGATTATGAACACATGCAAATTTATAGATACTTGTAATTAACATCACTCCATATATATTATAATTGATTTATAGGCTTTTTAAAGATAACTTTTGATTTAATAGTAATAATACACTATTTTTAATTTAGATCAACACATGTAATTTGACATAGAAGTAACCATTTTATTTTGTTAATTTTAAAAGAAATGAATGCATGATTACAAATGACAAATAATATTTAACATGATTGGAAAGAAATAAAAGAACATAAGCACATGATCTCATTTATTCCAATTAATTTCTAAGGACAATCATACTAAATAAGGCTATTTAAAAAAATCAAAGTTCTTTAATGACATTTTTAATTTTGAGTTTGATTTGATTTAGAAATGTGAAAAATGTTTGCTAATCCTAATCTCATTTTCTATGTGTGAGTTAATTTGGTTTAATGAAGAATATTTATGTTGATTTTATATTTTAATTTGGTTAAGCTATGAATTAAGTGAATTAATTAACCCTTACACATCACCTTAAGTTAATTAACTAATTAATAATGAGCCAATATGATATGCAACCACATGAAAAAGTAAATTTGCAATGCTCTAAGAATTGAAATGGGCTAATGCAATTAGCTCATGATTAATAGTTTAATTAGGCTTAAGGGATCTCTAAACTACTTTTATGGTTTTCTCACATGTGTGCTAACCATAATTTCATTATCTCTCACTTTGGGTTATAGAACATCGAAAGAGCTACCCAAGATTGATTAAGGTTTCTTAGATATGAAGTAAATTTTAAATTGAGTTAATCAACTCATTAATCCATTGATTAAGCATGTTGATTAAT
>CM038218.1:84660605-84719075 GCA_021442155.1 Cymbidium sinense | reverse complement strand
ATGTGTTTATGTGATGGTAATTATAATTAATCTTAAGATGTCTTTCTTATTGAATAAGGTGATTTAGAGTGAACTAAACTCAAGGTTGATTAAAACATGTAATAAGCCATTCACTAAATATAATCAAGCTAATTAATTTGATTTAGAAGTAACTTAAGGTAGGAATGAAAGAGAGGTCCCCTCTTTTTCTTCTTTTTATCACTTAGTTGTTAAGTGTAAGCCATATGAAAAAAAAAATTAAGTAAAATCTTCAAATCAATTAAATCACTTAAAGAGAAATCAACCTTTTATAAATTAAATCTTTCACACTTAACAAAATTACAACTCTAAAGTCTAGTTAGGACATACCACACAAGCCTTAATGCACACATTAGATTAAGTCACCACTTCTAGCTTTATGTTAGGGCAGTGTATCATTTGATGTATGCTTATTTTATGATGTACTATTATAGACTGGATGTTAAGGTGTATGTGCATAGTCTGGATGTTAGGCTGATATTAGTCTAATCATATTTTCTGTAGGGGTTGTGCTTAAGGGGCCGATGTAATAAAAATATAAATACTTTTGCTGTGCAGGTTGCTTATGCCTCTAAGCATAACCCAAATTAAGATAGGTGGGCTTGGTTATCCATCTGCGGGGTGCTAAGTCTAAATTATTCATATAACTGCTTGGGTTGTATGGTGTGTTTAGTTAAAATTTATTTTGCACATGTAGCTAGATTTACTTTCCTTCTTTTAATGTAATTTTGCATTAGGATTAGGATAAGTATTATGGGAGATTTGGATGAGCATTAGTTACAAGACCAAGTCTTATGTATCATGTGAAGCCTTTGGAGCAAACACATCTAAATCAAGTCAAAGAATGAAGAATGAAGAATGAAGACCCCCATAACATTCATCATTTGTAATTATAACTATTCTCTTATAATCCGGGTTATATAAGGGTAGAGCTTGGCTACCCACATTTTTTTTTGAGTTGTAAGGCGGTACCCACCCGCACGGGCCTCTTATTCTTTTATAGTAGCTTTATAAAATTATTTGATATTTTGTTTAGCTTGTGTATTAAAAAAATTATGCATTTTCATAATTTATTTATGATTAGTGATTGTTGTATGGCCTGGATGTGATTAGGCTCCTAAGATAAAAAAATAATTTTCTACCCAAGCTAACAACTCATAACTAATTTTTTTAAAATAACCCATAACCTCACATAAAAGCCTAGGCATTAAATTAAGATAATAAAATATTTAACAATCCTTTAGCTGAAGATTGTATGCTTAATATCATGCATATCAGATTATTTTACTCTTGCTAAGAGAGGGCTTCAATCTTTGCTAGATAGTAAGGGCTTAACTTTTGAGAGCCTATGATGGAAGAACACCTCTTTCTCTTTTGATTTAGCCCATAATCAATTTCATCATGCATTTAGGCATATAAAATCCTATAGCCTATGTCAAAATAAATAGTCCAAAATCAAATAAAAATATGATAAGATTTGCATTAGATTAAGCCATTTTTCATACCACACATGCTCTAGTCTCTTAGAGAATGAGTTTAAGGACTTAGTTTCTTTTTTAAAATAATAACAATCTAACCATCTTGTAAAGCATAATACTTGCCTACATGAATTTAAAACGTAGGAGGAGTTAGCGAGCTACCACTCCAAGTGGTAATAAGTCCAACAGTCAGGTGGTTTACTCCCTCTTGTGGAGGTAAATAATATACCCATTTTTTCACCTTAGATTTAGGTTGTGCTTTGGCTCTCCCCAAGCTCCCTAGATTTAGGATCTAAAGTCGATATTTTCCTTCGATCTACTAGCATAAGTTCTCATCTCTTAGGCATCCTAACAATCTTGTGTTGCTAGAGTATAAGTCTTAACTTTCTAATGAAATGTTAACTCAAACATATAAAATCTTTTTTTGAAAATATAAAGCTCAACCATAGGATAGACTGGAATGTTCACTAGGCTACTTAGTATTAAGAATATTCCATACTTATCTCCTTTGGCTTAGATAATAACTCTCTCATTTTGATCCATCCACTTGATTTTCTAAAAAATAAACCAATTTATTGATAGTCCTATCTTTGAATTCTTTAGAGACAATAATCATCTACTTTAATCGAGAGTATTCTTAAGAGATTCATTTTCCTTAAGAAGTAATTAACTATGTGGGCTTGCCCCCATAGGAAACTTTAAGACAGTAACTAATAAAAATATTTTATATCTTTAAGACAGCAATGCCAAATTTTGAGAAGATTTTAATTTGCCCTTTTAACAAAATTTATTATTATTATTTTAATATTTACATACATATCACTTGAGCTCTTATAAATTGTATTGAATTTAAAGATTATATATATATATATATATATATATATATATATATATATATATATATATATATATATATATATATATATATATTAAGATATTTTATAATTAATTAATATTATGAAATATTGGGAATAAAAGACACTTACATAAGTGTTAAAAACACAAAAAATGAGCCTTAAAAATATTATCCAACACATGTTTCTTTCAAGACGGGTGAACATAAATTATCAAAGATTTTTTTTCTTAAATATTATTAGATTAATGTTAATATAAGCATAATATAAATTTTATTTAAATTTTTGGATGATATATTTATTTTAAAATAAAATGAATAATTTTGAAATTTATTTTGATCAAAAATTTGAGTTGCATATTAAATTTACATAAACAAACTTTGGACAAATAATCTAAAGAACAGAAAGCTCGAACGACGAAATAAATAAATGGAAATAAATGGGTCTGCGCACCAATTTATACGCATAGTTGATTTGAATTCTTGTTTTTATATGTAAAATATTTTATCAATCCATATTAATTTTTATGAACCTATAGTTTAAATATAAATGCGAGAAATTCATGTTATATTTTTATATAAAAAATCAAATACATGAAAAAATCAATATGTAAATTATAATAGTCATTATATGCAGTTGCAAAATTGGAATTTTAAGTAAAAATGGATGAAAAGGTTTACCTAAACATTCTCTAGGGTTGGGCCAACTGAAAAAAATCCACAAATGCAAGATGTGTTATGAAAGTTCACTCATCCTCATTAGAGAAGGTAAATTTTGTTAGAGAAATAATAATTGTAATTAGCATTAGTATTGGTTGAGAATTGTATAAATCACAAAATTTTTAAATATATATTCACAATTTTATCTCTTATTATGTATTCAAAATATATATTCAAAATTTTACCAAACTTGTATAAAATTTTATCTCTTATTATGTATTAATATATATTCAAAATAAATGATTTATCTTTTATATTTTTAAATAAAAATAATATTTATTAAGATTTCCTAAATATAATTTTTTATCAAAAATGATTTTCAAATTAGTGTATAGAGTGTACAAAGTGTACACTCAGGAGTGTACAGTTTGTACACTTGAGTCTACAGAGTGTACACTCTAGTGTACACTCATATCTGAGTGTATAAAGTGTACAGAGTGTACATAATGTATATAATGTACACTCTAAAAGATGTATAAAGGATATAGCAACTCCAACAGTATTTTAAAACTAAAAAAAATAGGTGCACACCGAGTGCGCTTGAAAAAAACTCATCAAAATCACATAAATCTTCTTGAAAATAACTCAAACTAGCTTCTAATAACATGTACAAAAAATATAAGCCCACAATGATTTAAAATTAAAAAAGGGGTGTAAGAGTGTACATATGGATAACCTCAAAAATACCCAAATTACCAAATTCTACAAAGTCAACATTTATTTTGCCCTGATATCAATTTTTTCCATTCAAAATTATGTAAGACTTCCTATACAATTTTACCTACTATTTCTAGCAATGTAGAAGTTTCCATATATATATATATATATATATATATATATATATATATATATATATATATATATATATATATATATATATATAGCATAAGTTAGAGTTATAGGATGCATCAACAATTTCCTTCAAAGGAGGACTATGGAGGTGTCGCCATATACAAGCTATATCTTTCTTAGAAATGTGTTAACTTCAACATGCATCTTAATTATTCTTATTTTATTATAATCTATAGTTTTGGTCACTAAACCCACCAAATATAGAAGTAAGATCAATTAAACCCTCAATAATTAAACTTCAGTATGCATTAATAAGATAAAAAAGTATGATGTCATTAATAAGAAAGGTTTTTGCTTATTAATGAGCTTCCATAAGATTGTTGTTATTTGTTTCCATGTAAGCAGAGTGTTTACCAGAAATATCATAAATTTATTAGCTAATTTCAAACATTATAATTACATCAAGCTGACATATCATGATTAACCATATCAAGTTCATCCTAGAGTCATAGCTAAACATATAAATGATGTTTCAAATTCACACAAGAAGAACATACCTTCGCCATTTCATCCCTAATTTAGTGATGGCATCCTTTGGTGTCATAAAGCATTTAATATGTACAACAACCATCAAGTCAATATTCTATAACTGGTTATTTCATAGTTAAATAAAAAATAGCGTAAGCAAACTTTGCTCTGAAGAAGTTCATCTTCTTTGGCCAATCTTGATGCTCAGTCCAGTCCACTAGAGGTCTGCTAACCACTATCTCCATATATTTACACACAAACATGCCATAATATATTTTATTAAACGGTATGCCACATCATGGTCATTCACGAGGGTTGCTCTCAAAAGCGGCTCATCTTGAGTAATTTGATCGACATAAGCATCAAATAAAGCCAATAAGTTTGTTACAAATTATGCATTTAAGAAAAACTAAAATGACAAGAATTCTTACAATATTAGGAAGAATAGTCTTATGGGTTGGGTTTGGCAGTGAGTCATAGAAGAACCATGCCCCTTTCTTAATATGCTCCACTAGTGGTGTCCAATGCTAATTATTAATGATTGGAAGTAAGAGTAAATCAGTCCTTGAAATACTATCTGCAGTAATATACTGGATGTACATTTTGCTTTTCTTTGTCGGGCCATAATTAGCATAACTCTGCAAGAATTTGAAGAAAAGTTAAATTAACTAGCTTATAACTAATAAAAATGTGAAAGGCATCTTATAACCCAATCCTCCTTACATGAACTCACCCAGTGTAGACATGAGACGTATAGATAGGGGACATCTAGCCCAGGATAGATATTATTCTTCTCGGCCAACAAATAAGTAAAGGCATCAACATATGCATCTAGCAAATATTGATCTGTCAATAATTCATCAATTTGGCCTCTGGCAATAATGATATTTTCGGCCAAGAATACACTATCACTCCTGCATGTGAGCAACATGGGCATGTGAGCAATCTAAATCAAAGGGTGATTTTATAGAAACTGAATGAAATAAACTAAGCAATGACTTAATTGTCTCTAAATTGGGCTCAAGATGTGTCAATGAGCTACATCATTGGCTTAGGTAGAACATCTCTTGATGAGAAGTCTATTATCTTATTTTCTTCAGCTGGCCGCAATAAATCAAGAATGTTTAAGAGTTTTATTTAATTTGAACTAAAGTAGAAACTTCTAAAATGAAGAATACCACCTCCTGATGTTCCTCAACCACTATTACTGCAGTTGCTGGTTGTTTCTCTATTGTAGGAACCTCTCTCTTAACCTACATAAGAAATCACTGAAATCAACTTTATTAGATTAAAGTGGTGAGGAAGACACGAAATACCTCCTCTGCTCTCTTTGCATCTTGTGTGGCAACAAAGGCTAGATTTACAGTGATGCGCATCTTCCTATACACTTTTGTGAATGGGGACGAGATAGATTTCTTCTTTCTAAGCTGTCTCACATTCACACCACGTTTTATGATGCCTAGTAAAGGCTGAGCAGTTTCTTTATCTGATATGGGGCCTTCTTGTACAATCAACTGCCCATCCTTTACTAAGGCAGTTTCTGAAGGCCCCTCTAGATGTGTGCCCTGGGTGGCTGCCCCTATGCTAGCCTCTTCAGGAGCTTCCCCCATGCTTGGACCTTTTGTCAGACATGCCTCAATGACATTTGCGTGAATCAATACCATCTACTCTCAATTATTAAAGCTTCAAAAATGATACTCATCCCCGGGGCCTTGAAAGCTGAAAGTATCTTTCTATCTCAATGTTTTCTAGAAGAGTAGGGTGACATGCTAGATGCATAGGAAAGAGAAGAATATTGAGAAGAGATGTAGGGAGATCCACTTGGGGTTTCACACTCTGGACTTCGAATGGGGCTCCTATGGGGCTCGTTGTGGGTTGGCTACGGGACAGAGGGCACTATTTCAAGGAGCCAGGTTTCCTCTTCTATTATATCTTCAAATGATAGGAAGACTTGTGTTACACCAATAAGAAAGTGTGATAATTTATAATAGGAATAAATCAATTTTGATGTAAACGAAGTAAATCTAATTAGCATTACCTGGTGTCCTTACAAACCACTAACAGAATCCTCTACAAACTTTATTTTTGTAAACCGTAACATATGTAGTTTTGTAGAAGGAGCGGTTAGTCTTAAGATTCTTGTGTGCTCTGCAGCCCAAATCTGCTACAAAGATTTACATAATTTAACTTTAGTGTATAGCACAATATAAATATGAAGATGTAAAATGTACCATCGAGAGGACAAAGCCATTCATATACTGCCTTCTACGTCAAAATTTTGATGTAATAACATCAAATTATGAAACTAGGAAGCTACAAATGACTCTAGCCAATTATAATCAATAAATTTTTCTATATTTAGCATAGAGATCAATCACGCTATATAATTATGATAAATAAATAAAAAGATTTGAAAGCAAAAACTGTATGTACAACTGCACAAATTGTGCTGAGGTTAACGGGCGATCCAACTTCTCAATTTTATTCTTAAAATCAATTGAATTGGACTTCGATAATGGAGATTTATGCCATTGGCATCCCTACAATTAAAGTAACTTTATCTATTGTGAAACAAATACAGTGGCAACCAATGTATATATATTCCAATAGAACATGATTGAAGTGATGACAGCCGAATCCTGTTGAACTGTAGGCATTCTAATGAATTAATGCACATGTAGCCTTCTTAAAAGTACAACAACTTCATCAGTAAAGCAACCTAAAATAGAGTCAAGCACTGCTTTAATGGTGGATGGCCTGCATATGAAAGTTATCTATTTCTCAAACATTTTAAGCTTCAAATAAAAAGTGAATTAATGAGAACATTATCTCTAGAATGGAAATCACCCAAATCTCCCAGGAAATAACTCAAACTAGCTTATAATAGTATGTAGAGAGGATATAGCAAGCCCCATAATGGTTTAAAATTGAAAAAAAAGGGTATACACTCTAGAGTGTACAGAGTATATATGTGAAAAATTATACCAACAAACCCTAATTCCTCTTAGAAAGAACTCCAAACATATTACAATAGCATGTATAAAAGATATAACAAGCCCCACAGTGATTTAAAATTGAAAAAAGAGTGTACAGTCCACAATGTATAGAGTGTATACATGAAAAACTACTTCAAAAACCCATAAATCTTATTGAAAAGAACTCCAAACAGCTTCCAATAATATGTACAAAAGACATAGCAAACCCCACAATAGTTTAAAATTGAAAAAAGGTTGCACACTCTAGGATGTATAGAGTGTACACATGAAAAACTACACAAAAATTACCCAAATTCTCCAAGATACAACTCAAATCAGCTTATAATAGCATGTAGAGAGGATATAACAAGCCCCACAGTGGTTTAAAATTGAAAAAAAATAGTGTACACTCTAGAGTGTATAGAGTGTACACATTAAAAATTGCACAAAAATCACCCAAATTTCCTAGGATACAACTCAAACCAGCTTATAATAGCATATAGAGAGGATATAACAAGCCCGATAGTGGTTTAAAATTGAAAAAAATGGTGTACACTCTAGAGTGTACACATAAAAAATTACATAAAAATCACCTAAATTCTCCAGGATACAACTCAAATCAGCTTATAATAGCATGTAGAGAAGATATAACAAGTCCCTTAGTGGTTTAAAATTGAAAAAAGGTGTACACTCTAAGATGTACAGAATGTACACATAAAAATTGCATCAAAATCAGCCAAATACCCATGAAATAACTCAAACCAGCTTATAATAGCATATAGAGAGAATATAGCAAAACAAGAGTTTAAAATTGAATAAAAGGTATACTCTCTAGAGCATATAGAGTGTACACGTGAAAAACTACACCAACAGATCTCAAATCCTCTTAGAAAGAACTCCAAACAACTTACAATAGCATGTACAAAAGATATAACAAGCCCCAGAGTGGTTTAAAATTGAAAAAGGAGTGTACACATGAAAAATTGCTCCAAAACCTCCAAATCCTACTAGAAAGAACTACAAACAACTTTCAATAACATATACAAAAGATATAGTAAACCCCACATTGGTTTAAAATTGAAAAAAGGTGTACACTAGAGTGTACATAAAACACTAAAATCATTCAAATCTTTCAGAAAATAACTTAAACCAACTTATAATAACATGTAGAGAGGATATAGCAAGCCCCCATAGTAATTTAAAATTGAAAAAAAAAAGGTATATACTCTAGAGTGTACAGAGTCTACACATGAAAAGCTGCATAAAAATCACCTAAATTCCCAAGGATACAACTCAGACCAGCTTATAATAGCATATAGAGGGGGATATAGCAAGCCCCACAGTAATTTAAAATTGAAAAAAAGTGATGTACACATGAAAAAAAAATACCTAAATCAGTCAAATTCCACATAAAATAACTCAAACCAGTTTATAATTGTATATAAAGAGAATATAGCAAGTATAGTAATTTAAAATTGAAAAAAAGGTGTACACTATAGTGTCTATAATAAATATGAAAAATTATGCCAAAATCACACAAATCTTTTAAAACATAACTCAAACAAGCTTATAATAGTATATAAAGAGGATATAATAAGCCCAGAGTGGTTTAAAATATGGTGTACACTCTAGAGTGTACAGAATATACTCATAAAAAACTATATCAAAATCATCCAAATTCTCTTAGAAAGAACTCCAAACAGTTTACAATAGCATGTACAAAAGAGATAGAAACCCCATAATGATTTAAAATTGAAAAAAAGTATGTACATTTTAAGATGTATATAATGTACATATAAAAAAAATTACCAAAATCACTCAAATTATCCAGGAAATAACTCAAAGAACATAATAACATATAAGAAATATATAGCAAACCTTCAGTTGTTTAAAATTGAAAAAAAAAAAGATGTATCTCTAAAATGTACAGAACATATACATGAAAATTGTACAAAAATTATCCAAATCCTCTTGCAAATAGGTGAGCTAGTAATAGCCAGAATAAATATGAAAATTCTAAATCTCTAAAATTCAAGTGGCTCACGGAGTCACCTAGATGAGATAATATCTTAAATTTTAATGCTCGAGTATTAGCATAATTCTTAAGGAAGGTCAATTGCTCGGATTGATGAACGTTAAGAAAAAGTTGAGTATATTTTTTACATAAATAAATACAACTTAAAAATAAAAATATGTAAATTTATCTCGTGCTCAAAATCTAAAACGGCATCGAGCATAGGTCGGGTCGAGTTCGAATAATATTGACGATATTCGGAGCAACGTTATCGCGCTCGGACCAGGCCGGGTATGAAAATGGCGAGAAGTAGGGTTCCAGGTGCATTACCAGGTTTGGTAGCGTCGGATGAGGGATAAAGGAGGAGCACTCCTTCTCCCCTTTATCTCCGACTCACGCTGCAGCCGGCTTAAATTTTAAGGCGGCAAAGGGTTGTTGTAAGTGGTATCAGAGAGGATGTAGAGATCCTCGTTTAGTGAGATGCGGATGGCAAGTTGGCAAGATATATTTTCGTTTCAAAGAAACGAGATTTGGTCGATGCTTTCCTCCTACATTCCATATAATGTCGAGGCATCATGGATGGCCTGAAAAGGCAACCGGTGCAGCCGGCAACTATTTGAACCTTTTAGGGCTTCAGTTGTGTGCTGTGAGTGAAAGCTTGTTCTCTCTCGGTTTGGTTGCAAGATTTAGCCAATGTTTGTCTAAGAGGTAGATCTAAGGGATTTCAAAGCATCTGTCGCAACTGTTGTCCTTGTACAACATTCTTTACATCGGTTGAGTCTCTTTCCTCTCTCCATTTTCCCCAGAGAGCCAATTTCCGGTAGGATCTTAAAGGACTTGTATGATTTAAATAATTTTTGGTCAAATCATGTGACATTGTTTTTTTTTGCAAGTAAAGCTTTCTGTTTTGCTATGATTTCTCCGTCCGTTTCAAGATTTAACGCTGTTGGCGAAATCCCGAGAGTGGTTGGGTATATGAAGAGGTTTCACTATTTCTCTCTGGCGAATTTTCTCGTGAACTCCTCTCCTCCTTAATTGTTATCGTGGTTTTCTGGAAATTGGGTACAAACGGAAGGAGATAAGACGAGTTTCGGGAATTAGGCGTGTTCCGTAATTAGTTCGCAATTTAGTTAGATTTCACAGGTCATGCCAAGCACAGTATTTAACTTCACTATGATTTATTAAATCGAATTTTACAGAATTTGTTAAATCCTACTTTTAGCCAAACAACCTAAGGGCATGTTTGGTTGCAAGATTTGAGCAGGATTTAAGTTGGATTTAACTAAAATCCAGCCAAACGGTGTTTTTGGACAAGTTAAAGCTGAGGCATTGTGTAATCCACTAAAGCCACTTTCGCATGGTAAAATCCGGATTTATTGAATCCTGTTGGTAGGTGAATTTACGGGATTTAGACAAATAGAAGCGCGCGAAGGAGGGTGGGAGGAAATACGAGAGTTTCCTTCGCTACGCCTCCCTTCTCATTTTCGAGCAGCAGCGGAGCGGAAGGGTAGAAAGACGAGGGTTTTGATCGCTGAAATCCCTTGAAACCCTTCTCTTTTCCTGGTTATTATTTTTTGTTTTGATTTATTTTTATTTAGATAATGATTAATTAATATGTTATCTTAGATTAATTATGATTTAATGAAATTAGATGTAATTGATATAGGCTTAATATTTTTTTAATTAATATTTTTATTATTAATTAATTGATAGATTATGTTATTATGATTATATTTTAGTTAATTTAATTATGATTATATTATTTTTATGTAAACTAATTAAATAAAATTTATTATTTAATTCACTTATTGCGATTATTAATTAATTATGATTGTTAATATTCTCTTAAGTAAATTAAATATAAATATAAATGTATTAATTAAAAGGTATATTAATATTAATAATTTATATTATTTAATCATAACTATTCACATAATTAAATTTGATTGCATAGAAATTTTTATTTTAAATAATTTAATAAGTTTAGATTAAATATTAATTAGTCTAATTAAGATTCATATATATTAAATAAATATAATAAAATATAACTTTAATATAATTATTATTAAAATCATATTTAACTTAATTAATTTAAATCCTTAAATAAATAGCCAAATAGTGAGGATTTAATTGGATTTAACTTTTATTATATCAAATAGTTTTCAGATTTATCAAGATGTTATTTGGTTACCTGTATTTAAAGTGTAAAGTAAACCAAATGCAGGGAATCTAACTTTTTGATTGTTTGGTATGATGCAAAATAAAATTGCAATGCATGTGTAGTGTATTTGAAATGCATTAGAATGATCATTTTTGGTGTATTTGGAATTTGTCCGATTTGGGTGAATTCCAAATACATCTAGATAAAGTGTCTTTCTCGGATGGCCGCCGCCGCCTCTGCCCTCCCTCTGCCAATGCCGTCGGTCTCGTCTCTCACTGCAACCTCAAAATATTTTGCATTACATTTATTTCTAAAATACAACAATAAACCTTTATCCCACTAAGTGGATCATATGAATCCTTCGTCTTCAATGTATCTATTATGTGTCAAATTCTCATTTAATTTAAGTATACTAAGGTCATTTTTTATACATCTTAACAAGTCTTTTTTGCTCTATTTTCTTAATATAAGACAAATCTAATGCATCTACTCTCCGCGGATCATTGACGAGACGCTTTATGTGGACCAAAGGCGACTCTCTAATCTTATCTCGAGCTACTCAACTTTTTCCGAACATACTCATTTAGCATTTTATCTCTAAGAGTAAAGCTATCATCATCCAGCATAAATCTTTAATCTTATGCTTCTCTTTTATTGGCATTCGCCATATAAGTCATCTGCGGTCTTATCACCATCTTATAAAATTTTCCTTAAGTTTAAGTGGAACTTTTCTATCACACAAGTCATGCATTCCTCCACTTCAACCATCCAACTTGAATTCTAATAACATCTCCATCTATTTCACCATCATTTTGAACAATAGAGCCTAAATATCACAATCACTCTTATTAATGATTTGTTAATGCAAAAACTACTAACTTCTACAACTAAAATTACACTCTATATATTCGGTTTTAGATCTACTTAAAACAAAACCTTTAGACTCTAATGTTGACCTCCATAATTCATGTTTCTCTTGGATTCCTCTCTAGTCTTATCAACAAGAAGAATGTCTTCAACAAAAGGATACCAAGGTACATCTTCCCTGTAAATGCCTAGTAAGAACATCCATAACTAAAGCATTACATTTATTTTACCAAATAAAAAAAATAAACTCATGTATTTGTAGAGTTTTTAACTAAACACCTTAAAGTAATCCAAATATACTACACTTCTTTTACACTGCATTCCTTTTACACTGTATTTCTTTTCAGTCAACCAAATAGCCCCTAAATTCGACTTGAATTTAATCTTATTTGCACCCAAAGAGCCCCTAAATAAGTCTTCTAAATTCACAGCATGTTGCCCCCAAGATGTCTATAAAATTGCTTATTTATCTGTCTAAAAGAGGTGGTGATATTGATGATCTCTGGCATTCCCGTGAGTTTATTGGTGATGGTAGAGGCTTCTCTCTCTCTCTCTCTCTCTTTATATATATATATATATATATATATATATATATATATGTCTCTTTCTCCTACCATCTCTCACACAGACTGCTAATTTGAGCCATTATTATGGTTGTCTACATGTGCATGGTGAGGTGATCCATTATTTTATGTTGTATGAATTTCCCTACAGAGTGTTTGTCTAATGATGTGGTTTTATTGGTGATGGCTGAGGCTTCTCTTGCATTTCTTCTACAACATATTGTATTTCTTCAAATGTGGTTTTATCCAAATATATTGCATTTCTTCTACACTGCATTCCTCAACCAAACAGCCCCTGAATCCTACTTGAATTTAATCCTATTTGCACCCAAAGAGCCCCTAAATAAGTCTTCTGAACTCACAACCTGTTGCCCCAAGACATCTATAAAATTGCTTATTCATCTGTCTAAAGAGGTGGTGATATTGATGATCTCTGGCATACCTGTGGGATTATTGGTGATGGCTGAGGCTTCTCTCTCTCTCTCTCTTTATCTTTATATATATATATATATGTATATATATGTGTGTGTGTCTCTTTCTCCTACCATCTCTCACACATACTACTGATTTGAGCCATTATTATGATTGTCTACATGTGCATAGTGAGGTGATCCATTATTTTCTATTGTATGAATTTCCCTACAGAGTCTTTGTCTAATGATGTGGTTTTGCGGCATTGCGAAGAGCAATGATGTTGGCATGGGGTTTTTTGGGGGAGTTTGCAAACATGCAACGAAATTCTTATATATTTACATGTCTTACGCCTAAATTTTGATATTTACATATCTAACATTTTAGCCTCATAATCACATCAAGCTTAAGCTTCAAATGATGCATTTTACTTTAAAAAAGTTAATATTAGTGATTTTTTATGTGATTTAAGCATTGAGATGTTCATGGATTTGCAATTATTAGGTCATCAACCATGTTTTAGGTTTTCTTCTATCAACTACTGCTATTGCGTATGATTTGCAGGAATTGGATGAGAGGAAATGAAGTAGGTAATGGCAGAGAAATTGAACTGAACTAGTTTTGGCTAATCGTTTGGTTGAGTAAATATTTAGAAATGTAATTTTGGTTTTTATTGTTTTGGAGGAAAATGAGCAACCAAATGTTATTAATGCCTCTTTTTTATTGTATGTTTCTCTTGAGCTTACGAGGGAATCAGAAAGAGAAATATGGTGAAGTCAATTTATTTTGACTTATAGCACACCATGTGAGCATTTATCTTCTTTATTTGTATCATGTCTTGTATGGAGTGTAATTTTAGTTATAGAAGTTCTATTGGTGGGGTTGTGACATTGGGTGAATAAGTCATTAAAAAGAGTGAACGTTTCAGATATCTTGGGCTATTGTTCAAAATGATGGAGAAATAGATGAGGGTGTTATTAGTAGAATTCAAGTTAGATGGTTGAAGTGGAGGGATGTATCTGACTTGTTTTGTGATAGAAAAGTACATCGTAGACTTATGGAAAATTTGTAAGATGGTAGTTAGACCTGCAATGATTTATGGCGCAGAATATTGGTCATTAATAGAGAAGCATAAAATTAAGTGTTGCAGAGATGAGGATGCTCAGGTGGATGAGTTGCTTTACTCTTAGAGATAAAATGTAAAATGAATATTATGAAATGGTTAGAGTAGCTCGAGTGGCAGATAAGATTAGAGAGAGTCGCCTTAAATGGTTTGGTCACTTAAAGTGTTGGCGTCTGATGACCTAGTTAGGAGAGTAGATGTATTAGATTCGCATTATGCTAAGAAAGATAGAGGTAGACTAAAAAGACATAGTTAGAATGTATAAAATATGATCTTAGTTTATTAGGATTAAATGAGATTTTGGCACGTAATAGAACACAGTGGAGAAGAAGGATTCATATAGTTGACCCCACATAGCAGGATAAAGGCTTGTTGTTGTTGTTATTGTATTTTTATCATGTCTTGCAGAATCTTAGGCCACCTTAGGAAGAAATATGTGATACAAGAGTGTTTATATAATTCGTTCTCCAAGTTTAGGGCGATGAAGCACTTATCTCAAGCTGTGCTGATTGTTTCAAAGCCACTGAATTTATCTTTATTTAAGCCAAACTTTCATGAAGATTGGTTAGATTTGTGCCACAGTTGGCTCATTAATTTCTTTGGGGGCAATAAGTAATTTAATTTATCAACTTTTTCATTCTTGTTGGGAAACAATTTGGATGAACTTGTTAGTGGCAAAATAATTTTCTTAAGGAGGTGATGTGAACAATGAAGATGGCTAAATATTCATTGTGTAGGTTACAATGCCAGGGATTTTACTGCTTTTTTATTCGTACCAAGAAAACATTAGGTCATAATAATATGACAATTATCTTGAGTAGCGCCATACACATAACTTGCACTAGTGTACTTCAGTTTGGTATATGAGGGCAATGATGACGATTTGGGTAGGTAGCCATTATGTGCACCTGACCAATCAGGAGATCTATATGTTTCCCGTGGTGATGATGTGGCATCTCAGGATGGCCTAGAGATTCTTAGGCAACCATTGCTGCCATTACCACAGGGATTCATGGTTGGAGATCAATGGAATGCTTCTCTACATGAGTGGATTTGGATTCATCTGAGCCCTCATCTCTTTGTTTTCATGCTTCTTCTTATTGGAATGTAGTCGGTTCTCAAAATGTCCTTCATAAACTGCCTGTATATGTGGATTTATGGCAGGATAGAAAAAGCATAGTCAAGTCTTTGTTGCATATTGTAGCATTACTAGCATTATTGTTTTTCCTGCTAAGCCAATTAAGTTTCAATTGGAGAGGCAGTGATACTTGTTAAGAATGAATGACAAGTTTACAGCAACCTTTTTTTTAAAACTCTTTTTATTGTTTTGATGTTTCAACCTTGGTGATTTGTCTGAAAGCCACTTGTCTTTGTGCTCTAGTTTGTATATTTCAAAAGGCATTCGTGAATTCATTGTTGTGGAATGCTGATTTGCTGAAATTTAATGGGCCTTTTTGGGATCAATTTTATTGTTTTTTTATGTTATTTTAAAAATATGTTGTCTTTTATGAGTATAATCTACGAGGGTAATGATCATGATTTTTTTTTCTTGTTATGAGTGATGAAGGGAATCTCATGGAAGGCCTTGAGTTTTTGAGGCAAAACCAAACTACCAATAAGAAATGGATTTGAGTGTAGAGTTCAATAAAAAGAAAGCTATTTTGCTTTTCGTTTTTCATGGATTTCAAGATAGTAAAATATCTCCTTAAGTCTAAACGGTGCTTTTCTATCACAGAATAGGGCTGACACATTCTTCCACTTTAACCATCCAATTTGAATTCTACTAATGACAACCCTATCTATGTCACCATCACTTTGAACAATAGACGAGATATAAACAATCACTCTTTAAATGATTTGATCACACATTGTCACAACCTTGCACTAGGTATATTACTACTAAAATTACACTCCATGTATTTGGTTTTAGATCTGCTGAAACAAATGCTTTTAGGGTTGACCTCTGTAATTCATGTTTTTTTTTTTGAACTCCCTATCTTAGTCTTATCAACAAGAAGAATTTCATCAGGAAAAAGTGTATATCATGGTTCATTCTCTTTTAAATGTCTAGTAAGAACATGCATAACTAAGACAAAAAGATATGAGCTTAAAGCTTATCTTTGATGTAATCCAACTAAAGTAGAAAATTACTTTGTCAATCCTTTTTTGTGCTTGGACACAATAGCAGATGATCTTTGTGTTTTTTTTTCATTAGTTGAAATTTTAAACAAACCCATTTTTAGTTAAAACATTTTTTGTCCATCAGTTTTTTTAATAAGTGTTGGACTCCTTACCTTTTATAAAAAGTTGACGCACCCTTCTTCAATAAAGTCTTGAAGGAACCTAGTTTGGGTTGCCGCAGTCTGTCTTTTGCCAACAACCATCTACCTGCAACATCTTCTCGTCCATTTTTGATGACCAGTGGATGGAAAGAAATGTGCATCGAGAAACATGGATGATAAGATCTGCATGTTGTGTTGTATATTTTTAAGGAAAATATACATCTATACCATACAATTCTTATGTATTTACATATCTAAGACCTAAAGTTTGATATTTACATATATATATATATATATATATATATATATATATATAACTAATAATTAGAAAATGGTTGTGGTAGAGTGAAAGTTTTTTTGTTGTGAAATCCAAGACACACAGTATTTAAAATTGAACAAGAAAATTTGAAATTTTTTATGTGGAAAAACCAAAGAGGGAAAAATCTGCAGCAGTAGAATCTTTCTATGTATTTGTTTGAGGTACAAAATTTTGATAACGGGATTACAAAATTGTACATGAAGGGTTGACAATGAGAATCTCGAGATAACAGATATAATCACGTTGGGTTGTAATAGCTTAGTAGCGAGATAATGATGACATGATCAAATGAGCGATGAATTGTAATGATGATGGCCAAGCGGATTGAAATCGGCTGGTTGATACCATGGTGACAATTGTCTTGGAGGATTTTGCTTTAGAGATCTCTCCTCTCTTGGGCTCCCTCATGTGAAGAATGACTATTTATAGTGGAGGTGCGTTTACGTAAATACATGCAACCCGTACCACTCCACTCCATGGACTCATGATGATTCCCTTGATCATATGATGTATTTTATGTATTTGAATGCTCAAATGAAATTCAATTATGAGATCTTGGGCTTGTTAGATCATTTCGAGGCGCTCAATTTGACTCCATGTTTGAAAGCTATTTAGGGATTTAACGATATCCCAAAGTTTTTTGATGATATTTTAAGTGCTTGATCTCGATATTTAACCGGATCGACTTGCTTTAAAATCAAGATTTTGTCTTGTTAGTAGTATTTTAAGTGTCATATCAATAACATTTTCTTATGTATTTTACTTTAAAGAATTTATGGTACTGGTATTTATTCCATATATATCTCTTGTTTCTTTTTTTAATGGATGGGCTTATTGTAAAAGAAGCATGGCTCTTTGGGTTGTTACACCAAGTTATTTGGTTGTGATTATCAAATTTTAATGATGGGCGCTTTTCTATTTTTGAAAGCTTAGATGCGATGATTTATTGCCAAATATCAGTGGATGTGGTTTGATTGAGCTCCTCTAACTGAGAATATTGAGGCATTGAGGATGGCTTGATATCAATCTTCAGTCAAAAGTGGTGTTATTATTCTTTGCTTACTTGGGGCTTGACGGTCTGAAAGAAAGGTTCTTCTATCTCTATGATGAATTCACTTGTCCATCCCGAAGGTTTCAACTCACATGCTTGCATCATGATTGGTGCTTGATTAAATAAAATTTTTTGGAGATGCATAACTGTAATCCATATGCAGCTGCCAAAATTCAACCTTAGTCCTCCCTTGATTGTTCATTTGGTTGCTTGTCGATCAGCCACCAAAAGTTAACATGTATGGTGTTCAACTAAATGAAATAACTTTTTTTTTTGACAACTGGTGTATTTCTTTGGTGAAATTCTTGAAGAAAGGTATTTGAAACTTCATGATCACATGTTGCAGTCAAATTTTAGAAATAACACCTTTAATTTCTATAGAAGTTGTCGGCAACCTTCCTAGATTTTCAATTTATATGGTGTTGATGTAAGTTGAAGCCATGCATCACAAGCTCGTTGTCTCCTTGCATGCATTTTTTGGGATTTCTTTTGGGTTATGATAGATGATAAAATATTACTAGCTGCATTCAGTTACACCATAGAAGGAAAAAAGCATCGAAGATTAGCCTTGTGTCAATATCTTTGCAGGTTTATAGAAGTGTGATTTGGAGATTTGTGGGTAAATATTTGTCACTCATTACACTGGTAATGATGATCACTTTATTACTAGTTTTCTTCAAGGAGGCCACTTGCAAAAAATTGGGGACTATCTTGGAGATTTTGGATCAATTTTTTATAGTCGGGTACTAAATATAGCAGTTTGATACTCTGAGATTAAATTGGCCACTTACAAATTGTCAGGGTAGCATTTTGGGATTTAGCCCATATTTTATTCTTCATCATTACCCAACATGATCAAGTTCTTTTTCTTATTTTGAAAGTGTAGAATCTCATTATTTTGTTTCTTCTAATATTGATGATTTTTGTTGGTGGATTGGTCATTGTCAATGATTGGCTAATCATCTGCAACCAAATTTACTAATAATCATCACGGATGGCTAGAAAAATTTTAGGGGATGTTTGGGATCACTTTTATTTATAATTTTTTGGTTTATGTTTTTATTTTCTCTTGTTTATGTTTTATTTCAAAGTAAAATATGTTTGGTTGTTATTGTTATTTTTAAAAATATTGAAAACATCTAAAAGTTGTTTAAAGGTTTTTTAAAATCATTGCTATTTATTTTCAAAAGCAAAAATTAAGAACACAAAAAACACATCAAATAAATGTGCTTTTAAAAATAGCATAAAAATAAAAATAAAAATCATTAAACAAAATTGATCCCAAACATCCCCTCAGCAACCACCACTATACTTTTGGTGTGAGAGTCTCCCTCTTGAAAGCACGCCTGAACAAGTAATTTTGAGAGGATCTGAATTTTACCTCTTTTATGATTTTGATGTTACGCCTTGGATTAATCCACTGTCGATTTTGTTGATTTGAACAATCATTTGTCAATTCATTATTGTTGAATCTTTGCGCGATAACTTTTTTTTCAAAAGGTGAAATTTTTAGGGCCTATATGGGATCAATTTTATCTTGTGTTTTTTTTTTTTGATTTTATGTTATTTTCAAAAGTATGTTGTCTTTTATTAGCTATAATCTGCAAGGGTGGTGGTCATGATTTAGGGGTAAGCCCTCGAAATCCATGTTGATAAATGGGATATGTTTTTTGCTTCTTATGTTGATGGCACGGAATCTCAGTGAAGACCTCGAGTTTTTGAGGCAAATCCCAACTGCAACTAAGAAATGGAATTGGAGTGTAGAGATCATCAGAAAGAAAGGTGTTTTGTTTCCCTTTTTCATGGATTTCAAGATCATTTGCTCCCTTCACTATGGGTATTAATCTCTGAAATTCACTTGACTTTCCCTTGTTAACAGTTTAAAGTCTTGATGGATCTCACCATTGCCAATATGAACAACCCGCTACCTGTGACATCTTGTTATTCTATTTCTGATGACTAGTGGATGGCAAAAAATCTGCATTAAGAAACTTAGATGATAAGATCTGCATGTTATGTTTTATTTTTGTGCCACGTAATTCTTATGTATCTATACATATCTCACACCTAAAGTTTCATATTTGCATTTATCACACTTACTGTTTTTTGTTTTGAAAATGCCCTGCTAGCATTTATTACATATATAACACTTTCCCATTTTTGAGATGGCTTTGTTGTAAAGAAGCATGGCTCTTTGGGTTGTACCAAGCTATTCATTTGTGGTTATCAAATTTGAATGATGGGTTCTTTTCTACTTTTGAAAGTGTTGATATGTTTTTTTGCCAAATATCAGTGGGTGTTGCATGATTGTATTTCCTATCCTCTATTTGAGATTAATGAGGCATTGAGGATGGCTTGATATAAATCTTCAGGCAATTGGTACTACTTTTTCTTATATGCTTTAGGGACCCCAATAGCTTGGGATGACGGAATCATGTGATCTTAATCGGATTCATCATCATTTCCCTCACCATCCGCTTTAAATTAAAGGTGGTGAATTTCATAATTTTAAATTTTAAATTCTATTTCTTGCTACTATAAACTAAGGAATTAGTGATTTAATGATTAGCTTTAGTCAAAAGTACTCTCTCATTATTGAGATGGGTAATTAACTAAAAGTGCTTGCACTTGTAAGAAACTTTGAACCAGGTCAACTCATAAAATGAGAGTGAAATATTTAGGTAGTGTCTTATCTACTATTTCATCTGCCTTTTGAAAGCTTTGACTTGGCATAAACGTAAACTTTTTTTATCGAGAGGTTGGGTGCGAATTTTTGTAGCCCACCCCAACACCTAATCTTTGATATTTATATTGGTAACATTTTAACATCATAATTACATCAAGCTTAAGCTTGAAAAGATGCATTTTACTTTAACAAAAGTTAATATTAATGATATTTTTGATATGATGTATGCATTAAGATGTTCATGGATTTGCAATTATTAGGTTATCAACCATGTTTTAGATTTTTTAATATCAACTTTTCTTGTTGCATTTGATTTGCAGGAATTGGATGCGAGGAAATGAAAATGGCAATGGCAAGGAAATTGGATTGAACTAATTGCTAAACGATTTTGTTTAGTAAAAATATTTGGAAAAGTAGTTCCTCTTTTTATCATCTTTGAAGGAAAATGAGCGACCAAATGTTATTAATCATCATTTTTTATTGTATGTTTTCACGGAGTTTATGAGAGAATTATAAAGAGAAATATGGTGTTGTCAATTTATAGCCGACCCCATATAGTGGGATAAAGGCTTGTTGTTTGTTGTTGTATTGAGTTTATGAGAGAATCATGCAGAGAAACATTTATAAGTTTTCACCCCCACATAGTGGGATAAAGGCTTGTTGTTTGTTGTTGTATTGAGTTTATGAGAGAATCATGCAGAAAAAACATTTATATGTTTTCATTTCTCGGGTGGAATGATACTCCTTTGAGATACATCAAACACAATGTTGTGCATGTAATTATGAAGTAAATAGTGTTTTCTTTTTTCTTAATTTCATACCAAATAAAGTTTGTATGTGTACGTGTTCGTTTCTCTAGTAATGGCAAGGCATCTAGGATGGGAAAAAAAGGCAACCGATCCTTCCAAATGTTATGCTTGCTCTTGCGGGTTTTTAAGATGAGAGATTAGTGCAAGTGTTTGTTCTGCACTTTCTCTGTAAAGTATTTTTGTTCTTTTACTGCAAAGTGGCCAAGGGCTTTTGATCACCTTTCCTAACTTTTAAATGATGCACAAATAAAAAAGATTCTTGCACATGTGAGCAATTTTCTTTTTTTATTTCAGTATCATGTAGCAGAATCTTAGGGTACCTCAGGAAGAAATATGTGCTACAAGTGTGTTTATATAATTTGTTCTCCATGTTTAGGGCTATGAAGCACTTATCGCAAGCCGGGATGATTATTTCAAAGCTACTGAATCTATCTTTATATGAGCCAAGCTTTCATGTTAATCTCTTTGATTTGTGCCAATTCCTTTGGAGTAATAAGTAATTCAGTTAATCAACATTCTTATTTTTGATCTGATTCGTTGTGATCACTATTTCTGCTTGGAAACAGTCTAGATGAGCTTCTTGCACGCAAAATAATTTTTTTATGAAGGTGAAGAAGACAATGAAGATGGCTAATATTTATTGCCTAGGCTACAATGTCAGGGATTTTACTTATCTGTAACACTATCTAGATTTGTGTCGTACACAACTTGCACTAGTGTACTGCAGTTTGTTTCTGTTTTGATTAAGAATATATGAGGGCAATGATGATGATTTGGAAGGTAGCCATTATGTGCACCTGACAAACCCGGAGATCTATATGTTTCCTGTGGTGATGATGTAGCTTCTCAGGATGGCCTAGAGATTTTTAGGCAACCACTGCTACCATTACCATGGGGATTCATGGTTGCAGATCAATGGAATGCTTCTCTACATGTGATATTTTATAGATTTGGTTTCTTCTGAGCCATCGTCTTGTTCTTTGTTTTTCATGCTTCGTTTTGGGATGTGGTCCTTTCTCAAGATGTCCTTCATAAAGCGGCTGTATATGTGAATATCATCAGCAAAAAGCTTAGTAGGAACATCCATAAAAGCAAAAAGATTTGAGCTTAGAGCTGATTTTTAATGTAATCCAACTGAAATAGGAAAATTTGTTGGTCAATCCTCATTGTGTTTGAACACAAGTAACAGCTCTGGTATACATATTCTTAATAACTTGAATATAATCAATATTAACTCTTTTTTTAAATAACTTGAATATAACTAATGTTAATTCTTTTTTTTAGAACTCTCCAAAGCACTTTTCTTGGAACTTTATCATATGTTTTTTTCTAAATCAACAAATATCATGTAGATCCTCTTTACTTTGTCTATACTTCTCCATCAAACCTCTCAACAACATGTATAGCAGCCATAGTAGACCTAACTGGCATGAAACCAATCTAGTTTTGGAAAATTTTTATATCACATCATAACCTATGCTCAATTATTCTCTCCCAAAATTTTAATGTATGATACATTAACTTAATTCCTCTATAATTTGCACACTCTTGTGCATCACCTTTATTCTATTCATGTCGTGATTTTTTCAACAAGTTTTATATTGGCTATTGGCTGTCTAGTGCAAACCTCTACTTTTCTCATCCAGGACTTTGGAACCGGCTAAGTTTGTTTTAAATGTTGTCTTAATGCCTTTCATTACTGAACAAATGTGCAATGGCCATGACAAGTGGAAATCTAAATTTTGTTGGGCATGGGCTATAAAGTTTACATTGCGAGATATATGGTGCAACTTCAATTATTGGAAACTTATTGGTTGAATCCTGGAGTCTTATGGACCAATAAATTACTATTCTTATGTTATATGTTGTCCATCTACATTGTAGCAGATGTTTTCATTATAGGCTTTTTATAAGGATCTCTTTGTTGACATTTTGTGCTTCTATCATCATGCGTTGGAGGATGAAATTGTCAGCGGAAAACATTGTTGTTGAAGATATTTTGTCTAACTTATTAATGTACATATTGTCTTTGAGGCTTTTATTTATATCCTTGTGACTATAAGCTAGGATGATGATGGATGATTGCTATCACAAGTATTGTTGGCATGTTGGTTTATTTGATGTTAACAAGGCATAAAGGATTGTATTTCAGATTAGTATTTGTTTACTGTGGGCAATATATATATATATATATATATATATATATGAGGGAGTTCAACAAAAACTTGAATTATGGAGGTCAACCTTAGAGTCTGAAAGCTTTCGATTGAGTAGATATAAAACCGAATACATCGAGGATAATTTAAGTCGTAGAAGATCTATTAGTGGCGTTATAATAGTTGATCAAATCATTAAAAAGAGTGAACATTTCAAATATTTCATGTCTATGTTTAAAGTGATGGTGAAATAGATGGAATGTTATTAGTAGAATTCAAGTTGGATGGTTTAAGTGAAGCAATGCATTGTGTGATTGAAACTTAACTAGTAGACTTAAAGGGGAAATTTTATAAGATGGTGGTGAGACCTGCAATGCTTTATTTCGTAGGGTGTTGGCCAGTGATTGAGAAGCATAAATTAAGTTGTATTGCAGAGGAGATGATGCTTAGGTGAAAAAGTGGTTTTACACTTAGAGACAAAATGCAAATGAATATATGCATGCATACATATATACACAAATATATATATATATATATATATATATATATATATATATGTAGCTGGACAAAGGCTTGTTGTATACAAGGTTTTCATCCATTTGGCTTAAGCTCTTTATTATGATTGCAGGGTTGGTGGACCTCATTGTAGGAAAGGGGTGGTACTGTAGTGTGCTACAGTAAATCAAAAAGCTTGAAATTCAGCGATGATTATTATTATTATTATTATTATTATCATTGTTATTATCCGTTCCCATTGTTTTTAAAGTTTAGTTATTTTTTATTTGTGAGGATTGAATTCAAGATCTTGACAATTGATGCCTTGGAATAATACCATACTTTTCATAATGATGTCAGGACATCTCATTAATGGGTTAGAGCTTCTCAAACAAAGTGAACAGTACGACAGAGGTTTCTTCCTGATTATTTGTATTATGTAATGGGTTAGAGTTTCTTTAGAGAGATTATTAAAAAAACACTCAACACAACAATCGAGTGAGCTTTGCTTCTTCCACCACCCATCCCAAATCAAAAAGACATCTCCTGTTTTAAAAAGTTGTCATTAGAATGCCAAAGAAACTTGTAGTCTACCACACACTTTGTTTAAAGGATTAAATTTATTAAAGCAAAAGAGAGAGAAAGACAGAACAAAAACAAGTAGTACCTTAACAAGTATCGGATTTTTTAAATTGCTCAAATGCCCGCTCCCCCCCACTCCCTAAAAAAAAAAGCAGTAGCAGATGCTGGCAGGAAAAAAAGCAGAGCTCTGAGTACTACTGATCTTTCTGTTAGTCTGTAATGAAACTGCATGATAAATACTTTTGGTGTTGTGGATTTTGACATGAATCAAGCTACATATTCCTTGGGGATTGCGGCATTGTTGTTTTCCCTATAAGGGCAGTTTAGTTGGATGTTTTAAAAATATGTTTATTTTTGAAATGCAGAGGAATCAAAATGCATGCTAATTTGTCTCAAGTTTTTTCAAAGTATCAGTCGATGACTGGAATTGGCTGGAATTTGAATGGCATCTCTCTCTCTCTCTTTCTCTCTGTTCCCTTATGGTTGATTACGCATATATGCCATCAGCACAAATTTGACCTCTTTACTAAAGTTCGTGTGCTGCAATAATTAACTGGTCTTCCATTGCCAGATTTTACTTCTTTGGGATTCAGAGCTGAATGGATGTATTGACATCCTTTTCTTAACTATGATGCGTTTCATCCACTGTTTGAATCTTTGGCTGCCTTGAAGTTGCGTTTTAATTAAGTATATGCTAATTTGAATCATTTGATAGAATATGAAGCCCGTCTCTATTTCAGCGCTTAGTCTCATCATGAACTACATCTATAAACTCACGACCCTTCTTCTAAAGTGATGTTCTCAAATCAGTCAGGAAGACCTAATGGTATGTCAGTCTTACACCTGTCTTTCTCTCTCACCACTATGTGATGACTTTTAGGGTCTGTTTGGGGCAGCTGCAGTTGGAAGAAAAGGTTATGGTGGAGTTGCTGTGGAAGAAGTTGGGGCAGGTATACAAATTTTTTTTTTTAATAAAAGTCAAATCACAGCATTCACCGTCACTGTAGGTAATTAGGTCAGGTTACCTCAGATTCTACAAAATGCACCTAAAATGCAGCCGGAATGCGGTTGCCTGCTATCACCACCCCAAATGCGCCTTTACTCTCCATTTAGACCATTATAAATGCACGGTAAAAATCTCCATACCATTGGTACATTCTGCTTGTTTTCATTTTCATGACCGTTGATGTAGCATGAACTATGGAATTTTGATAAACAATTCTTTCTTAAACTCATTTGATATATTGAAGTTATAAGCATGTTTTGAGATGAGATATAATTTGCTACATTCCTTCATTGTGTTATATGTTATGAATTAAACATTCATTTAGCTTTCATTTGTAAATTGAGTGAAAGTCTCATTGTTTTACATAGGCTGCTTGATGGGCTAAGCCAACCCTCTCTATTTCTCAACAGATTTATTGTCTGTATATGACGACAGGTATTGGTTGAGCTTTTGGGGCCCCTGAAGTGGGTTAGGGAAAACACGATTTTTTCTGTTCAACTTCTGAGACATAGCTATTCCGCTGGTGGCTTTCATGATGATGCTGTAAATTTAAGGCCCTGAATGGATTAGTTGCAGATGGATAATACTCTAACAAGAGTTGTTGGACTTATTATATTATTATATTAATAACATCACATTTTTAGTATTTTGTTAGAAATTTGTTGTATTTATTACTTTTTTTTTGTACGTAAATCATATCATTTAGTGCACATCTGTTATTTGAACTTCTAAATATTAATGCATTATTGAATAGTTCTATTGTCACAGCTTTCACGATTCCTACAGAAGTATGCAGGAGTTATTTCTTTCTCCCGATAGGGATTTTTTTATTGTTTTGTTGTGTTACTGTTGAAAACATTAATTTGGCGTACGTTCTTATTAGAAGCCGCCGCTTAAACAATTATTTAATTACTTTTTTTTAATTAGCTGATTTATTATTACTTTATATATGCTGTCTGTAATTCCTGCGACTATTGATGGCGGTTTAATGAATGTAATTTTTGAAAAAAAAGAAGATAAAAATGAAATATAATAAAGTATTCTGAGAATTTTTCTTGAGCATTTAATTTTGCGGATGGCTGAGTGCAGGAAATTTTAAATTTGCATGCAATTGAAAAAGCCGTTGGGTGTTTGCAAATAAAATTGTGCATGAATTGTTTTAATTTTATTCAGTTTTTAATATTAAATCAATTTAATAAATTTTACTGTTGTATCCCAATGGATTGGAAGCGTCATTCGAATTGTTGAGGTGCCGTATAAAGAGTGGATCTACGTTAATTCTATGTTCATTAATAGATGTTTTTATTAAGGTTAGTGTTTTTGTAAATATGTTTGTAAATCTAAAATATTGGAAGTGTAACAAAGTGAATCAAGTAAATATGTTTGATTCTCACAAACGTTTTGTTGGAAGTAATTTTGGGTATGACTATTTTGAGAGAAATTAGAGGCAAATACTCGTTTATGTAGCCAAATAATTTTGGATATGTAATCATTGCATGTAGAGATTCTAAGAAAGTAATATATGATGCAAAAAATTTAGTTTTTAGTGATTTATACAATAGATTAGATATCAAAGAAGGTGAAAGATGTATGTATAAGTTAATTAGAGATAGGAGAAAGAAATAGTTGGTGAGGTAAGATGAAAATAATAAAGTCTTTTTAGAAAAGATATTGAAAATAAGTGGATGAGGTATTTTGATAAACTTTTCAATGAAGGATTTGAAAGTACAATTGATTTTAGAAACCTTAATATCCTAAACAAAAATAGAGAATTTTATTTTTATCGTCGTATTAATAAATATGAAGTTAGTGATTAAAGAAAATGAAATGTGAAAAAGCAGTAGGATCGAATAATATTCCAATAGATGTGTGAAAATGTTTAGGAGATCAAGGAATTTCTTGGCTTACAAATCTTTTTAATGTTATTTTAAAGACTAAAAAGATGCTAGATGAGTGGAGAAAGAGTTTGTTGGTTCTTATATTTAAGAATAAAGGTGATGTACAAGAGTGTGCAAATTATAGAGGAATTAAGTTAATGTGCCATACATAGGTGAGCATACGATATGATACGAAGTTTCTCAATCAATTTGGTTTCATGCCAGGTAGATCTACTATAGATGCTATACATTTGTTAAGAGGTTTGATGGAGAAGCATAGAAAGTAAGAAGGATCTACATATGATATTTATTGATTTAGAAAAAACATAATAAAGTCTCGAGAGATGTTCTTTGGAGAGTTCTAGACGAGAAGAAGTTAATATTGGTTATATTATTAAGGATATGTATACTATTACTTGTGTCCAAACACAAGGAGGATTGATAAAATATTTTCCTATTTCAGTTAGATTACATCAATGATCAACATTAAGCCCTTATCTTTTTTACTTTAGTTATGGATGTTCTTACGAGGCATTTACAAGAAGATGTACCTTAGTGTATGCTTTTTGCTCATGACATTCTTCTTGTTGATAAGGCTAAAGAGGGAGTCCAATAGAAACTTGAATTATGGAGGTCAACTTTAGAGTCTAAAGGTTTTCGTTTAAGTAGATCTAAAATTGAATATATGTGGTGTAATTTTAGTTGTAGAAGTTCTAGTGGTAGTGTTGTGACTTTAGGTGATCAAGTCATTAATAAGAGTGAACGATTCAGATATTTAGGCTCTATTGTTCAAAATGATGGTGAAATAGATGGATATGTTATTACTAGAATTCAAGTTGGATGGTTGAAGTGGAGGAATGCATCTAGTCTATTATGTGATAGAAAAGTTCCACTTAAACTTAAGGGAAAATTTTATAAGATGGTGGTAAGACCAATGACTTATGGTGCAGAATGTCAATAAAGAAATAAGACTAAGGTAAGTGTTACAGAGATGAACGCTTGGTGGATGAGTGGCTCTTAGAGATAGAATGCAAAATGAGTATGTTAGGAAAAAGTTGGAGTAGCTCTAGTGATAGATAAGATTAGGAGAGTCGCCTTAGATGGTTTGGCCACATAAAGCGTCGGTCGTCCAGATGACCCGATTAGGAGAGTAGATGCATTAGATTTGCCTTATGTTAAGAAAGGTAGAGGTAGACCTAAAAAGACTTGGTTAAGATGTATAAAAAATGATCTTAGTATACTTGAATTAAATGAGAATTTGACACATAATAGGACACAATGGAGACGAAGGATTCATGTAGCCGACCCCACCTAGTGGGATTAAGGCTTGTTGTTGTTGTGATATAATCATTGCATGTTATTAATACTATGAATGATTAAGATGCAGGAGCCTTGTTTTACTCAGATGTCCAACAATCACCAACATATATATGTGCCGTCTTTGTACTGTCTGATAAGTATTAGCGCATTTGGCATCTTAGTACTCTCTGATAAGTATTAGCACATTTAGCTTAAATTGGGTTATTACATCCCAACCCATCAAATGATGATAAGAAATGCGGAAAGAATAAATTAATGCTTAGTGTTCCAATAAGATATCAAATGAGTTGTTCAATTGTAATTCGGGAAAAGATTGAACGTCAATTGGGGGTAAAAGGATCTTTAGGCATTGAATCCAATTCATCTGAATAGGGAGAATTAACCTCTTTTGAGAGAAATTTTACTGTAGTTGTCTAAATAGTTTGGCTTACTTTGACCTTAGGATTATTTTTACACGTTCTTGACTTAATTTGGCATTTTCAAAATCTGGTGAATTTCTTGTAATAAAATTTAGAGAGATCTATATACGTGACATTTAAACTATTGTTATTTATATATCTCACATTTAAAATATTATATTGCAATTGAATAGTCAAAGCTTGTAATTGCTCCTAGATTACTCATTTATTTTTAAGTTGTTTATGACAAATTTTCTGTAATCAGTTTGGCATTACTAAAAAAGATTTATTATATAAGTAGACATGTTTCTAATCTGCACTCAAAACCACATCTTTTGTGATAGCGACTGTTCCTTTCATGTATTCATTACATAAATAATGTAAGAAACATTATGCAATGATATTCTTCATAAGAATATATGAAAACACAAATGGATAATTTATTTTTACAACACAAATTATAAAATATATATATCATTTGGCTATATCACTATAGCTCATATAAATAATAGCCATATGTATTAATAATTTGCATATAAAATGTAAACAGAAGTTGCATTACTTTTATCGTTTAAAATAAGTATTGAAAGTTAAAAGAATATCACAATATTTTGGTAGTTGCAAATTATCACAATCATAATAATAATTGAAAATAAGAGATATTAGCTCCAAAAATTAGAACGAAAATTACAATTTATGTAATCATGCAAGATAAAATAAAAGAGAAATTCTAAATAAGAATGGCATCAAACTATAAATTTTTATATTGCACTAACATTATAGTATCATATTTAGATAGTAGTTATAATAAGTGATATTTTTCTAGGCTCATTTTAAAATTTAACTTACCTCTCTCTTTGATTGGGAGTGAGGAACAGTGCAATGAGATTCAAGGAGGCATAAGAGTAGCAAAGTGTGATATGAGAGAAGCCTATTATTGCTTGTTGCTACGGGGAGGCTTACTCATGGTGCTAAAGAGGGTAGAGATCACAAGGAGGTTTGGACTACGTGCTATGATATGAAGGATTCATCAACTTGTGTGGATATCTTTTCCCATCTCTCTCTCTCTCCAGTATTTCCCCTATGCATAAATCCCATTAAATCAATTGAAACTGTAGGATTTATGGCAAGAGGAAATGATGATGGGGTTAAAAATATTAGTAGATTTATTTTATTCATTATGTCCATTTGGTTGGATTTTATTTTGCCTGAATGATGCTCTAACGTAGCCACCAAATAGCTCCATTGCTTAGTATTCTTCTTTAATGTAGACTAAATCAATTCTAGTTGATACTCTACCTTAAGCTTTCTTAAGGTCAATAAAAATCTTATGAAGATCTTTTTGTGCTCTTTATACTTTTTCAATAATTGTCTTAACGCAAATGTTGCCTTCACAATAAATCTTCTCGGCTTTAAAGTAAATTGATCATTTGAAATTTATGTTTTTTTCTTAAGGGCTTTGTGGGGGTAATTGTACCGTTTTTAATATTAGTTGTAGAACCAATTTGCAAAAATGGAGTTTTTGATCAAATAGAAAAAAAAAATAAAATCATAAATTTGTAAATCTCTCAATCAAAAAACCATAAAATAATCTTTTTATACTGTATTTTTTTTTATACTGCATTCCTTTTTCAACCAATCAAACAACCCATAAAGAGTCTTACAAAGAAGGCCTTGCACCATTAATCGAACTCATAGGGGAATATGGAGCTTTGGACAACAATCAACGTAGAATGTGGACAATAATCAAAATAGAATGTGGACAACATCATATTTGTCAGAGAAGGGGCGACAACTACTTCAGCAAAGTTGTCCAATTCCTCTACCATTAGGAAAGAAATTGATGAGATCAACATAGGGGTGTGCACTAGTCGGTTCAAATCGAAAAATCAAATTGAACCTATATTATTTGATCGATTTGATTCGGTTTTAAATCTCAAAGTTCAGTTTTTGATTGTAAATGCCTAGTTATTTGGTTTTTTATTTTCGGTTTGATTTTTTTAAAATAAAGATTAGTTAAACCGAATAAATTGAATAAGCTAAAATTAGTTAAAAAGTCAAATATAAATATTAATTTTATTTATAAATACTTAATTATTTATACAGATCTATAGATTTCAAATTAACTAAGCAATTTTTAATATATATAATTTATTAGATTGTTTTACTTAATTAGTTCATTTAAAATAAATTTTATTTTAAATTTTTATATGTTATTCGGTTTAACCAAAAAAAGAATCGAATAAATCAAATTATAATTCAGTTTAGTTAGTTCAGTTTTATTTGTTATTCGGATGGTTCGATTATTTAAAGTTATTTGGTTGATTTGTTGGTTTTAAAAAAAAAAATCGATCGAATCTTCAGATCATGAACATAGAAACAATCGACATGCATTGACGCGTGGAGTTGAACTTGAAGTTGTCTTCCTCGTGCACTTCAATTCACAGTCGATCAGCTCACCCTAGATCGGCGTAACATAGAAACAAAGAATACGACGTCGTTGACGTGGAGGAGTTCGAAGTTGTCTCCTCATGCACTTCAATTCACACGAGGATTTCGTGTGGAGAATGGAATGGCGAGAGGGTAAGGAGACATTTATGGTGTTAATCAAATTTAGGATGTTAATTTTGTAAACAAAATATTTTAAATGTTATATTCATAAATAAGAAGGTTTTGAGCAGTAATCATATAAATCCCCTTTTTTCTATTATGAAAAAATTAAGTTAATATTTTTCATTAATTTATCTCTATCTTTATAAGTTATTTAAAATTGTGAGTGTAAATGATTTGACTGATGATGAGGATGAGGATAAAGGAGAAGCACTGCTCCTTTTCCTCTCCCACTTTTGTTTGATTGACATTACGATCAACTTAAATTTTAAGAGGTTATTTGGCTACGATCATAATTTAATTTGAGTAGAATTTAATAAATTCTGTAAATCTAAATTTATTAAATCTCAAGTTAGTTAAATCTTAATAATTTAAGCATAAGTAATTATTGGCTACTTAATTTATGATTTAAGTTAGTTAGATCAAACATAAGTTTAATAATAATTATATGGACTTTATTATTTTTATATAGATATTTGAATCTTAATTAGACTAATTAATATTTAATTTTAAAAACGCCTGCACTATCCCTTCAGGCTTCTCTTCATTCATGAGAAACTTCAGATGATTAAAGGTAATAATCATGACTTTTAAGTGATTAAGGAGCAGCTTGATTTAAAGTAACTGAAGAAATAAACAAAACAGGTAAATAGAAATCGTATAGAAATTAACTTAAATTAGATTTCACCTAATTAAATGGATGAAAAGAAATTGATCGAAAAAGAGAGATTCTTTATATCGTAGGCAGATCATCAATCAGACTCTTCCATAGAACAGTGTGTCGACAAATAAATGACTGAGAGAACTTAACTTTAGATGTATAAGACATTTAAAGCCAACAACACAACCATCAAAGCAGACAGATGAAGAACCCGAGATCAAATGCGTTCCGAAAAGCATATTAAGCTAAGGTGCCTTGCACAGCTCCCAACTGATCTGTTCCACTACAACTCTTGGAACGGCTGCACTGCTACAGCTCTCTGACAATATCAGCAGATAAAAAAAACAGTATTTGGATCCTCTCAAGTTTTGAATGACTTCGGATAACCAGATTTCAAAGTTCTTAAAATAAAGGTTGGTAAGAATCAACCCTGTATCATGTAGCTCACATCCTTATAAACAAGGCAAACGAAGACTGGGCAAATAAATTTTAGGATCAGATGAGCTTCTAAGATTAAAAATTGGTTTTGGTGGCTGCATTTGAAAAAAAAAGCTACATTTCCTTCCCAATGCAGGAGAGAATAATTCATATAACACACAAGAAATGAATTGACAAATGACCATTGAAATCATTAGTTCCCATCTTGGAAAAACTCAAACATGGCAAATTGACGATCTTTAGCAATATTCATTCATTGCCACCCCCAAGAGAAATTTCAATAGCATGGCAGGAAAAATAAGTCATTAAAAAGACATTTACAAGAGGATGTTCTCACTAGACATTCACAAGAGGATGTACCTTGGTGTATGCTTTCTGCAGGAGACATTCTTCTTGTTGATAAGACTAGTGAGGGAATTCAAGAGAAACTTGAACTATGGAGGTCAATCTTAGAGTCTAAAGGTTTTCATTCAAGTAGATCTAAAACTGAATATATAGAGTGTAATTTTAGTTATAGAAAATCTAGTGGTGAAGTTGTGACATTGGGTGATCAAGTCATTAAAAAGAAAAGCATAAAATTAAGTTTAGTGTTGTAGAGATGAGAATGCCTCAGGTGGATGAGTTGCTTTACTCTCAAGAGTAAAATGCGTAATAAATATGTACGTGAAAAGTTGGAGTAACTCCAATAGCAAATAAGATTAGAGAGAGTCAGCTTAGTGGTTTGGTCACATAAAACGTCGACCATCCAATAATCTAGTTAGGAGTATAGATGTAGTAGATTTGCCTTATATTAAGAATGATAGAGATATTCCTAAAAATACTTGGTTGTGATGTATAAAAAATGATCCTAATTTATTAGAATTAAAAGAAAATATAACACTTAATAGGACACAATGGAGAAGAAGGATTCATGTAGCCAACCACACAGTGGGATAAAGGCTTGTTGTTGTTGTTGTATAGTAGGAACAAGGAAAACAAAAAATACATTGGAAGCATTGAAACTTCATAAACACTCCAACCATTTCATGAAACTTGATCATGAGTGTCTGTATAACATTATTGTGAATCATGATTCAATAAAACTAATTTTGAGCAATTAACCCTTGATTCAGAGAACATTGAACAAGAACAAAGCGATATATCTACAAAAAAAAATTCAACCAGTCAAGCACCAATCATGATGCAAATATGTGAGGTAATACCATACAGTTGTAATTCATCACAGAGAAATAGAAGAAGCTTTCTTTCTGTCATAGCTCAAGCCCCAAAAAAGCCAGAAATAGTAGTACTAGTTGCCAGTAGATAGAGCCTCATTATTCTAGGATAAATGGTAGAAAACTCAATCACGAAACACCACATCATCACCCTTGCAGATTATAACTCATAAAAGACAACATATTTTTAAAAATAACAAAAAATCATAAACAAATTCAACACAATAAAATTGATCCCAAATAGGCCTTCACAAATTCAACTTGTGAAGAAATATATAGTAATCAGCCAAGTAGCATTCTATGACAATCAATTGACAAATGACCGTTGATATCAACAAAATAGAGCACAAAGACAAGGGGATTTCTAACTAATCACCGAGGCTGAAACATAAAAACTATAAAAAAAAGGTTATCCGTGCAATAATTGAAACTTCATCGTTGTTAAAGGGGAAAATAACTCATAAGTGTCAATTTGCCATCATTCTTAATAAAACATCGCTGGCTTAGTAGGAAAAAAAGTAATGCCAGTAATGCTACAATATGCAGCAAGCCTTGAACCATGATCTATGAAAAAATCCACAACTCAATAAAGATTAATTATGTCCTCTGCACAACCACGACAAGTATGCTTTTTCAATCTGGCCACAAATCAATAAGAGGGCTCAGATGAAGTTAAATCTATAAAATGTCACATCTAGGTAGGGGTGTGCACTAGTCAGCTTGAACTAAAAAATAAAACCAAACTAAAATTAATTGGTCGGTTTAGCTCAGTTTGCAAACTCACAGTTTGCTTTTCAGTTGTAAATACTAAAATAAATGGTGTTAGGTTCGACTTAAAGAAAAAAGAATAGATTAAACTAAATAAATCAAAATAGTTATGTTATTCGATTTGGTTTAATCGATTCAACAAAAAAAAATTATCCAAATAGACCAAATGCACACCTCAACATATAAAGAAGGATTCTATTGATTTTGCTAACATGAATTCCTTGGTCAGGTGCACATAATAGTTGCCTTCCCAAATCATCATCATTGCCCTCATATATTCTTAATCAAAAATGAACCAAATTGCAGTACATTAGCACACAACTTATGTGAAAATTCAGATCCTCCCAAAATTAGCAGGGCTACTGCACAGTGCTTTCAAGAGGGAGAAGACAAAATGATTGTACTCTCACACCAAATGTACAGCAATGATTACTTGAAATTTTTCAGGCCATCCGTGATGCCTGCCATCGCAAGAAGAGTATGGGAAAATTTGGCTGCAAATGATCAATCAATCATTGACACTGAAATCACCATTCCACCAAGAAAAATCATCATTATTACATTGTAGAAGAAAACAAATAATGGAATACTACACCTTCAAAGCAAGAAAGAAAAACTTGATTGTGATCGGTAAACATGAAGAATAAAATATGGGTAAATCTCAAAATGATCCTCCCGCTATTTTCAAGTGGTCAATTTAGTCCCAGAATATCAAATTGCTCCAATTTAATCTCTGACTATACAAATTGATCTAAAATCTCCAATTAGCCCATGACATTTTGCAAGTGTCCATTCTGATGAAAAACCAACGATAAAGTGATCATCTAAGTGTAATAAGTGGCAAATAATACCCCACCAATTTCCAAATTAGATTTCTATAAGCCAACAAATATGGAGACACAAGGCTAATCTTTGATGATTTTTTTCTTCTAAAGCATAATCATGCCGCCAGTGATATTTTATCATTCATCTAACCCAACAAAAATCCACAAGACTGCATGCAAGCAGACAAGCATGTGATGCATGGCTTCCACTTGCATTAACACCATATGAATTACAAAATCTATTGGAAGCTTGCCAGACAACTTTTATAAAAATTAAGTGTATTATTTCTATAATTATGACCTGCAACATGTGGTCATGAAGTTTAATAAAACCTTTCTACAAGAATTTAACCAAAGAAATACACCAGTTGCCAATAGAAAAGTTTCATCATTTAGTAAAACATCATACCTGTTTCCAATCTACAAGCACCCAAATGACCTCGTAAAGGAGGACTAAAGTTGACTTTTGATGGCTAATCGACAAGCAACCAAGTGTACAATTAAGGGAGGATTAAGGTTGAATATTGGAGGCTACACAGGGAATAAAAATATCATTTCCTCTCCAACACAAATGAGATGATGCATGTATGGAGATGGCTGCGTTCTCTCTCGAATCTTACTGTGTCATAAATCATTGCCGGTCTTACCACCATCTTATAAAATTTTCCGTCCTTAAGTCTAAGTGGTAATTTTTATCACACAACAGGCCAGATGCATTCCTCCACTTCAACCATCCAACTTGAATTCCGCTAAAAACAACTCCATCTATTTCACCATCATTTTGAACAATAGAGCCTAAATATCTAAAACACTCTTTTTAATGACATTACCACTCAAAGTCACAACACTACTACTAGAATTTCTACAACTAAAATTACACTCCATATATCAATTTTTAAATATACTCAAATGAAAACCTTTAGACTCTAAGGTGACCTCCATAATTCAAGTTTATCTTGGACTCCCTCTCTAGTCTTATCAATAGGGGTGTGCATTATTTGGTTTTAACCAAAGAACCAAACCGAACCAAAGTTTTTGAGTAATTTGATTCGATTTTGAACTTTTTAATTTAGATTTTGATTTTCATTAATAAAAACTTTGGTTTTTGATTTTTAGATTGGTTTGTTAAATAAAATTTTGGATGGAACCAAGTAAACCGAATTTATTCATTACTTGGTAATTTTTTTTCAACCATCATAAAAATTTAAATATTTTTAATTCATGAAAGTAATTAATTGCTTTTCTAATATATATATATATATATATATATATATATATAATTTTGCTTATTACTTGCTCATTATACAAAAAAATTACATAATGAATATAAATTTTACAAATAATAGCTCTAATATATACATATCTTTAATGACTTGCATATTACCAATATTAACTCTTTTCTTTTCTAAAACTCTCCAAAGGACTTCTCTTAGAACTTTATCATAAACTTTATCTAAATCAACAAATATCATATCTAGATCCTCCTTACTTTCTCTATACTTCTTTATCAAACCTCTCGACAAACATATAGCATCCATGGTAGATCTACTTGACATGAAACCAAACTAATTTTGAGAAACTTTATATCACATTGTAAACTATAAAACCCTAAATCATTGCTCACCAACTGATTAAATTCTAAATCAACTCATTCTTATTAAATTATTTTTGCATCTCTTAACAATTTCAATTAATGTTTGATTCCTTGCCCTCTACCAGCAAAATCTTTCACTTCATTTCAGGTAACCAGTGGATAGAAATATATAGAAATACAGATCTCCAACTATCATGGCTATCGCACAATAGTTACATAATGAGAGAGATTAAGACAACCATTGTAATTCATCGTAGGGAAATAGAACAAGCTTTTTCCTGTCCTAGCTCACGCCCCAAGAAAAGAATTGTAGGACCGGTTTCCTAAAGATTGATATCAGGCCATCTTTGATGCCTCACTATTCTAGCATAGAGAACAGAAAGCTCAATTACGCAATATCCACTAATATTTCGCAATAAATCCAAGCATCCACAATTTTAAAAGCGGACAACAGCCTATCATTGATATTTTATAACCACAACCGAATGACTCGGTACAACAAGAAATACACTATTTCAGGCATGGTATTGAAAAGTTTTATAGATATTTAAATATGAAACTTTTAAGTGTTAGATATGTAAATGCATAACAATTGTGAGGTAAGCATGTAAATCTTCCTTTTTTTTTTCTTTTTCCATGCCCATTTTTGCAACCAACTACTCCCATATTGATTTGAATATGTAAGGGTCCATTTGGGGCACCAACAGCTATATTAAAAAAACTGCGGTGAGCCACTACAGCAAAAGTTGTTGAATTAAGAAGCTACAATAGGTATAAAGCTGGACCAAATGGGGCCTAAGATCTTTAGAATGAACTACATTCCAATAAGCATGAGAAACAATGAACAAGAAGAGCGCCCAGATGAAGCCAAATCAATAAAACATCACCTAGAGAAGCATTCCACCGATCGGCATGCATAAATCCCAGTGGTAATGGCAGTAATGGTTGCCTAAGAATCTTTAGGCCATCCTAAGATGCCACATCATCACCAGAGAAAACATATAAATCTCCTGATTGGTCAAGTGGACATGAAAGTTATCCTCCCAAATCATCATCATTGCCCACATATATTCTTAAACAAAAATGAAACAAACTGCTGTACACTAGTGTCAGTTATGTGTATGGCACTAATTTAGATAATTGCCGTGTTCTTATAACCTTCTAATTGTATTTTTGGGTAAAGATAAAAATGTTGTAAAATACTGGGACTTGTAGCCCAAGTAATGCATATGCTTCTTCATTCTCCTCATTCACCTCTATAAAAAAATTATTTTTCCTTCAACAAGTTCTACACTATTCCCCAGCAGTAATGGACATCACAATATCTAAGGCTCCGTTTGGCTAAGCTTTTTGGATTCCTGAAAAGTTGGTTTAAAGTCTTCCAGTTATTTGTCTTTGCTTTTTTGTGAAAAAAAAGACTTTTGAGATAAAACTTCAGTTTCAAAAACACTATTCAATATCAAAATTAAAAATTCAGGCTCTCAAAAGCAAAACGCACTAAAAAAGCTCTCCCAAACGAAACCTAAAAAATAAAAAAATGAAAAAGTTAATTAATTGAATTAAATATCTCTGCAGAAAGAAATTAACGAGCCAAGTCTGGCACAAATCAAACCAATCTACATGAAAGCTTGGCTCAAATAAAAATAGATTCAACAATTTTGGGACAAAGAGCCCGGTTTGAAATAAGTGCTTCATAGCCCTAAACATGAAGAACAAATTATATAAACACTCTTGTATCACATATTTCCTTCTGTGCCATAAAGCATTGTAGGTCTCATCGTCATCTTATAAAAAATTTTCGTAAGACTAAGTGGTACTTTTCTATCACAAAACAGCCGCGATGCACTCCGCTTAACCATCCAATTTGAATTCTACTGTTAACATCCCCATCTATTTCAACATCACCTTGAGCAATAGACCCGAGATATCTAAAACATTTGCTCTTTTAAAAGAACAAAAAACTTCATATAGAAAGTACAGAACAAACACTTCCACTAATCTCTCATCTTAAGCCATAAAGAGCAAGCAGAGTAGTAGAAAGGATCGGTTGCCAATATAGTTTAAAATTAAACAAAAAGAAAATACTATTCACCGCATGATTACATGCACAACATTAGAATTGGTGTATCTCATAGGAGATTCATTTCACCCATCAAATGAAAACATATGCATATTTCTCCTTATGATTCTCTCAGAAACTCGGTGAAAAGATGAAGTAAAAAAAGATTGACTTAACCATATTTCTCTTTCTGATTCTCTCATAAACTCAGTGAAAACATAAAGGAAAAAATAAAGCATTAATCACAGATTCTTTATCATTTTCCATCAAACCAAACAAAAAAGAGGAATTACTTTTTCACATAATTTTTACTCTACCAAACAATTAACATCTCAATTCTTCCAACACAAAAAATACCACTGATATTAACTTTAATAAGTAAAATGCATTTTTTCATGCTTATGCTTTGATGTGATCAGGAGGCTAAAATTTTATATATATAAATATCAAAGTTTAGGTGTTCGATATATAAATACATAAGAATTGTCATGTATATACGAATCTCCACAAAAAAAATGCCAACATCATTGCTCTTCTCAATGCCACAAAACCACATCATTGGATAAAAAATCTATATGGGAAATCCATACAATAACAACAAAACAATAACAACAAAATTAATCTAGGTGTTATTTCATGAATCCTTCGTCTCCATTGTGTCCTATTATGTGTCAAATTCTCATTTAAATCAAGTATACTAAGATCATTTTTATACATCTTAAGCCTTTTAGACTTCTACCTTTCTTAACATAAGGCAAATCTAATGCATCTACTCTAATCAGTTAAGGGGCCGACACTTTTTTTTGGCCAAACCATCTAAGGACTCTCCTAATCTTATCTACCAGAAATACTCCAACTTTTTCTGTATACTCATTTTGCATTCTATCTCTAAGAGTAAAACCACTCATCCTAATCCTCATCTCTGTAACACTTAACTTAGTCATATGCTTCTCTTATTGTGACATTACATAAGTCATTGTCTTATCACCATCTTATAAAATTTTTCCTAAGTTTAAGTGAAACTTTTTCTATCACATAATAAGTCGATACATTCCTCCACTTCAACCATCCAACTTGAATTCTACTAATAACATCTCCATCTATTTCACCATCATTTTGAACAATAGAGCCTAAATATAAAAGTCTTATTAATGACTTGTTCACTAATGTCACTTACAGAACTTCTAAAATTACACTCCATATATTCGGTTTAGATCTACTTAAACGAAAACCTTTAGACTCTAGGTTGACCTCCATAATTTAAGTTTCGTTAGACTCCCTCTAATCTTATCAACAAGAAGAATCAGAAAAGCATACACCAAGGTACATCTTCTTGTAAATGCCGTAAGAACATCCATAACTAAAATAAAAAAGATAAGGGCTTAATGTTGATCCTTGATGTAATCCAACCGAAATAGGAAAATATTTTGTCAATCCTCCTTGTGTTTGGACACAAATACTTAATTCTAATATCATATAATGACTTGAATATAATATTAACTCGTCTAGAACTCTCCAAAGAACATCTCTTGAGACTTTATCATAAGCTCTAAATCAATAAATATCATATGTAGATCCTTCTTACTTTCTCTATGCTTCTCCATCAAACTCTTAACAAATGTATAGCATCTATAGTAGATCTACGGCATGAAACGATTGTGAGAAACTTACGTATCACATCTAACTATGCTCAATTACTCTCCCATAATTTTAATGTATGGCACATTAACTTAATTCTATAATTTAACTTGTATCTTTGCATCACCTTATTCTTAAATATAGAACCAACAAACTCTTTCTCCACTCATCCGGCATCTTTTAGTCTTTAAAATGTTTTAAAAAGATTTGTAAGCCAGAAATTCCTTGATCTCCTAAACATTTCCACACTTCTATTGGAATATTCAGGTCCCTTACATTTCATTTTCTTTAAAACTTCACTAACTTCATATTTACTAATCTGACGATAAAAATAAAATTCTCTATTTTTTGTTTGGGGTATTAAGGTTGCTAAAATCAATCGACTTTCGGATCTTTCATTGAAAAATTTTTTAAAATACCTCATCCACCTATTTTCAATATCCTTTTAAAAAAAGTATTTATTATTTTCATCATTAATACACCTCACTTGAATATGTCTTTCTTATCTCTTTGGTTGACTAACTCATCTTCTTTCACCTTCTTTTGGTATTTAATCTTATTATAAATTCTTAAAGCTAAATTTTTTTGTGTCATATCTTCTTTTTAGAATCTGGTCACTTTATATCTTTCCCAATTCTCGAGTTTTACATCTAAACCAAGTTTTATAACAACTTCTTTATTTTCTTCTTTTCGACTCCATTCACCACTATTCTTATTAAAGAAACTTCTTTTGATTCTCCAAACATCTTTTGAATTTCTTAATTTCTTATTTTTTCACACATAATGTTAACTTCCTCATGAACATCCCAAATTCTAATCTCTTGTAGCTTGCTCTTAAAAATATTTTTATTTGTGTTTATTAAATATCCCCGTCTAATTTTAAGACAATAATTTAGTTTATTTTTTCTTTTACAACATTTCATCTTAAAATCTAAAAAATCAGAATAATGGTCCAAATCTGCAATTAGTGTGAGAGAAATGGTAGGATATATATATATATATATATATATATATATATATATGAGAGGGAGATAGAGATGAGCCTCAGTCATGGACAATAAGCCCACATGTATGCTAGAGATCATCTTGATCATCAATATCACCACCACCATCAGACTGATGAATAAGCAATTTTACAAACATATTGGGGACAATGTGTTGTCTTGTGGTCGTTAGTTAAAAATACTGGGGCTGTTTGGCTAAATGTAGAATTTAACAAGTTCTGTAAATATCGATTTAATAAATCCTAGTGAAGTTAGATCATGTACTTGCAAGACTTGTGAAATCTAACTAAATTGCCAATCATAAACTTGCAGCAACACACCTACTTCCCAAAACCCGTCTTCTCCCCTTCCGTTTGTACCCAATTTCCAGAAACCCTAGACGAAAAATAAGAGGGGAGGAAGTTATCGACGGCAGCTCGCTAAATCTTCCAAGGAGAAGAGGAGTTCGCGATAAAATTCGCCGCAGAGAATCAGTGAAACCCCTTCCCATAAATCCAACTACTCTCGGTATTTCGCGAACCACGTTAAATCTTGAAGTAGAGGAAGAAATCGTATTAGCACAACAGCAAACTTTACATGCCCCAAACGACAGCTTCGCATGATTTAACAAATAATTTAATTATATCTCAGTTAAATCTTGCAATCAAACAGCCCCTGCAAAATCATAGCGGTAGCTGGCTATCTGAGGCCACATAAAGAGATGAAAAAAGCTCAACCGATGTAAAGAATGTTGTGCAAGGACAACAATTGCAAAAGATGCTTTGAAATCCCTTATATCTGCCTCTTAGACAACTTTGGCTAAATCCTGCAACCAAACCGCCCCATAAAGTAGATAACAAGCTTTCACTCACACAACACAACTGAAAGCCTAAAAAGGTTCAAATAGATGCTGGCTGCACCGGTTGCCTTTTCTGGCCATCCATGGTGCCTCGCCTTTATATAGACTGAAGGAGTAAAGCATCAGCCAAAGCTAGTTTCTACTAAATGAAAAAATATGTTGCACCATCATCATCGCCTACGTTAAAACATACTTCGCTTATGGAGATCTCTAGATCCTCTCTGATGTCAATTGTCACATGTTTCAACAGCCCTTTGCCGCCTTAGGGGCTGTTTGGTTGCAAGATTTGAGCAGGATTTAAGCCGGATTTAACTTTAATCCAACCAAAGAGTGTTTTTACAATTAAATCCGACGCTTTGTGTAATCCGCTAAAGCGGCTTCCGCATGGCCAGACGTGGATTTATGGGATTTAGACAAGCAGAAGCGCGCGAAGAGTGGTGCGAGGAAAGACTAGGGTTACCTTCGCGACGACTCCCTTCTGTTTTTCGGAAGCAGCAGAGGATCGGAACGGGGAGAAAGACTCTCAGTTTCGAACACTAAAATCACGAAAATGCAACGCCTCGGCTGGAAGTGCGGAACACGTAAATTTTCTAGTCGTAGTTCTCGAAGATCCATTAATTTCATTTAAATTTTTAATTTTTGCAACAGATCAATGAAAATAATTTATGATATATCAAATATATTATGAAATTTCTCTGGATGTCTTGCTATTAATTCATTAATTTAATTTTTATCAATAAATTTGAAAATCATATATAGAGTCTTGCAAATATAAATCTCATAGTACTTATATATTAAGCATAATTTACATACATACCACGCAATTCTTATGTATTTACATATTTCACATCCAAATTTTAATTTTTACTTAAATAAGACTTAAATCTTAATTACATCAAAATACCACCATTACTTTTTTTTTAAGTGAAATGCCTTTTTCTGCGTAGGAAAGTCTTGGTTTTGTAAATATTGAGTTTGAGTATGAAATATGTAATCATCATAATATATGATGAATTCTCAAAAAATATATGTCACTATATTAGCCTTTACAGATTAAGATACTTACCAAAATTCCTACAACTAAAGAAGTTCAGTAGTTTACAGAAATAAGTACAGAAGTAAAAAAAGAGCAAACTCTTCACTACCAGATCACGATGAAGTTTAAATTTTCACAGATCATAAAACATCTTTTTCTAAAGGCAACCTAGTTAAACATCACATGATTCAAAATGATAGCATAGATAATGAACTCTCCATTCATGTGTCATAGCCACAAAGATCTCTCGCTTGTTCGGATTTTCAAGCAACATTGTTGAATACAAATAAAGTGAAATATCATCAAAAACTTCGACGATTTTATCTAAAATATTGATCGTCTGAGATAGTTATGGCGTAGCAGTTGACTTATTCACTCTGGAAGCACAAGCATTGACTAACTCTGATATCTGATGTCGGAGGAATCAGCACCTCCCCTTTTTTTTCTGACCTCTTGAAGCTAGGGCTGGTGAACGTCTAGCATGACTAGATTCGGTGTGAAAATCTGTGGCATATAACAATTCATTGTCTGAATAATTTGAAACAAACATTTGTTCAGATTAATTTTTTTCTTGTGTAATATCATGAGCTTCTTGATTTGGTGTCCAAGAATGGACACCTATGTCAACCACACCACAATATCTAAATTTCTTCGCATTTGATAATATCTGCAAGAACACATGCAATTATATTTAGATGTTATGTTCATATGAACTCTTTGTCCAGGTATTAGAATAGAAAATTATGTATGCGATAGTTACTAGTATCTTTTCTCGCCACTAATCGTCTGATGCGTCAATCGTCTTCTTTGTCGGATCCCATCCTAAACTAGTTGATCCATGTTTCAACTCATTCCACAATTTTCAATCATTCTTCAACTGATCTCATTTATTTTTAAGTTGTGTTCTGTTGTACTCCCTTCCAGTTTTCTTCTTAAATTTTTTTGGTTAAATTACTTCAACCCTCTTTATTAAAATAGGTCGTCAATCTATTACCCAAGTGTATCTCCTTTAGACAAAGATCACAAAATATTATTTTCACATCTCTCTCCCAAGTAGCACCGGCTCCACCTTCCTTTGGATTTCTCATTTAAAGATCCTATCATTATCACACAAGCGATGAAACCCAGATGAATCAAACAACAAAGGATTACAATTATTTAATTTGGTTAGGCAATGCTAAACATATAACATAACTTATAGCGAATAAACAATTGTACTTTAGTATTTCTCATGCAAATTTATATGTCTTCAAATAATGTATGTAAGCAATGTATTAACAATTCTTCATATTACTAAGAGTATGTTTTATGTCCAAATTATAGAAGAATTAGTTGCTCTCTTGACCATAGAAATTTAGTATATTACTATCATTGAAGCTACAAAGAAAATGATTATATTACAAAACTTCTTGGCTAAACTTCTTAAGGGCCAACAAAATGACAATCTTCATTTTGACAAAATAAGTATTATGCATCTAGCCAAGAATATTGTATTTCATGCCAGGATAAAGCACATCTAGCTTAGATATCATTTCATTCATTTACTCCTAGTAGACATATTGATGAAAGCAGTAATAGTTAAAAAATTGAAGCAATGTTTAGCTGTCATATTATAACCTTTTACTATGATGAATGTTGTAAATCTATAGGAGGAGTATGATTATAACCGAAGATCCAATTTTTGCCACACTATAACCAAAGATTCAATTTTCACGAGAGGTCGGGCGAAGATCCATTTTCAGAGGTGGGTATGATTTCCTCTACCTCATGGGCACTTAGCACAAAATAATCTCTCACCCATTCAAATAACAAACTCAAATGAGAGATCAAATACGATGAGCTTCAAAGATTTATTGGAAACGAATGCTTACCTTCACAGACGACGGAAGATGGCAAAAGAGAGATTAGAAAGAAGCAAGACGACAAAAGACGAAAACTGAAGGAGGAGATCGAAGCCACGGGCTCTCGATCCAATGACGTAAAGAGAAGGAGAGATTGAAGCCGAGATTTATAGCAGAAACGAGAAAAATGCAGACGCAGTGACAGATCTTCTCGCACGCAGGGGTAGTTTAGATAAACTTTTCCCCATCCCGTAGCTCCCCGATCAGCGTTGCTTCGGTAGATTCCTACATATCAGCGGAAATGGCGGCGATTCGAAACCACTTGTGACGAACGGCCCCAAAACCACTAAGGCTAGTTGTTTTGCATAGTTGTTCGCACATAGCTATTGTTCAGCTCGCATTGGGTTTGATTTAAAAATTTGAATACTAATAAATATGTCAGTAACTCAATTTAACCTAGTGATTAAAAATTTAATTTTCAATCAAAAAATTTTAGATTCAAATTCTTGTATATACTTATGTATGCTAATTTGCGATTGCTTTCACTGAAAAATGTCCTAAAAAAATTTTTTTTAGCTAGATTTATAAATGAGTGAACAATCTCTTATTTCATTATATTCAGCTTGATTTGACTTAAAATAAATAATCATATAAATATTTATATAATATGTATATTATATATTTTATTATTTTATTAATTAATTTATATTTATTTATATAAATGAGTTAGTTAATAATGTTTAAATTAAATAAATTTAGATATATTATAAAAAATAAAATTAATTTAATGATTTGAATGAAATCACAACTATTAAAATCTATAATCTTTAAATGAATGGACCCAAGATTTTGTGAATCCTAAACCCTGCGTATTTAACCTCACGGGTCACGAGCTTCACGGCTTACGCTTCAAGCCTTGTTGGAATGTGTGTTCAAATGTTGGAGTGCTTATTCTCTGTTTGATTTTGTGATGTCGTGTATATTTTGGTATTTAGGGTTTACTATCTACATCTAGCTGTTTTGTTACTTGATTTCTAAATCTTTTGGTTCAAGGAGGATATTGAAATTTAATTTATATACAAATTATTGTGATTCTTTAGATTCTTTCAAAATGATCATTATTGTCTCATAGAGCCTTTAAGGCTTGTGGGTTTCATTATTTGGTTTGCTTATAAATTTTGAAAGTAAATGTTGTCATGTTGATGTATTGTTATTCATTTTCATCATGTGTTATGGTATTCATGTTGATGCTTTAACTCTTGCTTGCTTCTAGCTATAAGGTTGAACTTTGATCCAAACAAGAAACTCTATATTGTATATTATCCATGCAAACATCACATAATTGATTTATATTCTCTTTTGCTTTATCTGTTATGTTTTCTTGCAAATGAAGGGGATGATTCTACAGATCATTCAGATATGCATGATGAGTGTAATATCTTAATGAAGTAATTACTACAATCGCATATCATACCATCACTTACATTGTCTCTCTTCTCTTAGTTGTACATACAAACCACATCTATTTCATGCAAAAAAAAATTGTAGAAAATAATGAATCATGCATGAATAATAATATTCTTAACATATCTCAATATTTGACGCATTAGATTCAAAAATAGTTATATTATAGAGAATGTTCAAAACTTTAATAATGCTTTCTTATTCTTCATGGTTATAATCTTATAAGAAAAACAAGGGAATTATGGTGAAAATACATGATGTTGAACATCCTATGACACCTGATCTACACAAATATAGTACATGTGGGTGATAAGTTATTTTGAAAAGAAAGAAAAATGATCAAATTTAGAAGGTTGTATCATAGAGAATTGAACTTTTTCCAATGAAGCAATAATCTGTTTATAAAGTGACTGAAATTTGAAGGGCATAGGCGTGTATATAATTCATGTAGTCTTTAATTTACCAACGAACATCGCTATTATGTGGAGATTCTCTCTTTCAATCTAATGTTCTCAATTTTAAACATCTTTGAGAAAGTTTTCGACTTAAATGTTTAGAAGCCTTTGCTAGATTAAAGAATGATATTTTCTTTAGTAGCAATCCATTGTATAACATGATAATTTATGATTTATAGTTTGTATTTTGTTGGTACCACAATAAAATTAAATGATGCAGAAACATAAGTAGCAATAACTTCATGTTTTATTATTTAGTTGACTTTTTCTGCTTGAAATATCAAATGTACTAATGATGTCTTGTTGAACACCTATTATTTTATCATAAATAACATATATATCATGTTTATGCATTTCAAGTTGGTTCTTTTATTTGCTTATCTCAAAAGTTTCATCATTCTATTATACAAGATTATAATGGTGCTTAACTTATTTCTATGCATTTAAATTAATTGCACAATTATTGTAATGCTCTATTTTTATATGGATTGTGTTAATATAATCTAATGTTCTTATTTCAAGCGTATATATTGTATCTTTAGTTTTGACACATTTTCTTTTTCAATATATTCTACTACCATATCAAATTTTGATCTATCTCAAACTGCATCATCTTATAATAAGATTATTATAGAGGATGAAAATAGTAATAAAAATCCTAATATTTATTCACAACATAGTTGTTCAAATGAACTTGAACTTGATACTATTATTGGAGAAATCCCTCCTAAGAAGACTAGAATAAAGAAGTCTACAGTTTGTGAGTATTTTAGTGAAAGTATTTAAAATTTGAAAGGTTAGTGCACATTACAATGCATATATTATGGTGCAAAATTTCATAAATACAAGTCTTGCACCACTTCACAACTTCTCAGACATGTTAGAGAATGTGATAAGATCAAAGCTAAAAATAAATAAGTTATTTTGTCAGATAAAAGATAAAATTTGTTAAATTTTATGCCTTCTGATGCTAGTTCAGAAATTGAGATTCTTATTATTAGTGATCCAATAAATTATGATCATCTTCAAATTAGAGAAATAATAGAAAATGATAATTATATATGAGTACCCATTTATGATAATTGAGCATGATTCAACATTTTGTTGAAGATCTTCAATCATAATTATGAAAGAGTTTCTAGAAATACTATAAAATGATTACATGAAAGTTTATGAAAGAGAGAAAAGGAAAATCATGTATAAAAGTATACATATAATATTATTAACATCGATTGTTAGACTTTCAATCAAACAGTTAAGTACATGTGCTTAGCAATTCATTATATTGATGTGTCTTGAAAATTACACAAGCAAATTATCAATTTCATTGAGCTTGAACCACCTCACACATGTACATTTATTTATGATGTTATATGTGAATGCTTGTTAGAGTTGAATCTACAAGATAAAGTTTTATAATTATATTGAATAATGAATAATGATATTATAAGTTAATTTGAAGGAGATTCGATATCATTTATCAAATTAAGGAGTCAATATAATATTTTAAGAAGTCTCCAATGAGGTTACATAAGTTTGTTGAAGTGACGAAGCAATTAGGGATTTTCACTTCGAAACGTTTATCTATCGATGGTCTTACACGATGAAATTCTGCATATATATATATATATATATATTATGCTTGAGTCTGTCTTTATTTTTTGCAGTGTATTCTACCATTATGCAGTCCGAGATAGTAATTACAAGTGATTGCCATCTGATTTTCATTGGTAAAGATATGAGCAAATTAGGAAGTTCTTTGCAATTTTTCATAATGTTACAAAAATGATTTTTTTGTTCAACTTATCCAATTACAAATATTTTTCTATCAACTATTATGCATGTTAAAAAGTTATTGATGGAAAAATGCAATTCATCAAATGAATATATTAAACAAATGACAATTGTAATGAAAATTAAATTTGACAAGTATTATGGTGAATGTAATTTGCTTAGGTCTACGCTTAAAGATGAACTTCATAAATTTTACATTGTCAAAAATACACTCATCTTCCGAGATAAAATTCAAAATTAAGGAAGTTGAAGCAGTTATTTGAAAAATTTATAATTAATATGTTTTTGATATTGCCAGTTATAGTTCAGCTTCTACAACTGCTAATGGGTCCTCACAGCTACAAATGAAGCCATCTTTTTCATCTCATTTTCATTGTATGTTAGGTTTTGTTGATTTTATTGTAGCATCTTGTTTCATTCAGCCTTCAAAATCAGATTTGCAAATATATTTGGAAGAAGCTTTATAGATGTGAAATAATGAATAATTTGATGCTTTTGATTGGAAGGTGATGAGTACTCTAAAGTATCCATAATTATCAAAAATAATTAGGGATGTCTTGACAATTCTCATAACAATGATTGCAATTAAATATGCTTTTAGTGCTCGTGGTAGAGATTTGGATGATTATATAAGCTCTTTATCCATAAAAATTGTTAATGCACTTATTTGTACAACTAGTTGGATCAGAGGTTGTCAAAACAATATTAAAAACCTTTTGATAAGATATAATTTCATATTTATTTAATTTTTTTTATAATTGTAAACTTTGTCTTCACTTTTTTATATGTCACTCTAATTAATGAGTATTTGTTACAGCAAGATATCATGAAAGGAGAAAATCTGTATGTGAATAGTAAAGTTACAAAGTGAATGAAGGAGGCTTGTGCTATGCAATTTAGTCTATTTGGATTATTAATGCTTTATTAATGTATACATTAAACTAAATATATTTTGATGGGTTTGTTTTATTGATTGCTACTCTATAATGTCTTTCCTTTCAAGCTTTTATAGCCTCAATTTTTATTGCTATCTATATTTAAATTCAAGTTGAGTTAGTAAGCTTGTTTTATTATTTGCTACATTTCAACTGCCTAATAACTACTTGTTGTTATTTTGAGATCAGACAACTTGCTATTTTCTCCAATTTTTTCAATCTTAAGGATCATTTAACACTATTTATATAATAATTAGGCTACACCATTATGATTACATCAAGGTATATATTTCTATATAAATTTATTTCTGAGTTTGCCTTACATGATATATTGAATACTGAAGTTTTGATTATATATATTTCATTTTTGACTAATGCATTTTTTATTTTATTTTTTATTTTATTGTATTTGAGTTTTTAGTTTATCAACACTACACTTGATTTTATATTGGATTGCTTAGATTTATGATTTTTAAAAGACTATGATGTTAAACCTTTATTAATATGAGATACAATCTAACTTGACAAAATGGATGCTTATATTTTTTATTTAGTTTGGTCTATTTCAATTATTTTTTTGCTGCAGTTTTAATTTTATTTGCTGATTTATTGTATTTTAATTTTTTACTTTATCAATACTACACTTAGTTTTGTGTTAAGTATCTTGGATTTATGAGTTTTTTAAAGGCTAATTTTATTTATTATTTTGTGATATTTTCTTCTTTAGAGTCTAATTTATTTGTGGTTGATAGTTTGAAATTATGATTTTTTTTTTTTAAGAATTTAAGGAGCTATCAAGCTATGATGATATCATTGATTAGTTATTATAAAATTTCAAACTAAGCCCATTTGTTAATTATATAACATAAAATTTTTTTAATTTTATTTATATTGTACAACAATAACTGAAAGTGTAGATCTTATGTTATTAATTTATTAATTTCCCACGAGTAATGAAACCAAGTATACTAAGATTATTTTGAAGATTGAAAGATATTAAAATTTCATTTTGTTTCATATAAATGTATAATTAGATTGTACTTATTTGTTAATTTATTTAGATTGTAATTAATTATAATTTATACTTAAATAAATAAATTATGTTACTTTATCATATTAAAATGTAATTCTCAGTTCTCTAACTTATGTTAACAATAAAATTTATTTATTAAAAATTCATTTTAATTACTATAGCCTACACTCCACAAATTGTTATTGTATATTTGCAATAACATTTTTTCTTATTAAAATTAATATTTTTAAATATTAATTAAAATAATAATTTTAAAATTTTAAATATTTAAAAATCACGTCAATTACGAACACAAACCGTTCACTATTTCAAACACGAGCCGATTTCGAATAAATTTTTTTTTTAAAGAGCTGAAATGTCAAACTCGCTCAAGGTCGGTTCATTTATACCCCTATGCATAACAATAGATAAGGGGAGGAAATTGTTATTATTTTATTTTGAATTATTTAACTTAAAATTCATATTTTAATTAATTTATAATTTATTATTTTTAATAATGACTAATGAAGATATCATTAAATTAAAATTATTTTAATTTAATTTAAAATTATTTACATAATAATTATTTAATATGTTCTTTTAATTAATTATGATTCAATGAAATTATTTGCAATTTATATAAGTTTAATAATTTATAATTAATTAATAACTAAATGACACATTATCATCTAAGAATTCAAATAAAATAATTAAATTTTTATATAAACTAAATTGAAATTATTATTTAATTTACTTATTAGATTATTGATTAATAACAAATTAAGAGAATATAATTATAATTAATAATACTTTATCGGATCAACTAGATATAAATTTATTACTTAAAAGTATATTAATACTAATAATTAATATTACTTATAATTATTCATTTAAGTTATTTGATTGTATAAAATTATTATTTTAAATAATTTAATAAGTTGTGATATTAATTAGTCTAATTAAGATTCAAATATCTATATAAAAATAATAAAGTCCATATAATTATTATTAAACTTATGTTTGATCTAACTAACTTAAATCATAAATTAAGTAGCCAAATAATTACTTATGCTTAAATTATTAAGATTTAACTAACGAGATTTAATAAATTTATTTCTAATTTACTAAATTCTATAAAATTAAATTATGCTTAACTAAATAACCTAAAATTTTAGATTCATCAATCAAACAAAGTAGAGAGGAAAAATCTTTCTCCTCATCTCTCTAATATTTTTTCAAATTACATCACAATTTTTACACTAATAACTTTATGAGAAAATATGAGATAAATTAATGAAAAATATTAACTTAATTTTTTCATTAATTATACAAAAATTATTTATATGATTCTTTTCAAAACCTTCTAATTTATCAATATAACATTTAAAATATTTTTTTTCAAAATCAACATATTTGATTACAAAATGTCAATTCCTTACCTCTAAAATCATCACCATTCTAATAAATCCTAAATGAATTATATAGACAACTTAATTTTTTATTATGAATTCTTTTGTTTTTGTTGATCAATAATTTTATAATTACTTTTTTTGTGAAATACAACCAAATAATATAATTATAATAATATAAAACTAAAATTATAATTTGATTTATTCAATTCGATTTTTGGTTAAAATTAATAACATATAAAAATTTAAAATAAAATTTATTTTTAATGAACTAATTAATTAAAATAATCTAATAAATTTTATATATTAAAATTGCTTTGTTAATTTGAAATCTATAGATCGTATAAATAATTAAGTATTTATAAACAAAATTAATATTTATATTTGACTTTAAGTAATTTTGATTTATTAAATTTATTGGTTTAACTAATCTTTTAAAAAAATCAAACCGAAAATCAAAAAAAAAAACCAAATAACTAGGCATTTACAATCAAAAATTAACTTTGAGATTTTGCCAATCAAATCGATCAAATAATGTAGGTTCAATTTGATTTTTGATTTGAATAAAAAGATTTATATGTTGATTTCAATTTCTTTCCATGGTAGAGAATTGGACAACTCTAAGTAGTTGTCGCCTTCTTTCTCAACAAATATGATGTTATCATTATGTTGATTGTTGTCCAAAGCTCAAATCCTATGAGTTAATCAATACAAACGCTTTGTAAATCTTTTATCATTTAATTGATTGAAAAAATGAATGCATTAAAAAAAAAAAAATCAATGTAAAATTATTTTTTATATTGTTTGGTTGAAAGATTTACAAATATGATTTTATTTTTTTTCATTTGATCAAAAACTCATTTTTGTAAAATGGTTCTACTAATATTAAAATGGTACAATCACCCCACAAAGCCCTTAAGAAAATACATAAATTTCAAATGATCAATTTACTTTAAAGCCGAGAAGATTTATTGTAAGCAACATTTGCGTTAAGACAATTATTGAAAAAGTATAAAGAGCACAAAAGATCTTCATAAGATTTTTATTGACCTTAAGAAAGCTTAAGGTAAGTATCAACTAAATTGATTTAGTCTACATTAAAGAAGAATACTAAGCAATGGAGCTATTTGGTGGCTACGTTAGAGCATCATTTTAGGCAAAATAAAATCCAACCAAATGGACATAATGAATAAAATAAATCTACTAATATTTTTAATCCCATCATCATTTCCTCTTTATAAATCCTACAGTTTCAATGGATTTAATGGGATTTATGCATAGGGAAATCTGAAAAGAGAGAGAGATGGGAAAAGATATCCACACAAGTTGATGAATCCTTCATATCATAGCGTAGTCCAAACCTCCATCAATAGTCACGAATTACAGACAGCATATATAAAGTAATAATAAATCAGCTAATTAAAAAAAAGTAATTAAATAATTGTTTCTTCAAGAACGTACGCCAAATTAATGTTTTCAACAGTAACACAACAAAACAATCTAAAATTCAAAAAAAATCACTTCTGCATACTTCTAGGAATCTACAATAGAACTATTCAATAATGCATTAATATTTGAAGTTCAAATAACAGATGTGCACTAAATGATATGATTTACGTACAAAAAAAAAAGTAATAAATACAACAAATTTCTAACAAAATACTAAAATGTGATGTTATTAATATAATAATATGGTAAGTCCAACATTTTGTATTATATCATGCAACTAATCCATTCAGATTAAATTTACAGCATCATCATGAAAGCCACCAGCGGAATAGCTATGTCTCAGAAGTTGAACAGAAAAAAATCGGTGTTTTCCTTTCCCAAAGCTCAATCAATACCTGTCATATACAGACAATAAATCTGTTGAGTAATAGAGATGGTTGGCTTAGTTAATTCGTAACATATAACACAATGAAGGAATGTAGCAAAAATTATATCTCATCTCAAAACATGCTTATAACTTCAATATATCAAATGAGTTTAAGAATTCTTTATGAAAATTCCATAGTTCATACTACATGGGTCATGAAAATGAAAACAAGCAGAGAATGTACCAATGGTATGGGGATTTTACCGTGCATTTATAATGGTCTAAATGGAAGTAAGAGTGCATTTGGGGCGGTGATAGCAGGCAACCGCATTTTGAGCATTTTAGGTGCATTTTGTAGAATCTGATGCAACGTTGTTTTCCAACCACCTAATTACCTAATTGAATGCTGTGATTTGACTTTATTAAAAAAAAATTGTATACCCCAACTTCTTCCACAGCAACTCAACAACCTTTTTATCCAGCTGCAGCTGTCCCAAACAGACCTTAAGAGTCATCACATAGTGGTGAGAGAGAGAAAGACAGGTGTAAGACTGACATACCATTAGGTCTTCCTGACTGATTTGAGAACATCACTTTAGAAGGGTCTGAGTTTATAGATGTAGTTCATGATGACTTAGCGAAATAGACGGGCTTCATATTCTATCAATGATTCAAATTAGCATATACTTATTAAAATGCAACTTCAAGGCAGACAAAGATTCAAACAGTGGATGAAACGCATCATAGTTAAGAAAAGGATGTCAATACATCCATTCAGCTCTGAATCCCAAAGAAGTAAAATCTGGCAATGGAAGACCAGTTAATTATTGCAGCACACGAACTTTAATAAGGAGGTCAAATTTGTGCTGACATATATAATCAACCATAAGCAGAGAGAGAGAGAGAGAGAGAGAGAGATGCCATTCAAATTCCAGCCAATTCCAGTCATCGACTGATACTTTGGAAAAATTTGAGACAAATTAGCATGCATTTCAAAAATAAACGTATTTTTAAAACATCCAACTAAACTGCCCTTATAGGGAAAACAACAATGCCGCAATCCCCAAGGAATATGTAGCTTGATTCATGTCAAAATCCACAACACGAAAAGTATTTATCATGCAGTTTCATTACAGACTAACAGAAAGATCAGCAGTACTCAGAGCTCTGCTTTTTCCCAGCATCTGCTACTGCTTTTTTTTTTTTGAGTAGATGCCTTAGGTTTGTTTTAGAGGTAGACTTAAAAGACTTGATTAATATATATAAAAAATGACCTCAGCATACTTAAATTAAATGAGAATTTGACACAAAGACACAATGGTGAAGATGGATTCATGTAGCGGACCCCACATAAAGATTTGTTGTTGTTGTTGTTGAATGAAAAATGTATTGCCTTTTAAAAAAATAAGAATGATATTTTTGATGTAATTTTAAAGATTTAAATGTTATGCATGAAAATATGAAAATTTATATGCTAGATAATAAATATATATGAATTATGTAATATGTATGAAAAGCCACAAAATTATAATAGATCATGTGAGCAGAAACTTCTAGAATAAAATCAGAAAAAAAATTCCTGGGGACATTTTGGTTGGACAAGTCACCTCTATTATAAAACAAGATGGAAAGGAATAACTTTGTTAGTAGAAATAGGATAGCAGTCCACCGAAAATTTGTTAATGTTCCACAAATGTAGAGCCATGCACATTGTCCATACTTACGCATTTGGGTCGGGTTAAGTTACCTCCATTACAAAAAAAAAGATGAACAGGAATAACTTTGATCGTAGAAATAGAGCTGCAAACGAACTAAGCCGAGCAAAGCATGTGTTCATTTGAGTTCAACCTCGTTTACCATTATCGATCTCACGATCAATTCAAGCTTTTAGAATGGTGTTCAAGCCTAAGCATGTTTAAAAATCCTATTGGAGCTTGACTCAACTTTGTTCATAAACTCAGTTCAAATTGGGATTACCAAGTCGATTACCAAGCAATTCATTTAAGAAAATAAACGAGCTTTAATCAAAGCCTTAATTGAGCTTATTTGTGAGCAGCTTATTGAGAAATATACAAAGCTATAATTAAAGCTTATTCAAAAAAAAAAACAATGTTTCATGACAAAAGTGTTCAAGCTCGTTTGATTAGTTATCAAAAGATCATGAACGCAATATCTAGTAACTGTTGATCCATGTATGCCATAAGTTGAATCGAGCTCACGATTTAGACTTGATCACGCACATAGAAGTGAAGTACACTTTCGGCGTGAAACTAGCGAAATGATCTCCATCGACGACGGATCTTCGCCGAACACCAAATTGATCAAAATATCGTGTGAATTGACGATCAGTGAAATCACCATTACGCATATTCGAGTAAGCACAAACAATTATCACAACATGTTGAAATCCATCAAGGAGAACGGAAAGAAGCCTTCTCATCAATCTCTTTTTGAACAAGAAAAGTAACACAACATAGTTATCAACAAACTCTCAATACCCAAAATTTAAGATCAAATGCAGTGATATTGATTAATAGAGAGCTTTTTGATGATTTATAACGTGAGACAAGAATCACAGACAAGTTGCCATTGTTAGCTATAATCATCACTACTCCATTCTCCATGAATTACGCAAGTAGCAGAAGAAACATAAAAGTCCCAAAAAATTAAAAAACAAGCACTGATGCCAGATATATAACATCCTCATGACTAGAAGTTGAAGTGAGTTTCTTTAGAGAGATTATTAAAAAAACACTCAACACAACAATCGAGTGAGCTCTGCTTCTTCCACCACCCATCCCAAATCAAAAAAACATCTGCTGTTATAAAAAGGAGTTGTCATTAGAATTGCAAAGAAACTTGTAGTCTACCACACACTTTGTTTAAAGGATTAAATTTATTAAAGCAAAAGAGAGAGAAAGACAGAACAAAAACAAGTATCAGACATGAAAGGGATCAAAAGATAGTATAATCCATTACATAATACAAATAATCAGGAAGAAACCTCTGTCCTACTGTTCACTTTGTTTGAAGCTCTAACCCATTAATGAGATGTCCTGGCATCATTATGAAAAGTATGGTATTATTCCAAGGCATCAATTGTCAAGATCTTGAATTCAATCCTCACAATTAAAAATAACTAAACTTTAAAAACAATGGGAACGGATAATAACAATAATAATAATAATAATAATAATAATAATAATAATAATAATCACTGAATTTCAAGCTTTTTGATTTACTGTACTACAACATCCCTTTCCTACAATGAGGTCCACCAACCCTGCAATCAATAAAGAGCTTAAGCCAAATGGATCAAAACCTTGTATACAACAAGCCTTTGTCTAGCTACACAAACACTATATATATATATATATATATGTATATGTATGTATGCATGCATATATTCATTTGCATTTTGTCTCTAAGTGTAAAACCACTTTTTCACCTAAGCATCACCTCCTCTGCAATACAACTTAATTTATGCTTCTCAATCACTGGCCAACACCCTACGAAATAAAGCATTGCAGGTCTCACTATCATCTTATAAAATTTCCCCTTTAAGTCTACTAGTTA
>CM038218.1:84526646-84660505 GCA_021442155.1 Cymbidium sinense | reverse complement strand
TCTTTACTCCTCCTTCATTCTATAAAAGGCGAGGCACCAGGGATGGCCAGAAAAGGCAACCGGTGCAGCCAGCATCTCTTTGAACTTTTTAGGCTTTCAGTTGTGTTGTGTGAGTGAAAGCTTGTTATCTACTTTATGGGGCGATTTGGTTGCAGGATTTAGCCAAAGTTGTCTAAGAGGCAGATATAAGGGCTTTCAAAGCATCTTTTGCAATTGTTGTCCTTGCACAACATTCTTTACATCGGTTGAGCTTTTTTCATCTCTTTACGTGGCCTCAGAGAGCCAGATACGGTATGATTTTACAGGGGCTGTTTGATTGGAAGATTTAACTGAGATATAATTAAATTATTTGTTAAATCATGCGAAGCTGTCGTTTGGGGCATGTAAAGTTTGCTGTTGTGCTAATCCGATTTCTTCCTCTGCTTCAAGATTTAACGCGGTTCGTGAAATCCCGAGAGTAGTCGGATTTATGGGAAGGGGCTTCACTGATTCTCTGCGGTGAATTATATCGCGAACTCCTCTTCTCCTCAAGATTTAGCGAGCCGCAGTTAATTACTTCCCCCCCTCTTATTTTTTGTCCAGGGTTTCTGGAAATTGGGTACAAACGGAAGGGGAGAAGACGGGTTTTGGGAAGTAGGTGTGTTGCTGCAAGTTTATGATTGGCAATTTACGTAGATTTCACAAGTCTTGCAAGTACATGATCTAACTTCACTAGGATTTATTAAATCGATATTTACAGAATTTGTTAAATTCTGCATTTAGCCAAACAACCCAAGTATTTTTATCTGACGACCACAAGACAACGCATTGCCCCCAATGTCTGTAAAATTGCTTATTCATCAGTCTGATAGTGGTGGTGATATTGATGATCAAGTTGATCTCTAGTATGCATGTGGGCTTATTGTCCATGACTGAGGCTCATCTCTATCTTCCTTTCTCTCTCTAGGTATATGTATATATATATATATTTCCTACCATATCTCTCACACTGATCTCAGATTTAAACCATTATTCTGATTTTTTACATGGTCATGGCGAGTTGATCCATTATTCTCTCTTGCATGGATTTCCCCATATAGATTTTTTATCCAATGTTGTGGTTTTGTGGCATTGAGAAGAGTAATGATGTTGTCATTTTTTGGTGGAGATTTACGCACATAACACAATTCTTATGTATTGATATATCGAACACCTAAAGTTTGATATTTATATATATAAAATTTTAGCCTCCTGAACACATCAAGGCATAAGCATGAAAAAATGCATTTTATTTGTTTGGTAGAGTAAAAATTATGTGGAAAAGTAATTCCACTTTTTTGTTTGGTTTGATGATCAAGAATATGTGATTAATACTTTTTTTTTCCTTTATGTTTTCACTGAGTTTATGAGAGAATCAGAAAGAGAAATATGGTTAAGTCAATCTCTTTTTTACTTTATCTTTTCACTGAGTTTCTGAGAGAATCATAAGGAGAAATATGCATATGTTTTCATTTGATGGGTGAAATGAATCTCTTATGAGATACACCATCTATATGAAGTTTTTGTTCTTTAAAAGAGAATGTTTTAGATATCTGATTTATTGTTCAAAGTGATTTTGAAATAGATGGGGATGTTAACATTAGAATTCAAATTGGATGGTTAAGTGGAGGAGTGCATCGCGGCTGTTCTATGGTAGAAAAGTATCACTTAGAGTTAAGGAAAAATTTTATAAGATGGTGGTGAGAATATATGTGATAAAAGAGTGTTTATATAATTTTTTCTTCATGTTTAAGGCTATGAAGCACTTATCCCAAGCTGGGGTCTTTGTCCCAAAATTGTTGAATCTATTTTTATTTGAGCCAAGCTTTCATGTAGATTGGTTTGATTTGTGCCAGACTTGGCTCGTTAATTTCTTTTTGCAGAAATATTTAATTGAATTAATTAACTTTTTGATTTTTTTTATTTTTCAGATATTGTGATCTCCATTACTGCTGGGGAACAATGTAGAACTTGTTGCAGGCAAACTAAATTTTTTATAGAGGTGTGAGGAGAATGAAGAAGGCTAATATGCATTGCTTGGGCTACAAGTCCCAGTATTTTACAGCTTTTTTATCTGTACCCAAAAATACAATTAGAAGGTCATAATAACACGCCAATTATCTAGATTAGTTCCTACTCATAACTGGCACTAGTGTACTGCAGTTTGTTTTATTTTTGTTTAAGAATATGTGTGGGCAATGATGATGATTTGGGAGGGTAACTTTCATGTCCACTTGACCAATCAGGATTTATATGTTTTCTATGGTGATGATGTGGCATCTTGGGATGGCCTAAAGATTCTTAGGCAACCATTACTGCCATTACCATTGGGATTTATGCATGCAGATGGTGGAATGCTTCTCTATGTGATATTTTATTGATTTGGCTTCATCTGTGCTCTTCTTGTTCATTGTTTCATATTTTATTGGAATGTAGTCCATTCTAAAGATCTTAGGCCCCATTTGGGGTAGCTTTATACCTGTTATAGCTTCTTCATTCAACAACGTTTTCTGTAGTTACTCACTGCAATTTTTTTATATAGCTGCAGGTGCCCCAAATGGACCCTTAGAATATTCAAATCATTATGGGAATAGTTGGTTGCAAAAATGGGCATGAAAAAAGAATAAAAAAAAGGAAGGTTTACATACATACCTCACAGTTGTTATGCATTTACATATCTAACGCTTAAAAGTTTCATATTTTTATATCTACAACACTTTTCAAGCCATTCGGTTGTGATTATCAAATTTCAATGATAGGCTGTTGTCGGCTTTTAAAATTGTGGATGCTGTGATATATTGCCAAATATTAGTGGATATTGCAATTGAGCTTTCTGTTCTCTATGCTAGAATAGTGAGGCATCAAAGATGGCCTGATATCAATCTTTAGGAAACCGGTCCTACTATTCTTTTCTTGGGGCTTGAGCTTAGAAAGAAATTTGTTATATTTCCGTACGATGAATTACAACGGTTGTCTTAATCTCTCTCATTATGTAACTATTGTACAGCCATGACAGTTGGAGATCTGTATTTGTATATATTTCTATCCACCTGAAATGAAGTTAAAAATTTTCCTGGTAGTGGGCAAGGAATCAAACATATTAAAGTAGTTCTATCATGGATGCTATACATTTGTTGAGAGATTTGATAAAGAAGTATAGAGAAAGTAAGGAGGATCTATGTATTTTGTTGATTTAGAGAAAGTTTATGATAAAATTCTAAGAGAAGTCCTTTGGAGAGTTTTAAAAGGAGTTAATATTGGTAATATGCAAGTCATTAAACATATGTATATTAGAGTCACTTGTGTCCAAACACAAGGAAGATTCACAAAATAATTCTCTATTCTTGGATTACATCAATGATCTTTAAGTCCTTATCTTTTTGCTTTAGTTATGGATGTTCTTACAGGCATTTATAAGATGTATGTTGGTGTATACTTTTGCTTATGACATTCGTAATTGATAAGACTAGAGAGAGAATCCAGAAACTTGAATTATGGAGGTCAACCTTAGAGTCTAAAGGTTTTCTAGATTTGAAATTGGATATATGGAGTAATTTTTGTTGTGAAGTTTTAGTGGGGGACATTCGTAACAAGTCATTTAAAGAGTGAAATATCTAGATCTAGATTTTGTTCAAAATGATGAAAATAGATGATATGTTATTAGTAGAATTCAAGTTAGATGGTTGAAGTGGAGGAATGCATTTGGCTTGAAAAGTACCGCTTAAATTTAAGAAAAAAATTTATAAGATGGTAAGATGCAATGATTTATGCAAAATGTTGACCAACAAAAAAAGAGAATCATAAGATTATTGCATAGGAGGATGCTCATGTGGATGAGTGGCTTTTTTTTAGAGATAAAATGCAAAATGAGGATATGTGGATGAGTGTTTTACTTTAGAGATAAAATGCAAAATGAGGATGTTCGAGTATTATGGCAAAATAAGATTTGAGAGAGATGCATCATCTCTTCTGTTGAGAGGAAGTGAAATTTTATTCCCTATGTAGCCTCATATTCAACCTTAATCCTCCCTTAATTGTACACTTGGTTGTTTGACAACCATCAAAAGTTAACTTTAGTCCTATGAGGTTTTGTAGATTGGAAACACATGATGTTTTACTAAATGATGTAACTTTCATTAACTGTATTTTGTTTATGTGCGTTGATTGATTTGGATGGATTGGATGATAAATTTTAAAATCAAACAAAATGTAAAACCAAACAAATGACCAAATAAAACCAAACAAACCACAATAATTTGGTTTTATATGGTTTGGTTTTATAAATCAAGTTGATACATTTAAAATTATTTGCATAATTTTTTGATTTAATGATCGTATAAGCAAAATAATATAAATATAATCAAAATGCAAATAATTATTTCATGCGCTAAAAATATTTAAAATTAATTTTTATTTACCTGAACGATGTTTTGAACTTAGAAATTGAAAGGAACCATATTATCATATTATGAGATCAAAATATTTTGAAAAATCGGATAATGATCCTCAAAAAAAGCATTTACTGAGTATTTAAAAGTATATTAAGAATGATGTTTTATTAAGAATGATGTTTTATTAAGAATGATGGGCAAATTGACACTTATGAGTTATTTTCTCCTTTAACAATAATGGAGTATCAATTATTGCATGGAGCTCCTTTACCAACTTTTTTTATAGTTTTTATGTTTCAGCCTTGGAGATTAGTCAAAAATCCCCTTGTCTCTGTGATCTATTTTGTTGATATCAACGGTCATTTGTCAATTCATTGTCGTAGAAGCTACTTGGCTGATAACTATATATTTCTTTTCTTGCACAAGTTGAATTTGTAAAGGCCTATTTTGGATCAATTTTGTTGGGTTTTTTGTTTATGATTTTTTTTAAAAGAAAAATATGTTGTCTTTTATGAGTTATAATCTACAAGGGTGATGATGTGGTGTTTCATTGCCAAATATCAGTGGATGCTGCGTGATTGAGTTTTCTACCCTTTATCCTAGAATAATGAGGCTCTATCTCCGGGCAATTGGTACTACTATTTCTAGCTTTATTGGGGCATGAGCTATGACGAAAGAAAGCTTCTTCTATTTCTATGATGAAGTACAATTGTATGGTTTTAACTCACATACTTGCATCATGATTGGTGCTTGACTGGTTGAAATTTTTTTGGAGATATATCACTTTGTTGATGACATTCTTCTTGTTACTAGACATTACTTGTGTCCCTGTCCCAACATAAGGAGAATTGACAAAATATTTTCCTATTTCAATTGGATTACATCAAGGATCAGCTTTAAGCCCTTATCTTTTTGCTTTAGTTATGGATGTTCTTACTAGGCATTGGAAGATGTACCTTGGTGTATGCTTTTGTGATGACATTCTTCTTCTTGATAAGACTAGAGAGATAGTCCAAGAGAAACTTGAATTATGGAGGTCAACTTTAGAGTCTAAAGGTTTTCGTTTTAAGTAGATCTAAAACTGAATATATGGAGTGTAATTTTAGTTGTAAGTTTTAGTGGTGTTGTACATTATGTGAACAAGTCATTAATAAGAGTGAGCATTTATATTTAGGCTCTATTGTTCAAAATGATGGTGAAATAGATGGAGATGTTATTAGTAGAATTCAAGTTGGATGGTTGAAGTGGAGGAATGTATCCGCCTGTTGTGTGATAGAAAGTTTCAATTTAAATTTAAGAAAAATTTTATAAGATGGTGGTAATACCGAATGACTTATAAATGAATGTTGGCCAATAAAGAGAAGCATAAGACTAAGTTAGTGTTAGAGAGATGAGATGCTGTGTATGAGTGGTTTTACTCTTAGAGATAAAATTAAAATGAGTATATTCGGATAAAAGAAGAGAATGCAGATAAGATTAAAGAGACTTAGTTAAGATGTATAAAAAATGATCTTAGTATACTTGAATTAAATGAGAATTTGACACAATAGGAGGACACAATGGAGATGAAGGATTCATTTAGCCGACCCCACTTAGTGGGATAAAGGCTTTTGTTGTTGTTGTTGTTGTATATATGACTTTGTTCTTGTTCAATGTTCTTTGAATCAAGGGTTAATTGCTCAAAATTAGTTTTATTGAATCATAATTCAGCATAATGTGATAACTCATGATCAAGTTTCAAAGGGTTAGAGAAGGTGTTTATCAAGTTTCATGAAGGGTTGGAGAAGGTGTTTATCAAGTTTCAATGCTTCCAATGTATTTTGTGGATTCCTTGTTTTCCTTGTTCCTACTATAACAACAACAAGCTTTATTCCACTATATGTGATCAATTACATGAATCCTTCTCTATTGTGTCCTATTAAGTGTTATATTTTCTTTTAATTCTAATAAATTAGGATCATTTTTTATACATCACAACCAAGTTTTTTGAATATCTTATCATTCTTAATATTAGGCAAATCTACTACATATACTCCTAACTAGATTATTAGATGGTCACGCTTTATGTGATTAAATCATCTAAGTAATTCTCTAATCTTATCTGCTATCAATCACTAACTTTTCACGCATATATTTTTTTTTCTGATTTTATCCTTGAGAGTAAAGCAACTCATCCACCTGAGCATCCCCATCTCTACAATACTTAACTTAATTTTATGCTTCTCTTTTTAATGACTTGATCACACAATGTCACAACTTCACCACTAGATCTTCTACAACTAAAATTACACTATATATTCAGTTTTAGATCTACTTAAATGAAAACCTTTAGACTCTAAGATTGACCTCCATAGTTCAAGTTTCTCTTGAATTCCCTCTCTAGTCTTATCAACAAGAAGAATGTCAGAAGCATACACCAAGGTACATCCTCTTGTGAATGTCTAGTGAGAACATCCTCTTGTAAATATCTTTTTAATGACTTATTTTCCTGCTATGCTATTGATATTTCTCTTTGGTGAAATGAATGAATATTGCTAAAGACCCCAATTTGCCATGTTTTTTTTTCCAAGATGGGAACTAATGATTTCAATGGTCATTTGTCAATTCATTTCTTGAGTGTTATATGGATGATAACCAAGTATTTTGAATTTTAAGATTTGAAGTAATAAAACAGAGTAATTAGCTATATATCTGTATCTGTAATATTCAGGTAGGGACCCAACCGTTTCCAAATATTTATTATTTCTGTCGGCAAGGAAATGGATTTTTATTCCATATGCAGCTACCAAAATTCAATTTAATCTACACTTGATTTTTCATTTTGTTGCTTGTGGATCAGCCACCAAAAGTCAACTTGAATCCTTGTGTATGGAATCATTTGGGTGCTTGTTGATTGGAAACATGTATGATGTTTTACTAAATGATGAAACTTTTCTATTGATAACTAGTTTTTCTTTGATGAAATTCTTGAAGAAAGGTATTTATGAACTTCATGACCCCATGTTGCAGGTTCTAATGATAGAAACAACACTCTTAAGTGGATGCCATGCATCACAAGCTTTTTGTCTGCTTGCATGCAATCTTTGTGACTTCTGTTGGGTTATGATGAATGATAAAATATTTGAAGTGTGATTTGGAGATTTGTGAGCAATTATTTGTATTTTTTTGGTTTTAACCAACTGTATATAAAAGTTTATTCTCTCCTGCATTGGCAAGGAAATGTAGCTTTTTTTTTCATATGCAGCCACCAAAACCAATTTTTAATCTTAGAAGGTCATCTGATCCTAAAATTTATGTGCCCAGTCTTCGTTTGCCTTGTTTATAAGGATGTGAGCTACATGGTACAGGGTTGATTCTTACCAACCTTTATTTTAAGAACTTTGAAATATACAGTTTATTCTCTCCTGCATTGGCAAGGAAATGTAGCTTTTTTTCATATGCAGCCACCAAAACCAATTTTAATCTTAGAAGGTCATCTGATCCTAAAATTTATGTGCCCAGTCTTCGTTTGCCTTGTTTATAAGGTCATCTGATCCTAAAATTTATGGTACATGGTTCTATTTCTCATGATGAATTACGACAATTGTCTATCCTGTAATGTTTCAACTCACATGTTATTTGCTCCTATAAGAAACAATCAGATCAAAAGTCCTCGCAAAATGAGAGTGAAATATTTGGGTAGTGTCTTATCTACTATTCTATTTGCCTTCTGAAAATTTTGACTCGACATAAATGAAAAGTCTTCTTATCATGAGGTTGAGTGTGAATTTTTGGACCCCACACCAACGCCTAATCTTTGATATTTATATTGGTAACATTTTAACATCATAATCACATCAAAGCTTAAGCTTGAAAATGTGTATTTTACTTTAAGTTAATAGTAATGATATGATGTATGCATTACGATGTTCATGGATTTGCAATTATTAGGTCATCAACCATGTTTTAGGTTTTCTAATATCAAGTTTCCCTGCTGGGTTTGATTTGCAGGAATTGGATGCGAGCAAATGAAAATGGCAATGGCAAGGAAATTGGATTGAACTAGTTGCTAATTTATTGGTCCATAAATATTAAAAAAGTTTCCTTTGAAGTCATCAAAAAATGAGCCCAAAAAAATTCAGATTTAACGCATGATTTATGATAGTAGCACAAATGTCAACAAAGAGATCCTTATAAAGTCTAATGAATACATCTGCTAGTAGACGGGCACATATAACATAAGAAAAGTAATTTATTGGTCCATATGATGGATCGACCAATAAGTTTCCAATAATTGAAGTTTTAATATGTGCAATGTAAACTTTATAATGCTCAACAAAAATTCAGATTTTAATTGTCATGGTCATTGCACATTTGTTCAGAATGAAAGGCAAAGCCAACATTTAAAATGATTGATGTCTAAAGTCCTATGAGAAAATTGATAGTAAAGAAAGCATAAATTGTGAAAAAATCATGATGTACAAGTGCAAATTATAGAGAAATTAAGTTAATGAGTCACACATTAAATTTATGGGAGAGATAATTGAGCATAAGTTATGATGTGATATAAAAGTATCCCAAAACTAGATTGGTTTCATGCCAGTTAGGTCTATTATGGATGCTATACATTTTGTTGAGAGGTTTGATGGAGAAGTATAGAGAAAGTAAAGAGGATCTACATATCATATTTGTTGATTTAGAAAAAGCATATGACAAAGTTTCAAGAAAAATGCTTTGGAGAGTACTAAAAAAAAGAGTTAATATTAGTTATATTCAAGTTATTGATATGATATGTATACCAGAGCTGTTACTTGTGTTCAAACACAATGAGGATTGCCCAACAAATTTTCCTATTTCAGTTGGATTACATCAAAAATCAGCTTTAAGCTCAAATGTTTTTGCTTTTATGGATGTTCTTACTAAACTTTTTGCTGATGATATTCACATATACAGCCGCTTTATGAAGGACATCTTGAGAAAGGACCACATCCCAAAACGAAGAAGCATGAAAAACAAAGAACAAGAAGAGGACTCAGAAGAAACTAAATCTATAAAATATCACATATAGAGAAGCATTCCATTGATCTGCAACCATGAATCCCAATGGTAACGGTAGCAGTGGTTGCCTAAAAATCTCTAGGCCATCCTGTGATGCTACATCATCACCACAGGAAACATATAGATCTCCGAGTTTGTCAGGTGCACATAATGGCTACCATCCAAATCACCATCATTGCCCTCATATATTCTTAATCAAAACAGAAACAAACTGCAGTACACTAGTGCAAGTTATGTGTACGGCACAAATCTAGATAGTGGTACAGATAAAAATCAGTAAAATCCCTGACATTGTAGCCTAGGCAGTGAATATTAGCCATCTTCATTGTCCTTTTCACCATAAAAAAATTATTTTACGTGCAACAAACTCATCTAGACTGTTACCAAGCAGAAATAGTGATCACAACGAATCAGATCAAAAATAAGAATGTTGATTAATCTAATTACTTAAGGAATTGGCACAAATCAAACCGATTAACATGAAAGCTTGGCTCATATAAAAATAGATTCAGTAGCTTTGAAATAATCATCCCAGCTTGAGATAAGTGCTTCATAGCCCTAAACATGGAGAACAAATTGTATAAAACACTCTTGTATCACATATTTCTTCCTGAGGTACCCTAAGATTCTGCTACACATGATATTGAAATAAAGAATGAAATTGCTCACATGAGTAAGAATCTTTTTTATTTGTGCATCATTTAAAAAGTTAGGAAAGTTGATCAAAAGCCCTTGGAGCCGCTTTGTGGTAAAAGAACAAATAAACTTTACAAAGAAAATGTAGAACAAACAGTTGCACTAATCTCTCATCTTAAAATCCCGTAAGAGCAAGCATAACATTTGGAAGGATCAGTTGCCTTTTTTCCCATCCTCAATGTCTTGCCATTACTAGAGAAACCAACACGTACACAACTACACATACAAACTTTATTTGGTATGAAATTAAGAAGAAGGAAAACACTATTTATCTCATAATTACATGTACAACATTGTGTTTGATGTATCTCAAAGGAGATTCATTCCACAAGGAATGAAACATACACATGTTTCTCTGCATGATTCTATAAACTCAATAAACAAAAAACAACAATTTATCCCACTGTGTATGAATCCTTTTTTCTCCAATGTGTATTATTACATTTCATTTTTATGTTTTAATCATTTAAGTCACTTATCTTTAAATTTTGAATTGCACATCTACTCATAAATGATTTATCACCAACATTTTATATGCAAAACATGGATTTAATCAAATCTTATAACTATTTTGCTACTATTTATGATATAATTCATTTTATTTCCAACCATAAAGTAACTCATCCACCTAAGCTTCTCATCTCTATGAACTTAATTTTATGCTTTATTAGTCATTGCCATAGAGCATTGAAGATCTCATCACCATCTTATAAAATTTCATGAATCTATTTTTCTATCACAACATGCCCAATGCATTACTTCAACAATCAAATTGAATTTTTTTAATGGATCCTCATTTATTTCACCATTACCAAAGGCCCATATCTAAAACGATCACTAAAAAAAGATAAAGTCAAAATAAATTGCAAATATATTTTATGATTTCATAAACATGGAAATGTACAGTAAAAAATGATGATTAATAACATTTGGTTGCTCATTTTTCTTCATCGATGATAAAAAGAGGACTATTCTTAGGTTATATGTTGCCCGTCTACATTGTAGCAGATGTATTCATTATAGACTTTCTATAAGGATCTCTTTGTTGACATTTTGTGCTACAATCGCGTTGGAGGATGAAATCGAAAACATTGTTCTCAACTATATTGTTGGAAAACATTGTTGTTGAAGATATTTTGTCTAACTTATTAATGTACATATCTCTCTGAGACTTATATTTATGTCTTTGTGACTATAAGCTAGGATGATGATGGATAATTCCTATCACAAGTATTGCCAGAATGTTGGTTTATTTGATGTTAACAAGGCATAAAGGATTGTGTTTAGGACTAGTAATTATTTAATGTGGGCAATATATATATATATATATCTTTTGTTGATTTTCTTTTGATAAGACTATAGAGGGAGTTCAACAAAACTTGAATTAAGGAGGTCAACCTTAGAGTCTAAAGGCTTTTGATTGAGTAGATCTAAAATCTAATATATATGGAGCATAATTTGTCAGAAGATCTATTAGTGGGTTGTTAAATAGGTGATCAAATCATTAAAAAGAGTGAACATTTCAAATATTTAATGTCTATGTTTAAAGTGATGGTGAAATAGATGGAATGTTATTAGTAGAATTCAAGTTGGATGGTTGAAGTGAATGCATGTGATTGAAACTTAACTAGTAGACTTAAAGGGGAAATTTTATAAGATGGTGGTGAGACTTGCAATTTACATGTAGGTGCTGGCCAGATTGAGATGCAAGGAGGTGATATGCAGGGTAAAAGATTGAGATGCATAAGGAGGTGATACTTAGGTGAAAGAGTGGTTTTACACTTAAAGACAAAATGCAAATGAATATATGCATGGATACATATATACAGACATATTTATGTAGCTAAACAAAGGCTTGTTGTATACAAGGTTTTGATCCATTTGGCTTATGCTCTTTATTATGATCGCAGGGTGGACCTCATTGTAGGAAAGGGGTGGTACTGTAGTGTGCCATTATTTTTATTATTGTAAATCAAAAAGCTTGAAACTCAGCGATGATTATTATTATTATTAGTATTATTGTTATTTTTATCCGTTCCCATTATTTTTAAAGTTTAGTTATTTTTGATTGTGAGGATTGACTTCAAAATCTTGACAATTGATGCCTTGGAATAATACCATATTTTTCGTAATGATGCCATGACATCTCATTAATGGATTAGAGCTTCTCAAACAAAGTGAACAGTAGTACAGAGGTTTCTTCCTGATTATTTGTATTATGTAATGGTGTTGAGACCTGCAAGGCTTTACATCGTGGTGGGTGGCCACAATGATTGAGATGCATAAATTAAGTTGTATTGCAGAGGAGGTGATGCTTAGGTGAAAAGTGGTTTTACACTTGGTGATAAAATGCAAATGAATATATGCATGAATACATATACACACACAAATATATATATATATAGTGTGTGTTGCTGGACAAAGGCTTGTTGTATACAAGGCTTTGATCCATTTGGCTTAAGCTCTTTATTATGATTGCAGGGTTGGTGGACCTCATTGTGGGAAAGGGGTGGCACTGTAGTGTGCTACAGTAAATCAAAAAGCTTGAAATTCAGCGATGATTATTATTGTTATTATCCGTTCCCATTGTTTTTAAAGTTTAGTTATTTTTTATTATGAGGATTGAATTCAAGATCTTGTCAATTGATGCCTTGGAATAATACCATACTTTTCATAATGATGCCAGGACATCTCATTAATGGGTTAGAGCTTCTCAAACAAAGTAACAATACGACAGAGGTTTCTTCCTGATTATTTGTATTATGTAATGGATTATACTATCTTTTGATCCCTTTCATGTCTGATGCTTGTTTTGTTCTGTCTCTCTCTCTTTGCTTTAATAAATTTAATCCTTCAAACAAAGTGTGTGGTAGATTACAAGTTTCTTTGGCATTCTAATGACAACTCCTTTTTAAAACAGTAATGTCTTTTTGATTTGTGATGGGTGGTGGAAGAAGCAGAGCTCACTCGATTGTTGTGTTGAGTGTTTTTTAATAATCTCTAAGAACTCACTCCTTTAGTTTCTGGTCATGAGGATGTTAGTCATATATCTGGCATCAGTGCTTGTTTTTTTTTTTTTTTGGGATTTTTATGTTTCTTCTGCTACTTGACGTAATTTCTTATGGAGAATGGAGTAGTGATGATTATAGCTAACAATGGACAACTTGTCCCTGCTTGATTCTTCCAATCTCACAGTTATAAATCATCAAGGGTGAGCCGAAGCTCCTCTAGTAACCAATACCACTACATTCGATCTTGAATTTTGGGTATCGAGAGTTTGTTGATAACGATGTTGCGCTACTTTTTTTGTTCAATAGAGATTGATGAGAAGGCTTCTTTCGCTCTCCCTTGATGGATTTCAACATGTGATAATTGTGTTTTGTGCAGACCTAATATGCACATTGCGTGGATTTCCTATTTGATCGATTGACTGTCAAATTGTGCAATATGTATATTTTGATCCTAAATGCGATAAGTCGCTCAATCGAGATCATTTCACTCACATATAGCGATTTTATGATTTGTAATCATCCAAACCATTGAATTCGGTTCATGAGCTCGATTCAACTTATGTGGCATACATGGAGGTCAACAAAGTTACTCGTGGCTCTGCTTGATTAGAGCTCGTTCATGATCTTTTGATAACTAATCAAATGAGCTTGAACACTGTTGTGGTGAACAGCATTGTTTTTTTTTCGCGTGAATAAGCTTTAATTAATATAGCTTATACAGGAGTTATTTCTCAGAAAGGGATTTTTTTTAGAGTTGTTTTGTTGTGTGTTACTGTTGAAAACATTAAGTTGGCGTACACTTATTAGAAGCAGCCGTTTAAACAATTATTTAATTACTTTTTTTAATTAGCTGATTTATTATTGCTTTATATATATTGTCTGTAATTCGTGCGACTATTGATGGCGGTTTAGTGGATGTAATATTTGAAAAAAAAAGAAATATATTAAATCAATTTAATTTTGCGGATGACTGAGTACAGAATTTTAAATGTGCAAGCAATTGAAAAAGCCATTGGGTGTTTGCAAATAAAATTGTGCATGAATTGTTTTAATTTTATTTGGTTTTTAATATTAAAACAATTTAATAAATTTTAGGGAGATTTACATACATACCATACAATTCTTATGTATTTATATATCTAACACCTAAACTTCAAGTTTTATATATATAACACCCTAATCTTTAATATCACATCAAAAATATCACTTTATTCACTTTTTAAAAGTGAAATGCATCTTTTTAAGCATATAAAAGTATTAGATAAGTAAATATCTAACTTTAGGTGTTAGATATGTAAATACATAAGAAGTGTGGTATGTATGTAAACTTTAAATTTACATTAATTCTATGTTCATTAATAGATGGTTTTATTAAGTTTAGTGTTTTGTAAATATGCTTCTAAATCAAAATATTGGAAGTGTAACAAAGTGAATCAAGTTAAATATGTTTGATTCTCTCAAACGTTAAAGTAATTTTGGGTATGACTATTTTGAGGGAATTTTGGATATGTAATCATTGCTTGTTATTTAGACTATGAGTGATTAAGATGCAAGAGGTTGTTTTAGTCAGATGTCCAACAATCACCGACATATATATTGGCGCATCGGTGGATGTCCAACAAACTACTATTCCTTTCCATCTTGTTTTCTATAATAGAGGTGACTTGTCCGACCAATATGTCCCCAGGAATTTTTTTTTCTGAATTTATTCTAGAAGTTTGTGCTCACATGATCTATTATAATTTTGCAGCTTTTCATATATATTACATAATTCATATATATTTATTATCTAACATATAAATTTTCATATTTTCATGCATAACATTTGAATCTTTAAAATTACATCAAAAATATCATTCTTATTTTTTTAAAAGGCAATATATTTTCCATTCAACAACAACAACAAGCCTTTATGCCACTATGCGGGGTCGGCTACATCTCCATTGTGTTTTTGTGTCAAATTCTCATTTAATTCAAGTATGCTGAGATTTATACATCTTAACTAAGTCTTTTTAAGTCTACTTCTACCTTAACATAAGACAACTTAATGCATCTACTCAAAAAAAAAAAAAAAACAGTAGCAGATGCTGGCGGGAAAAAAAGCAGAGCTCTGAGTGCTACTGATCTTTCTGTTCGTCTGTAATGAAACTGCATGATAAATACTTTTGGCGTTGTGGATTTTGAAATGGATCAAGCTACATATTCCTTGGGGATTGCGGCGTTGTTGTTTTCCCTATAAGGGCAGTTTAGTTAGATGTTTTAAAAATACGTTTATTTTTGAAATGCAGAGGAATCAAAATGCATGCTAATTTGTCTCAAGTTTTTCCGAAGTATCAGTCGATGACTGGAATTGGCTGGAATTTGAATTTCATCTCTCTCTCCCCCCTTATGTTTGATTACGCATATATGCCGTCAGCACAAATTTGACCTCCTTATTAAAGTTCGTGTGCTGCAATAATTAACTGGTCTTCCATTGCCAGATTTTACTTCTTTGGGATTCAGAGCTGAATGGATGTGTAGACATCCTTTTTCTTAAGTCATCATGAACTACATCTATAAACTCACGACCCTTCTTCTATAAGTGATGTTCTCAAATCAGTCAAGAAGACCTAATGGTGTCTCTGACACTATGGATCTTAATTCTTAAGATCTATTTGAGATTGCAGCAAGAAAGGTTGTGGTGGAGCTGCTGTAGAAGAAGTTGGGGCAGGTATGTAATTTTTTTTATTTTTTATTTTATAAAAATCAAATCATAGTCAAATCAAGTTTCTAACCGTATCATAATGAAAAAAAACAACGTCCCACCGGATTAGAATGCACCTAAAATAATGCAGTCCAAATTAGTACCGCATTACACGCTATCACCAAATGCACCTTAGTCTCCATTTACACCATTATAAATGCACGGTAAAATTACCATTGGTATTCTGCATGTTTTCATTTTTCATGTCCGTGATGTAGCATGACCTATGGAATTTTCATAAAGAATTCTTTCTTAAACTCATTTGATTGAAGTTATAAGCATTTTGAGATGAGATATAATTTGCTACATTCCTTCATTGTGTTATATGTTATGAATTAACTTTCATTTAGCTTTCATTTGTAAATTGAGTGAAAGTCTCATTGTTTTACACAGGCTTGATGGGCTAAGCCAACCATCTCTATTACTCAACAGATTTATTGTCTGTATATGACAGGTATTGATTGAGCTTTGGGACATTAGGAAAATAATTGATTTTCTGTTCAACTTGAGCCATAGCTATTCCGCTGGTGGCTTTCATGATGATGCTGTAAATTTAAGGCCCTGAATGGATTAGTTGCAGATGGATAATACTCTAACAAGAGTTATTGGACTTACCATATTATTATATTAATAACATCACATTTTTAGTATTTTGTTAGAAATTTGTTGTATTTATTACTTTTTTTTTTGTACGTAAATCATATCATTTAGTGCACATCTGTTATTTCTTTCTCCCGAAAGGGATTTTTTTAGAGTTGTTTTGTTGTGTTACTGTCGAAAACATTAATTTGGCGTACGATTAGAAGCCGCCGTTTAAACAATTATTTAATTACTTTTTTTAATTAGCTTGATTATTACTTTATATATGCTGTCTGTAATGCGACTGTTGATGGAGGTTTGGACTACGCTATATATGAAGGATTCATCAACTTGTGTGGATATCTTTTCCCATCTCTCTCTCAGAATTTCCCTATGCATAAATCCCATTAAATCCATTGAAACTGTAGGATTTATAGCAAGAGGAAATGATGGGATTAAAAATATTAGTAGATTTATTTTATTCATTATGTCCATTTGGTTGGATTTTATTTTGCCTGAATGATGCTCTGTAGCCACCAAATAGCTCCATTGCTTAGTATTCTTCTTTAATGTAGACTAAATCAATTCTAGTTGATCTGCCCTTAAGCTTTCTTAAGGTCAATAAAATCTTATGAAGATCTTTTGTGCTCTTTATACTTTTTCAATAATTGTCTTAACGCAAATGTTGCTTACAATAAATCTTCTTGGCTTTAAAGTAAATTGATCATTTGAAATTTATGTATTTTCTTAAGGCTTTGTGTGATTTTTTAATATTAGTTGTAGAACCATTTTGCAAAATGGAGTTTTTGATCAAATAGAAAAAAATCAAATCAGAATTCTCAACCAAACAAGAAAATAATCTTTATATTGTATTTTTTTTTTTAATCTGATTTCTTTTTAAATCAACCATAAAGAGCCTTACAAAGAAGGCACCATTGATAACTCATAGGGAATATGAGCTTTGGACAACAATCAACAAGACAATATCATATTTATACAACAACTTCAGAAAGTTCAATCTCTACCATATAAAGAAATATAAATCAACATAGACTACGCTTCAAATCAAAAAAATCAAAACCTACATTATTTGATCGATTTGATTGCTTTAAATCTCAAAGTTCGATTGTAAATATTATTTTTAATTTTCGGTTTGATTTTTTTTTAAATTGATTAGTTAAACCAATAAATAATAAATCAAAATTAGTTAAAAAAGTCAAATATTAATTTTGTTTATAAATACTTAATTATTTATGCAGATCTATAGATTTCAAATTAACTAAGCAATTTTTAATAAATAAAATTTATTAGATTATTTTTAATTAATTAGTTCATTAAAAATAAATTTTATTTTAAATTTTTATATGTTATTCGGTTTAACCAAAAATCGAATCGAATAAATCAAATTATAATTTGGTTTTAGTTAGTTATTTTATATGTATTTGGATGGTTCGATTATTTAAAAGTTATTTTTCGATTTCATTGTCAATTTCACAAAAAAAATCGATCAACGCTCACCCTAGATCAACAACATAGAAACAAAGAATGAACAACATCATTGAATGGAGGAGTTGAACTTGAAGTTGCCTCCCTATCAATCACACAGGATTTCATGAGAATGGAGACGATGACGAGGGTAAGGAATCACATTTTGAAGGCTAATCAAATTTAGATGTTGATTTTGTAAACAAAATATTTTAAATGTTATATTCATAAATAAGAAGGTTTTGAGCAGTAATCATATAAATCCCTTTTTTCATATTGCTTAATGAAAAAAATCAAGTTAATATTTTTCAATAATTTATCTCTATCTTTTCTCATAAGTTATTAGTGGAGAAAATTGTGAGCGAAATTTATTGAGGATAAAGACTCATTTCTTTTTCTCTTTTTGTTTGATTGATAATGTTTATTGGTTTTTTATGAATATAATTTAATTTGAGTAATTTAGTAAATAAATCCAAATTTATTAGAGTTAGTTATAATAATTTAAGCATTAATTATTTAAATTTAAGTTAGTTAGATCAAACATAAGTTTAATAATAATTATATGGACTTATTATTTTATATATATTAATTAGACTAATTAATATTTAATTCATAACTTATTAAATTATTTAAAATAATAATTTTATACAATCAAATAAATGAAAATAAATTATAAGTAATATATTTATATCTAGTTATGATAAAGTATTATTAATTATAATTATTTTCTTAATTTGTTATTAATCAATAATCTAATAAGTAAATTAAAATAATTTCAATTTAGTTTATATAAAAATTTAATTATTTTATTTGAATTCTTAGATGATAATGTGTCATTTAGTTATTAGTTAATTATAAATTATAAGACTTATATAAATTGCAAATAATTTCATTGAATCATAATTAATGTAAAAGAACATATAAAATAATTATTATGTAAATAATTTTAAATTAAATTAAAAATAATTTTAATTTAAGGATATCTTCAATAGATTGGTGTATGCTTTATGATGACATTCTTTGTGATAAGATTAGAGAGTCCAAAAAAACTGAATTATAAGGTCAACTAGAGTCTAAATTTAGCAGATCTAAATAATATGGAGTGTAATTTTATTATTAAGTTTTAGTGGAAGTTGACAGGTGATCAAGTCATTAATAAAATTTATTGAGATTTTAGGCTCATTGTTCAAAATGATGGTGAAAAGATAGATATTATTAAGTGGATATTGAAGGAGGAATGCATCCGCTTATTATGTGATAAAAAGTTTATTAAATAAAAAAATTTTATAAGATTTAAAAGATCAAATGACTATGGTGTAATGTTACCAATAAAGAGAAATATAAGACTGTTTATGTTACGAGATGAGGATGCTCGTGGATGAGTATTTACCCTTAGATAGAATGCAAAATGAGTATGTTCGGGAAAAAGTGAGCAAGATAAGAGATGGTGAGTCATTTAAATTTTAATTACATAAAGATCGTCATGACATTGAAGAGTAGATGCATTAGATTTGCTTTTACGAAGAAGGCAGAGTAACCTAAAAAGACTTGGTTAAGATGTATAAAAAACGATCTTAGTATCTCAATTAAATGACATATAATAGACACAATGGAGAATGATTCATTAATACCTAAATGGATTAATTTGTTGTTGTTGATATCTTCATTAGTCATTATTTAAAAAATAATAAATTATAAATTAATTAAAATATGAATTTTAAGTAAAATAATTCAAAATAAAATAATAACAATTTCCTCCCCTTATCTATTGTTATACATAGGGGTATAAATGAACCGTCCTTGAGCGAGTTTGACATGTGTTCGTGTTCAGCTCTTTAAAAAAAAAATTTTATTCAAATCTGTGTTTGAAATAAATTAACAAGTTTTGTTTCGAGAATCTATTCATGGCTCACAGTGGGTTCGCTAATTGACGTATTTTTAAATATTTAAAATTTTAAAAATTATTATTATTAATTAATATTTAAAAAGATTAATTTTAATAAGAAAAAATGTTATTGCAAATATACAATAACAATTTGTGGAGTGTAGGCTATAGTAATTAAAATGAATTTTAATAAATAAATTTTAATTAACATAAGTTAGAGAACTGAGAAATTACATTTTAATATGATAAAGTAATAACATAATTTATTTATTTAAGTATAAATTATAATTAATTACAATCTACAAATAAATTAACAAATAAGTACAATCTAATTATACATTTATATGAAACAAAATGAAATTTTAATATCTTTCAATCTTCAAAATAATCTTAGTATACTTGGTTTCATTACTCACGTCGAAATTAATAAATTACCACATAAGATCTACACTTTCACTTATTGCTGTACTATATAAATAAAATTAAAAAAATTTTATGTTATACAATTAACAAATGGGCTTAGTTTGAAATTTTATAATAACTAATCAATGATATCATCATAACTTGATAGCTGCTTAAATTCTTAAAATAAAAAAAAATCATAATTTCAAACTATCAACAAAAATAAATTAGACTCTAAAGAAGAAAATATCACAAAATAATGAATAAAATTAGCCTTAAAAAACTCATAAATCCAAGATACTTAACACAAAACTAAGTGTAGTATTGATAAAGTAAAAAATTAAAATACAATAAATCAACAAATAAAATTAAAACTACAGCAAAAAAAAATAATTGAAATAGACCAAACTAAACAAGAAATATAAGCATCTATTTTGTCAAGTTAGATTGTATCTCATATTAATAAAGGTTTAACATCATCACCTTTTAAAAATCATAAATCTAAGCAATTCAGCATAAAATCAAGTGTAGTGTTAATAAATTAAAAGCTCAAATACAATAAAATAAAAAATGCATTAGTCAAAAATGAAATATATATAATCAAAACTTCAGTATTCAATATATCATGTAAGGCAAACTCAAAAATAAATTTATATAGAAATATATACCTTGATGTAATCATAATAGTGTAGCCTAATTCAAATGATTCTCAAGATTGAAAAAACTGGAGAAAATAGCAAGTTGTCCGATCTCAAAATAACAAGAAGTAGTTATTAGGCAGTTAAAATGTAGCAAATAATAAAACAAGCTTACTAACTCAACTTGAATTTAAATATAGATAGCAAGAAAAATTGAGGCTATAAAAGCCTGAAAGGAAAGACATTATAGAGTAGCAATCAATAAAACAAACCCATCAAAATATATTTAGCTTAACATATACATTAATAAAACATTAATAATCCAAATAGACTAAATTGCATAGCACAAGCCTCCTTCATTCACTTTGTAACTTTACTATTCACATACAGATTTTCTCCTTTCATGATATCTCAGTAACAAATACTCATTAATTAGAGTGACATAGTGAAGACAAAGTTTACAATTATAAAAAAAAAAAAATAAATATGAAATTATATCTTATCAAAAGGTTTTTAATATTGTTTTGACAACCTCTGATCCAATTAGTTGTACAAACAAGTGCATTAACAGATTTTACAGATAAAGAGCTTATATAATCATCCAAATCTCTACCACGAGCACTAAAAACAGATTTAATTGCAATCATTGTTATGAGAATTGTCAAGACATCCCTAATTATTTTGGATAATTATGGATACTTTAGAGTACTCATCACCTTCCAATCAAAAGCATCAAATTATTCATTATTTCACATCTATAAAGCTTCTTCCAAATATATTTGCAAATCTGATTTTGAAGGCTGAATGAAACAAGATGCTACAATAAAATCAACAAAACCTAACATATAATGAAAATGAGATGAAAAAGATTCATTTGTATGAGGACCCATTAGTTGTAGAACTATAACTGACAATATCAAAAACGTATTAATTATAAATTTTTCAAATAACTGTTTCAACTTCCTTAATTTTGAATTTTATCTCGGAAGATGAGTATATTTTTGAAAATGTAAAATTTATGAAGTTCATCTTTAAGCATAGACATAAGCAAATTATATTCATCATAATACTTGTCAAATTTAATTTTCATTACAATTGTCATTTGTTTAATATATTCATTTGATGAATTGCATTCTTCCATCAACAACTTTTTAACATGTATAATAGTTGGTAGAAAAATATTTGTAGTTGGATAAGTTGAACAAAAAATCATTTTTGTAACATTATGAAAAATAACAAAGAACTTCCTAATTTGCTCATATCTTTACCAATCAAAATCAGATGGCAATCACTTGTAATTACTATCTGGGACTGCATAATGGTAGAATATACGCAAAAATAAAGACACTCAAGCATAATATATATGTAGAATTCCATCGTAAGACATCGATAGATAAACCTTTCGAAGTGAAAATCCCTAATTGCTTCGTCACTTCAACAAACTTATGTAACCTCATTGGAGACTTCTTAAAATATTATATTGACTCCTTAATTTGATAAATGATACCCTGAATCTCCTTCAAATTAACTTTGAGAGCATTAACAACAATATCATTGTTACTAGCATTATTCAATATAATTATAGAAACTTTATCTTGTAGATTCAACTCTAACAAGCATTCACATATAACATCATAAATAAATGTACACGTGTGGTTCAAGCTCAATGAAATTGATAATTTACTTGTGTAATTTTCAAGACACATCAATATAATGAATTGTTAAGCACATGTACTTAACTGTTTGATTGGAAGTCTAACAATCAGATGTTAATGACAGTATATGTATACTTTTAAGATATGCTTTCAGCTTATCTTTCTCTGCTTCATAAACTTTCATGTAATCATTTTTATAGTATTTCTAGAAACTCTTTCATAATTATGATTGAAGATCTTCAACAAAATGTTGAATCATGTATGCTCAATTATCATAAATGGGTACTCATATATAATTATCATTTTGCTATTATTTCTAATTTGAAGATGATCATAATTTATTGGATCACTAATAATAAGAATCTCATGAACTAGCATCAAGGCATAAAAATTTAACAAATTTTATCTTTTATCTGGCAAAATAACTTATTTATTTTTAGCTTTGATCTTATCACATTCTCTGTTGTGAAATGGTGCAAGACTTGTATTTATGAAATTTTGCACCATAATATATGCATTGTAAAGAATGTGCACTAACGCCTTTCAAATTTTAAATACTTTCACTAAAACACTCACAAACTAGACTTTTATTCTAGTCTTAGAGGGGATTTCTCCAATAATAGTATCAAGTGCAAGTTCATTTGAACAACTATGTTGTGAATAAATATTAGGATTTTTATTACTATTTTCATCCTCTACAATAATCTTATTATAAGATGATGCAACAGATGATCAAAATTTAACATGGTAGTAGAATATATTGAAAAAAAAATGTGTCAAAACTAAAGATACAATATATACTCTTGAAATAAGAACATTAGCACATTATATTAACACAATCCATATAAAAATAGAGCATTAGACAATAATTGTGCAATTAATTTAAATGCATAGAAATAAGTTAAGCACCATTACAATCTTGTATAATAGAATGATAAAACTTTTGAGATAAGCAAATAAAAGAACCAAATTGAAATGCATAAACATGTTATATATTATTTATGATAAAATAATAGGTGTTCAACAAGACATCATTAGTACATTTGATATTTCAAGCAGAAAAAGTCAACTAAATAATAAAACATGAAGTTATTGCTACTTATGTTTCTGCATCATTTAATTTTATTGTGGTACCAACAAAATACAAACTATAAATCATAAATTATCATGCTATATAATGGATTGCTACTAAAGAAAATGTCATTCTTTAATCTAGCAAAGGCTTCTAAACATTTAAGTCGAAAACTTTCTCAAACATGTTTAAAATATTGTTGAGAACATTAGATTGAAAGAGAGAATCTCCACATAATAGCGATGTTCGTTGGTAAATTAAAGACTACATGAATTACATACACACTATGCCCTTCAAATTTCAATCACTTTATAAATTGACAGATTATTGCTTCATTGGAAAAAAGTTCAATTCTCTATGATACAACCTTCTAAATTTGATCATTTCATTTTTCTTTTCAAAATAACTTATCACCCACATGTACTATATTTGTGTAGATCAGCATGTGGATGTTCAACATCATGTATTTTCACCATAATTCCCTTGTTTTTCTTATAAGATTATAACCATGAAGAATAAGAAAGCATTATTAAAGTTTTGAACATTCTCTACTATAACTATTTTTGAATCTAATGCGTCAAATATTGAGATATGTTAAGAATATTATTATTCATGCATGATTCATTATTTTTCTACAATATTATGAATTTTGCATGAAATAGATGTGTTTGCATGTACTACTAAGAGAAGAGAGACAATGTAAGATGATGGTATGATATGCATTGTAGTAATTACTTCATTAAGACATTAAAGACTCATCATGCATATCAAATGATCTGCGCATCCCTTCATTCAAGAAAACATAACAGCTTAAAGAAAAGAGAATATAAATCAATTATGTGATGTTTGCGGCATGGATAATATACTACCATATAGAGTTTCTTGTTTGGATCAAAGTTCAATCTTATAGCTAGAAGCAATGAGTTAAACGCACATCAACATGAATACCATAACACATGATGAAAATGAATAATTAATACATCAACATGACAACATTTACAAATTTTATAAGCAAACCAAATAATGAAACCCGCAAGCCTTAAAGGCTCTAATAGAGCAATAATGATGCGATTTTGAAAGAATCTCTAAAGAAACACAAGAATTTGCATAAATTATATGTTTCAATATCCTTTGAACCAAATCAAGTAACAAAACAACTAGCCCCTAAATACTAAATGACATCACAAAATCACAGAGAATAAGCACTCCAACATTTGAACACATTCCAACAAGAAATCAAACAAAAACTAGAAATTGAAATTTCAAGAGCATTTTAGTCATTCAACCCACAATATTCTCCATATCTTAATCACTACAAATTAAAAGAGAAACTACATAATAAAATTTATCTAATGAATCTATCAATAGAGAACCATAAATAAGAGGTAAGCAGTCTCGAGAGAACTGAAGTTAGAAGATGGAGAAAATAATCGACATCAAACCCTGAGAACTAGAAATCGATTGGACTTTGACGATTTGACTCGTCCCGTGGATTGCGGCATTGTAAGAATCACAACTTGTGCTCTCGCAGAGAAGGGAAGGGGATTGGGGACTTACACCGCAGATTAGGCAACAACAAATATCAATAATCGATAGTCTTAAGCGAGCGAAGCTCGACTCGTGAGGTTAAATACAGGTTTAGGATTCACAAAATCTTGGGTCCATTCATTTAAAGATTATAGATTTTAATAGTTGTGATTTCATCCAAATCATTAAATTAATTTTATTTTTATAATATATCTAAATTTATTTAATTTAAACATTATTAACTAACTCATTTATATAAATAAATATAAATTAATTAATAAATAATAATAAAATATAATATACATATTATATAAATATTTATATGATTATTTATTTCAAGTCAAATGAATATAATGAAACAAGAGATTGTTCGTTCACCAATTTATAAATCTAAAAAAAATTTTTTTTTTTTTGAAAGCAATCAAATTAACATACATAAGTATATACAAGAACTTGAATCTAAAATTTTTTGATTGAAAATTAAAATTTTTAATCACTAGGTTAAATTGACTTATCGATATTTATTAGTATTCAAATTTTAAATCAAACCCAATGCGAAATAACAATAGTGTGAACAACTATGCAAAACAACTATTAGGCTGTTGCCCCGTTTTCATCAACCGAACTGTGTCAGCCGGCCTTTGTTTCCATGAGGTAATCACCGAAGCTAACGATCGGCGGGAGCTACCACGGGGAAAAGTTTATCTAAACTACCCCTGCGTCTGAGAAGATCTGTCGCCTGCTCTTCTTCGTCTCTCATGCTACAAATCTCCTCTCCTTCTTTACTGGGCATTGAGATCGAGAGTCCGGTTTTGATCTCCTCCTTCGCCTTTTGTCGCCTTCCTTCTTTCTAATCTCTTTGCCGCTTTCCGTCGTGAAGGTAAGCATCCGCTTCCATAAATCTTTGAAGCTCATCATTTGATCTCTCATTTGAGTTTGTTATTTGAACGGGTGAGATTATTTTGTGCTGCCCCATGAGGTAGAGGAAATCATACACCTCTTTGTGAAAATTGATCTTTAGCTCGACGTGAAAAATTGAATCTTTGTAAAAAAAAATTGGATCTTCGGTTATAATCATAAACATTCATCATAGTAAAAGGTTATATACAAATAAACACATTTCATGATTTTTTAACTATTACCGCTTTCATCAATATGTCTAGAGTAAATGAATGAAATGATATCTTAGCTAGATGTGCTTCATCATGACATGAAATGCAATATTCTTGCATAACATTTGTCAAAATGAAGATTTTGTTGGCCCTTAAGAAGTCAAGAAGTTTTGTAACATAATCATTTTCTTTGAAACGATGATAGTAATATACTAAATTTCTATGGTCAAGAGAGCAACTGATTCTTCTATAATTTGGACATAAAGCATACTCTTAGTAATATGAAGAATTGTTAATACATTGCTTACATACATTATTTGAAGACATATAAATTTGCATGAGAAATAATAAAGTACAATTATTTATTCGCTATAAGTTATGTTATATGTTTAGCATTGCCTAACCAAATTAAATAATTATAATCCTTTGTTGCTTGATTCATCTGGGTTTCATCGCTTGTGTGATAATGATAGGATCTTTAAATGAGAACCAAGGGAAGGTGGAGCCTGCTACTTAGAGAGATGTGAAAATAATATTTTGTGATCTTTGTCTAAAGGAGATAGACTTGAATCAAACCTATTTTAATAAAGAGGATTGAAGTAATTTAACTAAAAAATTTAAGGAGAAAACTGGAAGAGAGTACAACAGAACACAACTTAAAATAAATGGATCAATTGAAGAAGGATTGAAAAGAGTTGAAACATGGATCAACCGGTTTGGGATGGGATCACAGAAGACGATTGACGACGTATAATTAGTGGCGAAAAAGATATTGGTAACTATCGCATACATAATTTTCTATTCTAATAATGACAAAGAGTTCATATGAACATAACATCTAAACATAATTGCATGTGTTCTTGATATTATCAAATGCAAGAAATTTAGATATTGTCTAGATCGAAAAGAGAAATTGAATTTATATTCAATGGTGTGACACAAGTGCCCATTCTTGGACACCAAATCAAGAAGCTGATGATATTGCGCAAGAACAAAATTAATTTGAGCAAAGGTTTGTTTCAAATGATTCAGACAATGAATTGATTATGTCACGATTTCACATCTACGCTGCTTTCACCAGCTCTAGAGAGGTAAAAAAAAGGGGAGGGTTGATTCCTCGACATATCGAGTAGTTGCGCTTCAGAAATAAGGCAATCGCTATATCACTATTTGAGCATCGATTTTAGATAAAATCGCCGAAGGTTTTGATGATATTTCACTTTATTTGTATTCAACCATGTTGCTTGAAAATCCGAACAAGCGCGAGATCTTTGTGGCTATGGCACATGAACAGAGAGTTCTTTATCTATCATTTGAATGTTTGAATTGCCTTTTGAAAAGATGTTTTATGATCAAAAATTTAAACTTCATGATCTAGTAGGAGAGTTTGCTCTTTTACTTCTTGTACTTATTTCTAAACTACTGAACTTCTTAGTTGTAGAATTTTTTTGTATCTTAATCAGAAAGACTAATATAATGACGATATTTTTTTTTTGTCATAAGTATAAAATGATGATCAACCTATGCTCATATGTTATGCTTTATTTTTGTTTATTCAAAGTAGTTTAAAGATTTTATTCATTTTTTTTTAAAAAAAAATAAAGATTTTCAATGACTAAAAAAGTTTAGACATATTCAAATGTATCAAAATTAAAAAATTCACTCAAAAACAAAACACACTATAAACGAAGTCTTAATATATAAGTACTATGAGATTTATGTTCGTAAGACTCCATATATGATTTCTAGATTTATTAGTGAAAATTAAATCAGTGAATTAGTAGCAAGACATTCAGAAAAATTTCATAATATATTTAGTATATCATAAATTATTTTCATTGATCTGTTGCAAAAATTAAAAATTTAAATGAAATTAATGGATCTTCGAGAACTACGACTAGAAAATTTCGTGTTCCGCACTTCCACCCGAGGCGTTGCATTTTCGTGATTTTAGTGTTCGAAACTGAGTCTTTCTCCTTCCTGCTACTTCCGAAAACAGAAGGAGTCGTCGCGAAGGTAACCCTAGTCTTTCCTCGCACCAGTCTTCGCGCTTTGTCTAAATCCCATAAATCCACGTCTGGCCATGCGGAAGCCGCTTTAGCGGATTACACAAAGCGTCGGATTTAATTGTAAAAACACTCTTTGGTTGGATTAAAGTTAAATCCGGCTTAAATCCTGCTCAAATCTTGCAACCAAACAGCCCCTAAGGCGGCAAAGGGTTGTTGAAAGATGTGACAATTGACATCAGAGAGGATCTAGAGATCTCCATAAGCGAAGTATGTTTTTAACGTAGGCGATGATGCTGTGGTGCAACATATTTTTTCATTTAGTAGAAACTAGCTTTGGCTGATGCTTTACTCCTTCAGTCTATATAAAGGCGAGGCACCATGGATGGCCAGAAAAGGCAACCGGTGCAGCCAGCATCTATTTGAACCTTTTAGGCTTTCTTGTGTTGTGTGAGTGAAAGCTTGTTATCTACTTTATGGGGCGGTTTGCAGGATTTAGCCAAAGTTGTCTAAGAGGCAGATATAAGGGATTTCAAAGCATCTAATTGTTGTCCTTGCACAACATTCTTTACATCGGTTGAGCTTTTTCATCTCTTTATGTGGCCTCAGATAGCCAGCTACCGCTATGATTTTGCAGGGTTGTTTGATTGCAAGATTTAACTGAGATATAATTAAATTATTTGTTAAATCATGTTGTCGTCATGTAAAGTTTGCTGTTGTGCTAATACGATTTCTTCCTCTACTTCAAGATTTAACGTGGTTCGCGAAATCCCGAGAGTAGTTGGATTTATGGGAAGGGGTTTCACTGATTCTCTGCGGCGAATTTTATCGCGAACTCCTCTTCTCCTTGGAAGATTTAGCGAGCTGCCGTCGATAACTTCCTCCCTCTTATTTTCGTCTAGGGTTTCTGGAAATTGGGTACAAACGGAAGGGGAGAAGACGGGTTTTGGGAAGTAGGTGTGTTGCTGCTTATGATTGATTTAGTTAGATTTCACAAGTCTTGCAAGTACATGATCTAACTTCACTAGGATTTATTAAATCGATATTTACAGAACTTGTTAAATTCTACATTTAGCCAAACAGCCCCAGTATTTTTAACTGACGACCACAAGACAACACATTGTCCCCAATATGTTTGTAAAATTGCTTATTCATCAGTCTGATGATGGTGGTGATATTGATGATCAAGATGATCTCTAGCATGCATGTGGGCTTATTGTCCATGACTGAGGCTCATCTCTATCTCCCTCATATATATATATATATATATCATTTCTCTCACACTAGATTTGGACCATTATTTTTTTAGATTTTAAGATGAAATGTTGAGAAAATAAATTAAATTATGTCTTAAAATTGGGATTTTAGATTAAAACACAAAAAAATATTTTTAAGACAAAGTTATGCAGAGATTTGTTTATTAAATGATGAAAAATAAGTAAAATTAAGCATTAAAAGATGTTTTGAGAATCAAGAAAGTCTTTAATGAAATGAGTGAAAAAAAAGATAAAAAATAAGAAGATTGTATAAAACTTGGTTTATGTAAAAAATTGAAAGATATAAGGTAGAGATTAAGAAAGATAGTGAACAAAAAAATTTACTTTTTTAATTTATATATGACAAATAAAGTGAAAAGATGATATTATAACCAAAGAGATGAGAAGACATATTCCTGAGCGATTAAGAATTTAAAATAATAAACGCTTTTTTAAAGGATATTGAAAATAGGTGGATGATATTTTGAAAAACTTTTCAATGAAAGATTGTACGATTGATTTTAGCAACCTTAATATCTAAACAAAAATAGATTTCATTTTATCGTCATTAAGAACTGGTTATGAAGTTTTAAAGAAAATGAAATGTGGAAAAGCAAGAGACATAATATTCTAATGTATGTGGAAATGTTTAGAGATCGAGGAATTTCTATAAAATCTTTTAATATCATTTTAAAGACAAAAGATGATGAGAGAAAGAGTTTGTTAGTTCTATATTTAAGAATAAAGGTGAATATGTATAATGTTAATTTACATTAAAATTATGAGAGAGTAATTGACGATGATAAAGTTCTCAATATATGTGCCGTAGATCTACTATAGATGCTATACATTTGTTAAGAGTTTGATGGAAGCATAGAAAGTAAGAAGGATCTACATATGATATTTATTGATTTAGAGAAAGCTTATGAGTCTGAGATGTTTTCTTGAGAGTTAAAGAAAGAGTTAATTTGGTTATATTCAAGACAAGGATATGTATACTAGATATTTACTTGTGTCCAAACACAAGGAGGATTGACAAAATATTTTCTATTTCATGATTACATCAAGGATCAACATTAAGCCCTTATCTTTTTATTTTAGTTATGGATGTTCTGGCATTTACAAGAAGAGATGTACCTTGATGCTTTTTCGATGACATTCTTCTTATTGATAAGACTAGAGAGGGAGTTAATTTAAAACTTGAATTATGGAGGTCAATTCTGTGAGTCTAAAGGTTTTCGTTAAGTAGATCTAAAATTGAATATATGGAGTGTAATTTTATGTAGTTCTAGAAGAACATTAAATAAGTCATTAATAAGAGTGAGTGTTTTAGATATTTAGGCTCTATTGTTCAAAATGATGGTGAAATAGATGGAGATGTTATTAGTAGAAAGTTATGAAGTAGAGGAATATCTGACTTATTATGATATAGTTTCACTTAAACTTAAGGAAAAATTTTATAAGATAAAGACTCAAGATGAACAATGAATGCCAATAAAGAGAAGCATATGACTAAGTTAAGTGTTAGATGAGGATGCTGGATGAGTGGCTTACTCTAGAGATAGAATACAAAATGAGTATATTCGGAAAAGTTGGAGTCCATAGATAAGAATAAGAGTCACCTTAGATGGTTTGGCCACAAAAAGTGTCCCATGACCGATTAGAGAGTAGATGCATTAGATTCCTTATGTTAAGAAAGGTATATCCTAAAAGACTTGGTTAAGATGTATAAAAAATGATCTTAGTATACTTGATTTAAAATTCACCACATAATACAAATAGCATTCTAAAGATCCAGTGGGATTAAGGCTTGTATTGTTTTATGCACATGGATTTCCTCATAGATTTTTATCCAATGATGTGGTTTTGTGGCATTGAGAAGAGCAATGATGTTGGCATTTTTTGTGGAGATTTACTACATCATCAACAATTCTTATGTATTTATATATCGAACACCTAAACTTTGATATTTACATCTATTTTAGCCTCCATTAAGCACAAAAGATGAATGTTTACTTATTAAAGTTATCGTGGTATTTTTGTGTTGGAAGAATTGAGATGTTAATTGTTTGGTAGAGTAAAAATTATGTGAAAAGTAATTCCTCTTTTGTTTGGTTTGATGGAAAATGATAAAGAAGTGATTAATGCTTTATTTTTTCCTTTATGTTTTCACCGAGTTTATGAGAGAATCGAAAGAGAAATATGGTTGTCAATCTTTTTTACTTCATCTTTTCAAGTTTAGAGAGAATCATAAGGAGAAATATGCATATGTTTTCATTTGATGGGTGAAATGAATCTCCATGAGATACACCAATTCTAATGTTGTACATGTAATCATGTGAATAGTATTTTCTTTTTGTTTAATTTTAAACTATATTGTAACCGATCCTTTCTACTACTCGCTTTTTTTTATTTAAGATGAGAGATTAGTGGAAGTGTTTGTTTTGTACTTTCTATATGAAGTTTTTTGTTCTTTTAAAAGAGCAAATGTTTTAGATATCTCGGGTCTATTGCTCAAGGTGATGTTGAAATAGATGGGGATGTTAAGAGAATTCAAATTGATGGTTACAGAGTGCATCGCTCTATGATAGAAAAGTACCAATTTAGTCTTAATAAAATTTTTTATAAGATGACAGACCTGCTTTATTAAGGAAATATGTGATACAAGAGTGTTTATATAATTTGTTCTTCATGTTTAGGGCTATGAAGCACTTATCTCAAACCGGCTCTTTGTCCCAAAATTGTTGAATCTATTTTATATTTAAGCTTTCATGTAGATTGGTTTGATTTGTAACTTGGCTGTTAATTTCTTCAGAGATATTTAATTCAATTAATTAACTTTTTTCATTTTTTATTTTTTTAGGCTTTGTTTGGGAGAGCTTTTACATTTTGCTTTTGAATCAATTTTAATTTTGATACCCTTTGAATAGTGTTTTTGATAGTTTTAGCTCCATTTATGAAGCTCGTTTTAATTTCTTCAGAAAAGACAAATAACTTTTCATTTTAAACCAACTTTATTTTTTAGATATTGTGATGTCCATTACTGCTGGGGAACAATGTAGAACTTGTTGAAGGAAAAATAATTTTTTTATAGAGGTGAATGAGGAGAATGAAGAAGGCTAATATGCATTGCTTGGGCTACAAGTCCCAGTATTTTACAGCATTTTTATCTTTACCCAAAAATACAATTAGAAGGTTATAATAACACGGCAATTATCTAAATTAGTGCCATACACATAACTGACACTAGTGTACAGCGGTTTGTTTCATTTTTGTTTAAGAATATATGTGGGCAATGATGATGATTTGGGAGGATAACTTTCATGTCCACTTGACCAATCAGGAGATTTATATGTTTTCTATGGTGATGATGTGGCATCTTAGGATGGCCTAAAGATTCTTAGGCAGCCATTACTGCCATTACCACTGGGATTTATGCATGCCGATCGGTGGAATGCTTCTCTATGTGATGTTTTATTGATTTGGCTTCATCTGGGCGCTCTTCTTGTTCATTGTTTCTCATGCTTATTGGAATGTAGTTCATTCTAAAGATCTTAGGCCCCATTTGGTCCAGCTTTATACCTATCGTAGCTTCTTAATTCAACAACTTTTGCTGTAGTGGCTCACCGCAGTTTTTTTAATATAGCTGTTGGTGCCCCAAATGGACCCTTATAATATTCAAATCAATATGGGAGTAGTTGGTTGCAAAAATGGGCATGGAAAAAGAAAAAAAAAAGAGGAAGATTTACATGCATACCTCACAATTGTTATGCATTTACATATCTAACACTTAAAAGTTTCATATTTAAATATCTATAAAACTTTTCAATACCATGCCTGAAATAGTGTATTTCTTGTTGTACCGAGTCATTCGGTTGTGGTTATAAAATATCAATGATAGGCTGTTGTCCGCTTTTAAAATTGTGGATGCTTGGATTTATTGAAATATTAGTGGATATTGCGTAATTGAGCTTTCTGTTCTCTATGCTAGAATAGTGAGGCATCAAAGATGGCCTGATATCAATCTTTAGGAAACCGGTCCTACAATTTTTTTCTTGGGGTGAGCTGGACAGGAAGAAAGCTTGTTCTATTTCCCTACGATGAATTACAATGGTTGTCTTAATCTCTCTCATTATGTAACTATTGTGCATAGCCATGATAGTTGGAGATCTGTATTTGTATATATTTCTATCCACTGGTTACCTGAAATGAAGTGAAAGATTTTGCTGGTAGAGGGCAAGGAATCAAACATTAATTGAAATTGTTAAGAGATGCAAAAATAATTTAATAAGAATGAGTTGATTTAGAATTTAATCAGTTGGTGAGCAATGATTTAGGGTTTTATAGTTTACAATGTGATATAAAAGTTTCTCAAAATTAGTTTGGTTTCAGGTCGTAGATCTACCATGGATGCTATATATTTGTCGAGAGGTTTGATAAAGAAGTATAGAGAAAGTAAGGAGGATCTAGATATGATATTTGTTGATTTAGATAAAGTTTATGATAAAGTTCTAAGAGAAGTCCTTTGGAGAGTTTTAGAAAAGAAAAGAGTTAATATTAGTAATATGCAAGTCATTAAAGATATGTATATATTAGAGTACTTGTAAATTTATATTCATTATGTAATTTTTTTTTGTATAATGAATAAGTAATAAGCAAAATTATATATATATATATATATATATTAGAAAAGCAATTAATTACTTTCATGAATTAAAAATATTTAAATTTTATGATGTTTGAAAAAATTACCAAGTAATGAATAAATTTATTTACTTGGTTCCATCCAAAATTTTATTTAACAAACCAATCTAAAATCAAAACCAAAGTTTTATTAATGAAAATCAAAATCTAAATTATTAAGTTCAAAATCAATCAAATTACTCAAAACTTTGGTTCGGTTTGGTTCTTTGGTTAAAACCAAATAATGCACACCCCTATTCATAAGACTAGAGAGGGAGTCCAAGAGAAACTTGAATTATGGAGGTCACCTTAGAGTCTAAAGGTTTTCATTTGAGTATATTTAAAAATTGATATATGGAGTGTAATTTTAGTTGTAGAAATTCTAGTAGTGTGTTGTGACTTTGAGTGGTAATGTCATTAAAAGAGTGTTTTAGATATTTAGGCTCTATTGTTCAAAATGATGAAATAGATGGAGTTGTTTTAGGAATTCAAGTTGGATGGTTTGGAGGAATGCATCCACTGTTGTGTGATAAAAAGTACCACTTAAACTTAAGGAGGGAAAATTTTATAAGATGGTGGTAAGACCTGCAATGATTTATGACACAGTAAGATTGGAGAGAGAACGCAGCCATCTCCATACATGCATCATCTCATCTGTGTTGGAGAGGAAATGATATTTTTATTCCCTGTGTAGCCTCCAATATTCAACCTTAATCCTCCCTTAATTGTACACTTGGTTGCTTGTCGATCAGCCATCAAAAGTCAACTTTAGTCCTCCTTTACGAGGTCATTTGGGTGCTTGTAGATTGGAAACAGGTATGATGTTTTACTAAATGATGAAACTTTTCTATTGGCAACTGGTGTATTTCTTTGGTTAAATTCTTGTAGAAAGGTTTTTATTAAACTTCATGACCACATGTTGCAGGTCATAATTATAGAAATAATACACTTAATTTTTATAAAAGTTGTCTGGCAAGCTTGCAATAGATTTTGTAATTCATATGGTGTTAATGTAAGTGGAAGCCATGCATCACATGCTTGTCTGCTTGCATGCAGTCTTGTGGATTTTTGTTGGGTTAGATGAATGATAAAATATCACTGGGCATGATTATGCTTTAGAAGAAAAATCATCAAAGATTAGCCTTGTGTCTCCATATTTGTTGGCTTATAGAAATCTAATTTGGAAATTGGTGGGGTATTATTTGCCACTTATTACACTTAGATGATCACTTTATCATTGGTTTTTCATCAGAATGGACACTTGCAAAATGTCATGGGCTAATTGGAGATTTTAGATCAATTTTGTATAGTCCGAGATTAAATCGGAGCAATTTGATATTCTGAGACTAAATTGACCACTTGACAATAGCGGGAGGATCATTTTGAGATTTACCCATATTTTATTCTTCATGTTTACCAATCACAATCAAGTTTTTCTTTCTTGCTTTGAAGGTGTAGTATTCCATTATTTGTTTTCTTCTACAATGTAATAATGATGATTTTTCTTGGTGGAATGGTGATTTCAATGATTGATTGATCATTTGCCAAATTTTCCCATACTCTTCTTGCTTGCACGGATGGCCTGAAAAATTTCAAGTAATCATTCTGTACATTTGGTGTGAGAGTACAATCATTTTGTCTTCTCCCTCTTGAAAGCCGCGTAGCCTAATTTTGGGAGGATCTGAATTTTCACATAAGTTGTGCTAATGTATGCAATTTGGTTCATTTTGATTAAGAATATATGAGGGCAATGATGATGGTTTGGGAAGGCAACCATTATGTGCACACCAAGGAATTCATGTTAGCAAAATCAATAGAATCCTTCTTTATATGTTGAGGTGTGCATTTGGTCTATTTGGATAATTTTTTTTCTGTTGAATAAACCAAATCAGAATAACATAGCTATTTTGATTTATTCAGTTTAATCTATTCTTTTCTTTAAACCAACCTAACACCATTTATTTTAGTATTTAACGAAAAGCAAACTGTGAGTTTATAAACGAACTAAACCAACCAATTAATGTCTTTGGTTTTATTTTTTAGTTCAAGCGACTAGTGCACACCCCTACCTAGATGTGACATTTTATAGATTTAACTTCATCGAGCCCTCTATTGATTTGTGGCGATTGAAAAAGCATACTGTCGTATTGTGCAGGACATAATTAATCTTTATTGAGTTGTGGATTTTTTCATAGATCATGGTTCAAGGCTTGCTGCATATTGTAGCATTACTGGCATTACTTTTTTTCCTACTAAGCCAGCGATGTTTTATTAAGAATGATGGGCAAATTGACACTTATGAGTTATTTTCCCCTTTAACAACGATGAAGTTTCAATTATTGCACGGATAACCTTTTTTTTATAGTTTTTATGTTTCAGCCTTGGTGATTAGTTAAAAATCCCCTTGTCTTTGTGCTCTATTTTGTTGATATCAACGGTCATTTGTCAATCAATTGATTCATAGAATGCTACTTGGCGATTATATATTTCTTCACAAGTTGAATTTGTGAAGGCCTATTTGGGATCAATTTTATTGTGTTGAATTTGTTTATGATTTTTGTTATTTTTAAAATATGTTGTCTTTTATGAGTTATAATCTGCAAGGGTGATGACGTGGTGTTTCGCGTGATTGAGTTTTCTACCATTTATCCCAGAATAATGAGGCTCTATCTACTGGCAACTGGTACTATTTCTCGGCTTTTTTGGGGCTTGAGCTATGAGAAAGAAAGCTTCTTCTATTTCTCTATGATGAATTACAACTGTATGGTATTACCACATATTTGCATCATGATTGGTGCTTGACTGGTGGAATTTTTTTTTGTAGATATATCGCTTTGTTCTTGTTCAATGTTCTCTGAATCAAGGGTTAATCGCTCAAAATTAGTTTTATTGAATCATGATTCACAATAATGTTATACAGACACTCATGATCAAGTTTCATGAAATGGTTGGAGTGTTTATGAAGTTTCAATGCTTCCAATGTATTTCTTGTTTTCCTTGTTCCTACTATACAACAACAACAACAACAACAACAACAACAAGCCTTTATAATGGCTACATGAATCTTCTTCTTCTCCATTTGTCCTATTGTTATATTTTCTTTTAATTCTAATAAATTAGGATCATTTTATGTCACAACCAAGTATTTTAGGAATATCTCTATCATTCTTAATATAAGGCAAATCTACTACATCTATACTCTAACTAGATTATTGGATGGTCGACGCTTTTTCCACTGTCAATTCTCTCTAATCTTATTTGCTATGGAGTTACCAACTTTTCACATATATACATTTATTTTACTGAGAGTAAAGCAACTCATCCACAGAGGCATTCTCATCTCTACAACACTTAACTTAATTTTATGCTTCTCTTTTTAATGACTTGATCACCCAATGTCACAACTTCACCACTAAATCTTCTATAACTAAAATTACACTCTATATATTTAGTTTTAGATCTACTTGAATGAAAACCTTTAGACTCTAAGATTGACCTCCATAGTTCAAGTTTCTCTTGAATTCCCTCCTGCAAAAAGCATACACCAAGGTACATCCTCTTGTGAATGTCTAGTGAGAACATCCTCTTGTAAATGTCTTTTTAATGACTTATTTTTCCTGCCATGCTATTGAAATTTCTCTTGGGGTGGCAATGAATGAATATTGCTAAAGATCGTCAATTTGCCATGTTTGAGTTTTTCCAAGATGGGAACTAATGATTTCAATGGTCATTTGTCAATTCATTTCTTGTGTGTTATATGAATGATAACCAAGTAGTATTTTTTTTTCAACTTTAGTATAGGAGATGGAGAATGTTAAATTTTTTTGAATTTTAAGATTTGAAGTAATAAAAAACAGAGTAATTTGCTATATATCTGTATCTGTAATATTTGGGTAGGGGACCCAACCATTTCCAAATATTTATTATTTCTCTGTCGGCAACGAAATGGAATTTTTATTCCATATGCAGCTACCAAAATTCAATCTTAATCTACACATGATTTTTCATTTGGTTGCTTGTGGATCAGCCCCCAAAAGTCAACTTGAATCCTTGTGTATGGAGTCATCTCGGGTTCTTCATCTGTCTGCTTTGATGGTTGTGTTGTTGGCTTTAAATGTCTTATACATCTAAAGTTAAGTTCTCTCAGTCATTTATTTGTCGACACACTGTTCTATGGAAGAGTCTGATTGATGATCTGCCTACAATATAAAGAATCTCTCTTTTTCGATCAATTTCTTTTCATCCATTTAATTTGGTGAAATCTAATTTAAGTTAAATTCTATACGATTTCTATTTACCTGTTTTGTTTATTTCTTCAGTTACTTTAAATCAAGCTGCTCCTTAATCACTTAAAAGTCATGATTGTTACCTTTAATCATCTGAAGTTTCTCATGAATGAAGAGAAGCCTGAAGGGATAGTGCAGGCGTTTTTAAAATTAAGCGTAATCAAAATCATATTTTTATAAAAAATAAAGGGCTGTTAGGGATCAAATTTTTTTTTTCTATTTTTTGCTTTTGTTTTTTTTTTTGTTATTTTTTAAAAACATTTGTTTAGAGTATTTTTTTTATTTTTATTTCTTATTTTTAAAGAATATTGTTTTTAAAAATATTTAAAATAATTTTAAATGTTTGAGTGTTTCTAATAAGTATAATTAAATAAAATTTATTTTTAATTAAAATACAAATAAAATAAAATAAAAAAATAAAAAATTAAAGTGATCAAATTATTGAAAATTTTATAAAAATAAAATATAGTTTGGCAAATTTTAATATTTTAAAATAAATTTGAAAAATTAAGATTGAGGTGGTTGCTTTGTGAATTTAGAAGAATAGGATGACTGTTTATGTAAATGTCTCTTTAAAATTAAATTAAAAATAAATGAAAATAAAAACAATAAAAGGGCAGGGAAAACGGGATTGACTGGATTTCAGGTTCGTTGCAAGATTTTGCGTGTTGTCTAAGAGGTAGATCTAAGGGATTTCAAAGCATCTTTCGCAGCTGCTGTTCTTGTGCAGCATTCTTTACATCGGTGAGCTTTTGTCGTCTTTCATCTCTATTTGGCTCAGAGTGCCAATGGTAGGATCTTAAATGGGCTGTTTGTTTTAAAGATTTAACTCAGACTTAGGTTGGGGCTTTTTAGTGTGTTTTATTTTGATTTTAATTTGATGAGAGTCAATATGTGTTTGAAATTGTGATCTCACTAAGATTTTGTTTTTCAGGAAAATAGTTTTCAGGAAATATTTTAAATCAGCTTTTAGGAATTCAAAAATTTAGCCAATTTAAATTTTTGGAACACTTAAATACATTCCACATGATTCTTAAATTTTGTAAAATCATGCAAAACTGTCTTTGGAGCATCTAATGCTTGCTGTTGTGATATATCTGATTTCATTCTCCCAGCTTCAAGATTTAAAGCAGTTAAATCCGGAGAGTAGTTGGATTTATTGGATTGAAGGGGTTTCACTAATTCTCCGTGGTGAATTTTTTGGAGAATTCTTCTTCAGCCTGGTCTGGTCTCATCGATTCCACTGAGCTGCCGTGGCCCGTGGACGACATCCTCACCTCTTCTTTGTCATTTTGGGTTTCTAGAAATTTGGTACGAACGAAAGGTGAGAAGACAGTTTTTGGGAATTGGGTGTGTTGCTGGAAAAATTATTATGTGCAGAGTCGGATATAGTTCTATGCCTGGACTTCAAGATAGTGCCATGTGATTTTGGTCAATACATAGTTGCTGTATTGATTGTAAAGTATTGTGTATTAATATAATATTGATTGTATGATGATAGTACATAACATCTATATATATATATATATATATATCTCTCGTGCTGATATGAGTTTATAATTGGCAATTAGTTAGATTTCACAGGACATGGCATGCACAGGTTTTAACTTCATTAGGATTTATTAAATACTTATTTACAGACTTTGTTAAATGCTATTTTTAGCAAAACTCACGATAGCAAGCCGACCATTGTTGTCTCACTCTCTGCAAAATTGCTTATTCATCAGTCTGATAGAGGTAGTGATATTGATTATCATGATGTTCTTTAACATGCTTGTGGGCTTATTAGCCATGGCTGAGCCTCATATCTCTCTTCCCTCTCTCTCTCTCTCTCTCTCTCTCTCTCCCTATTTATACATGAATTCATACACACACACACAAGCTCTCTCACGCAGCTTGCTGATTTGGATCCTCTCCATTTACAATGTAATTTCAACATGCAGGTACCCTATTCCAGCTAAGCAGTTTGATTTGGGGAGCGGGGTTATATTCTGTGAATTTTTTTTATATGTTGTTGAATTACATGTTAGTTGAAGAACCACTTATTATGTACTTATCAAAATTGTATCTTCCAAATTTTGTTCCAGCTGCTAAAGGTGTTCTATGTTTGTGTGTGGAAAACTTTTCGCTTAACTAATCACCATCGTTATGCTTATCCTCACCATTTGGGGCTGGCTTTATTAGCCATATTTTGAGCATATGTGTTGTATTTTTGGATTCTCATTTTATGACATTAAATAATGCTAGTTAGTGATTCATCATATATTTCTTTAATAAATTTAACATACTTGATGCTTAGTATTCTTCTTTAATGTAGACTAAATCAATTCTAGTTGATACTCTACCTTAAGCTTTCTTAAGGTCATAAAAATCTTATGAAGATCTTTTTGTGCTCTTTATACTTTTTCAATAATTGTCTTAATGCAAATGTTGCTTACACTAAATCTTCTAGGCTTTAAAGTAAATTGATCATTTGAAATTTATGTATTTTCCTTAAGGGCTTTGTGGGGCGATTGTACCATCTTTAATATTAGTTGTGGAACCATTTTGCAAAAATGGAGTTTTTTGAATGATGTTGTGGCCATTGTAGAATTTTTTCCCCATAAATAGTTGGCCATCAACTTTCTTATGCCTACCAAACTTTAAAGAATATGGTTGTGAAAAGCTTTTATCCACAAAATTGCCATGTAGTAAGAAAGTTTTTAAAGAAAGGAGTGACAGGGATTTGCACAGTTGTGAAAAGGTTGTCCCAAAAAAATCTATGTTTAATAATTCTACTATGACGCATTTAGTTGATGACCCGCTTGGTTGTGTTGCTTTTGGCTATAGTTTTTTTACATGTGCATGGTGAAGTGATCCTTTATTCTCTCCTGTATGGTTTTTCCTCTAGAGTTTTTGACCAGTGATGTGGTTTGTGGCATTGAGAAGAGCAAATGATGTTGGCATGGATTTTTTTTGTGATGTTTATTCACGTACCACACAAATAGATAGATAGATAGATACATATGTACATCTATACATACATGCAGAACATTTTAGCTTCCTAATCACATCCATGCATAAGCATGAAAATGTGCATTTTGCTTTTAAAAGGAAGTTAATATAAATGGTATTTTTGATGTGCTGTAAGAGTTGAGATGTTCACGGATTTGCATTTATCGAGCCATAAATCATGTTTGAGGCTTTCTTCAATCAAGTATATTCGTTTCTCATTTTGGCTCAAAGTGTAAAGCAACTCATCCATTCGATCATCCTCATCTTTGCAAAACTTAATTTTATGCTTCTCTTTTGTTGACGAACATTTTGTGTCATAAATCATTGCAAGTCTCACCATCATCTTATAAGATATTCCCTTAAGTCTTGGTGATACTTTTCTATCTCACAATATGCTTGATGCACTCCACTTCAACCATTCAACTTGAATTCTACTAATAACATCCTCATCTACCTTACCATCACTTCGAACAATTGATCCAAGATATCTAAAATGTTCACTCTTTTTAATAACTTGATCACCCATTATCACAACGCTGACATTGGATCTTCTACAATGAAATTACACTCTTCTAATACTATTGTTATTGGGATGAAGCCTGGATGTGAAAAAGTGGAGGGTTGCGATTAGGTAATTGACCCACCAAACATAAAACTTGTCGAAAAAAAACTATGATATGAATCCTATGATACATTGTGTCAATGCTAGGACTTTCCTTAGAAGCAAAAAATTAAATACAATGAAAATGTGGGTTATGCATCAGTTACATTTTTAAATTAGCAAAGGTTCCCTTATTATGGAGTAAGTGAAAATTGTAATGTAAAATAAATTGCATTGATTTTGTTTTTGCAAATTGTTTAGTTGTGTAAAAATTATTTGGAAAAGTAATTTCTCTTTTTGTTGGTTTGAAGGAAGATGAACAACCAAATATTATCTATGCTTCATTTTTCACTTTATGTTCTCACTAAGGGGTTGTTTGGTTGCCTGAATTTTGGGTGTAAATAAAGTAAATGTAGGGGTTTTAAACTTTTTTTGTGTTTGACATGATGCAAAGTAAAATTTTCAAGATAATGTAATGTATTTAGAATAGATTACAAAGTTTATTTTGGTGTATTTAGAATTCGCCCATACCGGCTGAAGTGTATTAGGCTTCACCAGCCTCGCTGCCCGTCAGCTTCACAATACCACCACAACACCTAACCCTTAAGAATACTTTATATTACATTTATTTTACTTGACAAAAAAAAGCAAACTCATGTATTTATGAAAATTTCAACCAAATAGCTTGAAGTAATCCAAATACACTGCATTTTTTTTATACTGTATTCTTTTTTTAGACAATTAAACAGCTCCTAAGTTTATGAGAGAATCATAAAGAGAAATATGGTGAAGTGAATCTCTTTTTTTACCCTTGTTTTCACTTACGTTATGAGAGAACCATAAAGAGAAATCATATGTTTTCATTTCATGGGTGAAATGAATCTCTAATGAGATACAACAAATCTAATGTTGTGCATCAAAATAAGAGGTAAATAGTATTTTTTCCTGCTTAATTTCAAACCAGATGCAGTCTATATGTGTGTACGTGTCGGTTTTCTCCTAATGGCAAGACATCAAGAATGGACTCACAAGGCAACCGTTCCTTCCAATTATTGTGCTAGTTCTTTTGGGCTTAAGATGAGAGATTAGTGCAGGTGTTTGTTCTGCACTTTCTCTATAAACTTTTTTTGTTCTTTTACCTCAAAGTGGATCCAAGGGCTTTTGATCACCTTTCCCAACTTTTTAAATATAGACAAATAAAGTATATTCTAACACAACACATGAGGTTTTATCTTTATTTTGTATCATGTGCAGCAGAATCTTAGGCTAACTCAGGAAGAAATATGTGATACAAGAGTGTTATATTATTCGTTCTCCATGTTTGGTCCTATGAAGCACTTATCTCAAGCTGGGCTGATTGTTTCAAATATACTGAAGCTATGTTTATTTGAGCCAGAGTTGGCTCATTAATTTCTTTTGGAGGCAATAAGTAATTCAAGTAATCAACATTTCCATTATTGATCTGATTAGTTCTGATCTCTATTTCTGCTGCAAAACAATCTAGATGAGCTTGTTGCAGGCAAAATAATTTTTTTATGGAGGTGGTGATGAAAATGAAGATGGCTAATATTCATCACCTAGGCCTACAATGCCAGGGATTTAACTACTTTTTATCCATACCAAGAATACATTTGAAGGTCATAATAATATGGCAATTATTTATATTAGTGCCATACACATAACTTGCACTAGTGTACTGCAGCTTGTTTCATTTTAATTAAGACGAGGGCAATGACGATAATTTGGGAAGGTAGCCATTATGAGCACCCGTCCAATCAAGAGATCTATATGTTTCCCGTGGTGATGATGTGGCATCTCAGGATGGCCTACAGATTCTTAGGCAACCACTGCTACCATCACCACGGGGATTCATGTTTCAGATCAATGGAATGCTTCTCTATATGAGTGGATTTGGATTCATCTGAGCCCTCTTCTCTTTGTTTTTCATGCTTCTTCTTATTGGAATGTAGTCGGTTCTCAAAATGTCTTTCATAAACCACATGTATATGTGGATTTATGGCAGGATGGAAAAAGCATAGTTGTCATATTTGTGCACAGGACCCTATTAATCTAATGAAACTCCACGCTTATTAAGTTGTGGATTTTTCCATAGATCATGCATCAAGTCTTTGGTGCATATTGTAGCATTACTGTTTTTCCTACTAAGCCAATTAAGTTTCAATTGGAGAGGCAGTGATGCTTGTTAAGATTCGATTGACAAGTTGACACTTGGAGCTCCTCTAGCAACCTGTTTTTAAAACTCTTTTTATTGTTTTGATGTTTCAACCTTGGTGATTTGTCTGAAAGCCACTTGCCTCTGTGCACTAGTTTGTATATTTCAAAAGTCATTTGTCAATTCATTGTCATGGAATGCTAATTGGTTGAAATTTAATGGGTCTTTTTGGGATCTATTTTATTTTGTTTTGTTTTGTTTTTTATGTTATTTTAAAATATGTTGTCTTTTATGAGTTATAATCTACGAGGGTAATGATCATGATTTAGAGGTCAGCAATCAAAATACATGTGGTTGCAATGGGATGTTTTTTTTTGCTTGTTACGAGTGATGAAGGGAATCTCATAGAAGGCCTTGAGTTTTAGAGGAAAAACCAAACTACCAATAAGAATGGATTCGAGTCTAGAGTTCAATAGAAAGAAAGCTATTTGGCTTTTCATTTTCATGGATTTCAAGATAGTAAAATTTTCCCTTAAGTCTAAACGGTACTTTTCTATCACGTAATAGGATTGATACATTCTCCCACTTTAACCATCCTACTGGAGTTCTACTACTGACAACCCTATCTATTTCACCATCACTTCGAACAATAGACGTGAGATATCTGAAACAGTCACTCTTTAAATGATTTGATTGCACAGTCACTCTTTAAATGATTTGATTACTACTAAAATTAGGCTCCATGTATTTGGTTTTAGATCTGCTGAAATAAATGATTTTAGGGTTGGCCTTTCATGTTTTTTTTTTTTTTTGAACTCCCTATCGTAGTCTTATCAACAAGAAGAATTTCATCAGGAAAAAATGTATATCATGGTTCATTCTCTTTTAAATGTCTAGTAAGAACATGCATAACTAAGACAAAAAGATATGAGCTTAAAGCTTATCTTTTGATGTAATCCAACTAAAGTAGGAAATTACTTTGTCAATCCTTTTTGTGTTTGAACACAAGTAACAGTTGCAGTGTTTTTTTTTTTTTTTTCACTAGTTGAAATTTTAAATAAACCCATTTTTAGTTAAAACATTTTTTTTCCATCAGTTTTTTTAATACGTGTTAGACTTCTTACCTTCTATAAAAAGTTGGCATACCCTTCTTCAATAAAGTCTTGAAGGAACCCAGTTTGGGTTGCCGCAGTCTGTCTTTTGCCACTATGAACAACCATCTACCTGCAACATCTTCTCGTCCATTTCTGATGACCAGTGGATGGAAAGAAATGTGCATCGAGAAACATGGATGATAAGATCTGCATGTTGTGTTGTATATTTTTAAGGACAATATACATCCATGCCATACAACTCTTATGTATTTACATATCTAAGATCTAATGTTTGATATTTACATATACATATCTATATATATATATATATATATATATATATATATATATATATATATATATATATATTTATATATTCTCATGTATTTCACTTTAAAAACTTGATGATGCTGGTATTTATTGCATATATATCTCTCGTTTCTTTTTTTAATGGATGGGCTTATTGTAGGCTCTTTGGGTTGTTTCACCAAGTTATTTGGTTGTGGTTATCAGATTTCATTGATGGGTGCTTTTCTATTTTTCAAAGCTTAGATGTGATGATTTATTCCAAATATTAGTGGATGTGGCTTGATTGAGCGTCCTATCCTCTAGCTGAGAATATTGAGGCATTGAGGATGGCCTGATATCAATCTTCAGTCAAGTGGTGCTATTATTCTTTGCTTACTTGGGGCTTGACTAGGTCTGAAAGAAAGGTTCTTCAATTTCTATGATGAATTACAATAGTTGTCCATCCTGAAAGGTTTCAACTCACATGCTTGCATCATGATTGGTGTTTGATTAAATGAAATTTTTTTGGAGATCATCACTGTAATCCATATGCAGCTACCAAATTTCAACCTTAGTCCTCCCTTGATTGTTCATTTGGTTGCTTGTCGATCAGCCACCAAAAATTAACTTTAATCCTCTACAAAATATTTGGGTGGTTGTAGATTGGAAACATGTATGATGTTTAACTAAATGAAATAACAATTTTTTATTTTTTGACAACTGGCTTCTTTCTTTGGTGAACTTCTTGAAGAAAGGTATTTATGAAACTTCATGATCACATGTTGCAGGTCAGAATTTTAGAAATAACACCCTTAATTTTTATAGAAGTTGTCTGGCAACCTTCTTATGGATTTTTTAATTTATATGGTGTTAATGTAAGTGGAAGCCATGCATCAGAAGCTTGTTGTCTCTTTGCATGCAGTTTTTGGGATTTCTTTTGGGTTATGATGAATGATAAAATATTACTGGTTGCATGCCTTCACATCATAGAAGGAAAAAAGCATCGAAGATTAGCCTTGTGTCAACATCTTTGCAAGTTCATAGATGCGTGATCTGGAGATTTGTGGGCAAATAGTTGTCACTCATTACACTGGTAATGATGATCACTTTATTGTTGGTTTTCTTCAAGGAGGCCACTTGCAAATAGTTGGGGACTATCTTGGAGATTTTGGATCAATTTTTAATAGTCAAGGTCTAAGTATAGCAGCTTGATACTTTAAGATTAAACTGAGCACTAACAAATTGTCGGGGTAGCATTTTGGGATTTAGCCTATATTTTATTCCTCATCATTACCCAACAGGATCAAGTTTTCTTTCTTATTTTGAAAGTGTAGAATCTCATTATTTTGTTTCTTCTAATATTGATGATTTTTCTTGGTGGATTGGTCATGATTGACTAATCATCTGCCAAGTTTACCAATAATCATCAGGAATGGTTGGAAAAATTTTAGTTGATGTTTGGGATCACTTTTATTTTTAATTTTTTGTTTATGTTTTTATTTTCTTTTGTTTATGTTTTTATTTCAAAGTTTTTTGGTTGTGATTGTTGTTTTAAAAATATTGAAAACATCTAAAAATTGTTTAAAGTTTTTTTAAAATCAATGTTATTTATTCTCAAAAGCAAAAAATAAGAACACAAAAAACACATCAAATAAATGTGTTTTTAAAAATAGCATAAAAATAGAAATAAAAATCATTAAACAAAATTGATCTCAAACAACCCCTCAACAACCACCATTATACTTTTCATGAGTCTCTCTCTTGAAAGTACTGCACATTAACCCAAGTAATTTTGAGAGGATTTGAATTTTTATCTCGTTTTATGGTTTTGATGTTTCAGCCTTGGAGATTTGTTTAACACTACATTTGCCGTTCCCAAGTTCGGATGTGAAAAGTGGAGGGTTGCGATAGGTAGTCAACAGCTAGCGTAAAACTTGTCGAAATAATCATGACATGAATCCTTTAAATCATTAACGCATCTCGAAAAGCGCGAATGACTTGAATATAGTGAAAATGTGCGGGCCACGATCTAAGTGTTAAATAAGGAAGGGTTCCAATATTATGGAAGGATGCGGGCAAAGAAGTTAGTCCATGAAACTAGAATTATATTAGGAATTTGGAATATAGGTACTCTTACAGGTAAATTAATGAAATTAATAGATATTATGGTTTATAGAAAAATAAATATTTTATGTGTTCAAGAAATTAAATGGTTGGGGAGAAGACCAAGGAGATTAATAGTTTATATTTTAAATTTTGGTATTCAGGTCAAAGTCAAACTAGAAATGATGTAGGTGTGATTATAGATAAAAGTTTGAAGGATAATGTTATAATATTAATAGATGTTGAGATAGAATTATAATTTTAAAGATTATTGTTAATATTAAAATTATCAATGTTATAAGTGTTTATGCCCTCAAGTAGGTTTGGAAAAGTTCAAAGAAAAATTTTAAAATGAAATGGGATTAATACAAAGATACCTCAAAAAAAAAGTATTTTTTGGAGATTTAAAACAATAGGTAGAGAAAATTTAAAAGTATTTATGGTTATGAATTTGGATAATTAAAGAAGGTAAGATTATATTAGATTTTTCTTTAACTTATGATTTTGTAATTTTAATATTTTATTTAAGAAAAAGATGATATTATTACTTATAAAAAATAGATCTAGTAAAATATATTGATTATTTTGATAAGAAAAAATAGATCAGAAAGATTGTAAGATCATTCCAGTGAAAGTTTAAGATTTAATATATTAATACAATATTTTATATGTATGTGTAGCTGGACAAAGGCTTGTTGTATTCAAGCTTTGATCCATTTGGCTTAAGCTCTTTATATGATTGCAAGGTGAGTTGTCCTCATTATAGGAAAGGAGTGGTACTGTAGTGCTACAGTAAATCAAAAAAGCTTGAAATTCAGTGATTATTATTATTATTATTATTGTTATTATCCGTCTCTACGTTTTAATGTTTAGTTATTTTTAATTGTGAGGATTGAATTCAAGATCTTTACAATTGAGGCCTTGGAATAATACCATACTTTTCGTAATGATGCCAGGATATCTCATTAATAGGCTAGAGCTTCTCAAATAAAGCGAACAGATAGAGGTTTCTCTCCTGATTATTTGTATTATGTAATGGATTATACTGTCTTTTGATCCCTTACATGTTTGCTGCTTGTTCTTGGTCTCTCTCTCTTTCTCTCTTTTGCTTTAATAAATTTAATACTTTTTAGATGTTTGGTGTCACACCAAGTGTGTGGTAGACTACAAGTTTCTTTGGCATTCTAATGACAACTCCTTTTTAAAACAGCAGATGTCTTTTTGATTTGGGGTGGTGGAAGAAGCAGAGCTCACTCGATTGTTGTGTTGAGTGATTTTTTAATAATCTCTTTAGTGAAACTCACTCCGTCAGCTTCTGATCATGAGGATGTTAGTCATATATCTGGCATTAGCACTTGTTTTTTTATTTCTTGGGGATTTTTATGTTTCTTCTGCTACTTGACGTAATTTCTTATGGAGAAATAAATCCCCTGCTTTTGTAATCCAGTTAAAGCCGCTTTCGCAAGTTAAATCCGGATTTACAAAACCCTGTCTGTAGGTGATTTGCGGGATTTAGAGAAGTAGAAGCACACGGAGAAGGGTGGTTAGGAAAAATGGGGATTACCTTTGCGACGCCTCCCTTCTCTTTTTCGGGCAGCAACAAAGTGAGGAAGGAGAACAAAGACGAGGGTCCAACCTGAAATACAATCAATTCCTTTATTCCCTGCCCTTTTATTGTTTTTATTTTCATTTATTTTTAATTTAATTTTAAAGAGACTTTTACATAAACAATCATCCTATTCTTCTAAATTCACAAAATAATCACCTTCAATCTTAATTTTTCAAATTTATTTTAAAATATTAAAATTTTTCATACTATATTTTATTTTTATAAAATTTTCAAACCCTAATTTTTTATTTTTTATTTTCTTTTATTTGTATTTTATTTAAGAATAAATTTTATTTAATTAACTTATTAGAAACACTCAAACATCTAGAATCATTTTAAATATTTTTAAAAACAATATTCTTTAAAAATAAGTAATTAAAATAAAAAAATACTCTAAACAAATGTTTTTAAAAAATAACAAAAATAAAATAAAAGCAAAAAATAGAAAAAAAAATTTGATCCCTAACAGCCCTTTATTTTTTATAAAAATATGATTTTGATTACGCTTGATTTTAAAAACGCCTGCACTATCCCTTCAGGCTTCTCTTCATTCATGAGAAACTTCAGATGATTAAAGGTAACAATCATGACTTTTAAGTGATTAAGGAGCTGCTTGATTTAAAGAAACTGAAGAAATAAACAAAACAGGCAAATAGAAATCGTATAGAAATTAACTTAAATTAGATTTCACCTAATTAAATGGATGAAAAGAAAATGATCGAAAAAGAGAGATTCTTTATATTGTAGGCAGATCATCAATCAGACTCTTCCATAGAACAGTGTGTCGACAAATAAATGACTGAGAGAACTTAACTTTAGATGTATAAGACATTTAAAGCCAACAACACAACCATCAAAGCAGACAGATGAAGAATCCGAGATCAAACGCGTTCCAAACAGCATATTAGGCTAAGGTGCATTGCACAGCTCCCAACTGATCTGTTCCAATACAACTCTTGGAACGGCTGCACTGCTACAGTTCTCTGACAATAACAGCAGATAAAAAAACAGTATTTGGATTGGATCCTCTCAAGTTTTGGATGATTTCGGATAAGCAGATTTCAAAGTTCTTAAAATAAAGGTTGGTACGAATCAACCCTGTACCATGTAGCTCACATCCTTATAAACAAGGCAAACGAAGACTGGGCAAATAAATTCTAGGATCAGATGAGCTTCTAAGATTAAAATTGGTTTTGGTGGCTGCGTATGACAAAACAAAGCTACATTTCCTTGCCAATGCAGGAGAGATCATTCATCATAACCCAACAGAAGTCAAAAAGATTGCATGCAAGAAGACAAAAAGCTTGTGATGCATGGCATCCACTTAAGAGTGTTGTTTCTATCATTAGAACCTGCAACATGGGGTCATGAAGTTCATAAATACCTTTCTTCAAGAATTTCATCAAAGAAATATACCAGTTATCAATAGAAAAGTTTCATCATTTAGTAAAACATCATACATGTTTCCAATCAACAAGCACCCAAATGACTCCATACACAAGGATTCAAGTTGACTTTTGGTGGCTGATCCACAAGCAACAAAATGAAAAATCAAGGGTAGATTAAGATTGAATTTTGGTAGCTGCATATGGAATAAAAATTCCATTTCCTTGCCGACAGAAATAATAAATATTTGGAAACGGTTGGGTCCCCTACCTGAATATTACAGATACAGATATATAGCTAATTACTCTGTTTTTTATTACTTCAAATCTTAAAATTCAAAAAACTTGGTTATCATCCATATAACACTCAAGAAATGAATTGACAAATGACCATTGAAATCATTAGTTCCCATCTTGGAAAAACTCAAAACATGGCAAATTGACGATCTTTAGCAATATTCATTCATTGCCACCGCCAAGAGAAATATCAATAGCATAGCAGGAAAAATAAGTTATTAAAAAGACATTTACAAGAGGATGTTCTCACTAGACATTCACAAGAGGATGTACCTTGGTGTATGTTTTTTGCAGGAGACATTCTTCTTGTTGATAAGACTAGAGAGGGAATTCAAGACAAACTTAAACTATGGAGGTCAATCTTAGAATCTAAAGATTTTCATTTAAGTAGATCTAAAACTGAATATATAGTGTAATTTTAGTTGTAGAAGATCTAGTGATGAAGTTGTGACATTGGGTGATCAAGTCATTAAAAAGAGAAGCATAAAATTAAATTAAGTGTTGTAGAGATGGGGATGCTCAGGTGGATGAGTTGCTTTACTCTCAAGGATAAAATGCGTAAAAAATATGTACGTGAAAAAGTTGGAGTAACTCCAATAGCAAATAAGATTAGAGAGAGTCAGCTTAGATGGTTTGGTCACATAAAACGTTGACCATCCAATAATCTAGTTAGCAATATAGATGTAGTAGATTTGCCTTATATTAAGAATGATAGAGATATTCCTAAAAATACTTGGTTGTGATGTATAAAAAATTATCCTAATTTATTAGAATTAAAAGAAAATATAACACTTAATAGGACACAATGGAGAAGAAGGATTCATGTAGTCGACCACACATAGTAGAATAAAGGCTTGTTGCTGTTGTATAGTAGGAACAAGGAAAACAAGGAATCCACAAGAAATACATTGGAAGCATTGAAACTTGATAAACACCTTCTCCAACCCTTTCATGAAACTTGATAAACACCTTCTCTAACCCTTTCATGAAACTTGATCATGAGTGTCTATCACATTATGCTGAATTATGATTCAATAAAACTAATTTTGAGCGATTAACCCTTGATTCAAAGAACATTGAACAAGAACAAAGTGACATATACAACAACAACAACAATAACAAGCCTTTATCCCACACTAAGTGGGGTCAACTAAATGAATCCTTCGTCTCCATTGTGTCCTCCTATAATGTGTCAAATTCTCATTTAATTCAAGTATACTAAGGACATTTTTTATACATCTTAACCAAGTCTCTTTAATCTTATCTGCCACCGAAGCTATTATAACTTTTTCTCCCGAACATACTCATTTCGCATTTTATCTCTAAGAGTAAAGCCACCATCACCTCTCTATAACACTTGACTTAGTCTTCTTTTTTTATTGGTCTTCATCATAAGTCTTCGTGTCTTATCACATCTTATAAAATTTTCTCTAAGTTTAATTAAACTTTTCTATCACACCAAATGCATTCCTCCACTTCAACCATCCAACTTGAATTCTACTAATAACAACTCCATCTATTTCACCATCATTTTGAACAATAGAGCCTAAATATCTGAATCGTTCACTCTTATTAATGACTTTTTCACCTAATATCACAACACTACCACTAGAACCTCTACCACTAAAATTACACTCCATATATTTAGTTTTAGATCTACTTAAACGAAAACCTTTAGACTCTAATGTTGACCTCCATAATTCAAGTTTCTCTTGGACTCCCTCTCTAGTCTTATCAACAAGAAGAATGTCATCAGCAAAAAGTATACACCAAGGTACATCTTCCTGTAAATGCCTAGTAAGAACATTCATAACTAAAGCAAAAAGATAAGGGCTTAAATCTACTCCTTGATGTAATCCAATTAAAATGGGAAAATATTTTGTCAATTCTCCTTGTGTTGGGACACAAGTAACAGCTCTGGGAAAATATTTTGTCAATTCTCCTTGTGTTGGGACACAAGTAACAGCTCTAGTAACAAGAAGAATGTCATCAACAAAATGATATATCTCCAAAAAAATTTCAACTAGTCAAGCACCAATCATGATGCAAGTATGTGAGTTAAAACCATACAATTGTACTTCATCATAGAGAAATAGAAGAAGCTTTCTTTCTGTCATAGCTCATGCCCCAAGAAAGCTAGAAATAGTAGTACCAGTTGTCGGGAGATAAAACCTCATTATTTTGGGATGAAGGGTAGAAAACTCAATCACGCAGCATCCACTAATATTTGGCAATGAAACACCACATCATCACCCTTGTAGATTATAACTCATAAAAGACAACATATTTTTCTTTTAAAAAAAATCATAAACAAAAAACCCAACAAAATTGATCCCAAATAAGCCTTTACAAATTCAACTTGTGCAAGAAAAGAAATATATAGTTATCAACCAAGTAGCTTCACAATGAATTGACAAATGACCGTTGATATCAACATAATAGAACCACGAGACAAGGGGATTTCTGACTAATCTCCAAGGCTGAAATATAAAAACTATAAAAAAAGTTGGTATAGGAGCTCCATGCAATAATTGATACTTCATCATTGTTAAAGGAGAAAATAACTCATAAGTGCCAATTTGCCCATCATTCTTAATAAAATATCACTGGCTTAGTAGGAAAAAAAAAAGTAATGCCAATAATGCTACAATATGTAGCAAGCCTTGAAGTATGATCTATGGAAAAATCCACAACTCGATAAAGATTAATTATGTTCTCTGCACAATCACGACAAGTATGCTTTTTACATCCTGCCACAAATCAATAAGAGGGCTCAGATGAAATCAAATCTATAAAATATCACATCTATCTGTGTGCACTAGTCGGCTTGAACTAAAAAATAGAACCAAACTGATGTTAATTGGTCGGTTTAGTTCAGTTTGCAAACTCAAAGTTTGCTTTTCAATTGTAAATACTAAAATAAATGGTTTTAGGTTCGGTTTAAAGAAAAAAGAATAGATTAAATTGAATAAATCAAAATAGTTAAAAAAATAAGTATAAATATATAATTTTGATTATAAAATCTAAGACATTTATATAAATTGATAGATTTCTATTTGTTAAAGAAATATTTAATGTATTAAATTTATTAGACTGTATTTTAGTTAAATAGTTCATAAAAAAATGAAAAATCTAATTTTTTTTTATATGTAATTCATTTTAACCAAAAAATCATATGTTATTAGATTCAATTTAATCGTTTTAACAAAAAATATCATCCACGCCGACAAAATACACACCCCTACATATAAAAAAGCATTTTATTGATTTGCTAGCATGAATCCCTTGGTCAAGTGCACATAGTGGCTGCCTTCCTAAATCATTATCATTGCCCTCATATATTCTTAATCAAAAATGAACGCACAACTTAGTCTCAAAATGATCCTCCCACTATCTTTAAGTGGCCAATTTAGTCTCAGAATATCAATTTGCTCAAATATAATCTCTGACTATATAAAATTGATCTAAAATCTCCAATTAGCTTGTGACTTTTCGCAAGTGTTCTTTCTGATGAAAAACCAACGATAAAGTGATCATCAAAGTGTAATGAGTGGCAAATAATAGCCCTCCAATTTCCAAATTAGATTTCAATAAGCCAACAAATATGGAGACACAAGGCTAATCTTTGATGATTTTTTCCATCTAAAGCATAATCATGCCACTAGTGATATTTTATCATTCATCGTAACCCAAGAGAACTTCACAAGACTGCATGCATGCAGACAAGCATGTGATGCATGGCTTCCACTTACATTAACACCATATGAATTACAAAATCTATTGGAAGTTTGCAAGACAACTTTAATAAAAATTGTGTATTATTTCTATAATTATGACCTGCAACATGTGGTCATGAAGTTTAATTAAAAACTTTCTATAAGAATTTAACCAAAATAGGGGTGTACATTATTTGGTTTTAACCAAAAAAATCAAACTGAACCAAAATTTTTAAATAATTTGGTTCGATTTTGAACTTAGTAATTTAGATTTTGGTTTTAATTAATGAAAACTTTGGTTTTTGATTTTTTGATCAATTTGTTAAATAAAATTTTAGATGAAACCAAATAAACCTAAGTAATTATATATAATACAATATTATTAAGTTATATATAATAGCCTTATGTATTATACATTTATTTTTATTTATTTTTAAATACTTAGTAGATGCTTTTTTTGAGGATCATTATCCAATTTTCCAAAATATTTTAGTCTCATAATATGATAATATGGTACCTTCAACTTCTAAGTTCAAAACATCGTTGGGGTAAATAAAAATTAATTTTAAATATTTTTTAGCGCATGAAATAGTTAATTGCATATTAATTATATTTATATTATTTTGCTTATAGCTTGTTCATTATATAATAAAAAATTATGCAAATAATATTTAAATGTATCCAACTTTAAGGGAGGATTAAGGTTGACTATTGGAGGCTACATAGGGAATAAAAATTTCACTTCCTCCCCAACAATGAAAAGATGATGCATCTCTCTCAAATCTTATCTGCCACTGAAGCTGCTCCAACTCCCGAACATCCTCATTTTGCATTTTATCTCTAAGAGTAAAGCCACTCATCCACATGAGCATCCTCAACTATGCAACACTTAACTTAATCTCATGCTTCTCTTTTATTGGCTAACATTTTGCACCATAAATCATTGCAAGTCTTACCACCATCTTATAAAAATTTTTCTTAAACTTAAGCGGTACTTTTCTATCACACAACAGGCCAAATGCATTCCTCCACTTCAACCATCCAACTTGAATTCTACTAATAACATATCCATCTATTTCACCATCATTTTGAACAATAACGTCTAGATATCTAAATCGCTCACTCTTTTAAATGACTTGTTCACCTAATGTCACAACACTACCACTAAAACTTCTACAACAAAAATTACACTCCATATATCCAATTTCAAATCCACTCAAACGAAAACCTTTAGACACTAAGGTTGACCTCCATAATTCAAGTTTCTATTGGACTCTCTCTCTAGTCTTATCAATTAGACGAATGTCATAAGCAAAAAGTATACACCAAGATACATCTTATAAATGCCTAGTAAGAACATCCATAACTAAAGCAAAAAGATAAGGACTTAAACCGATCATTGATGTAATCCAACTGAAATAGAAAATTATTTTGTGAATCTTCCTTGTGTTTGGACACAAGTACTCTAATATACATATGTTTAATGACTTGCATATTACCAATATTAACCCCTTATCTAAAACTCTCCAAAGGACTTCTCTTAGAATTTTATCATAAACTTTCTCTAAATCTCTAAATCAACAAATATAATATGTAGATTCTCCTTACTTTCTCTATACTTCTTTATCAAATATCTCAACAAATGTATAGCATCGATGATAGATCTACTTTAATATGTTTGATTCCTTGCCCTCTACCAGGAAAATCTTTAACTTCATTTCAGGTAACCAGTGGATAGAAATATATACAAATACAGATCTCCAACTGTCATGGCTATTGCTCAATAGTTACATGATGAGAGAGATTAAGACAACCGTTGTAATTCATCGTACGGAAATAGAACAAGCTTTCTTCCTGTCCTAGCTCAAGCCCCAAGAAAAGAATAATAGGACCGGTTTCCTAAAGATTGATATCAGGCCATCTTTGATGCCTCACTATTCTAGCATAGAGAACAGAAAGCTCAATTACGCAATATCCACTAATATTTGGCAATATATCACAGCATCCACAATTTTAAAAGCGGACAACAGCCTATCATTGAAATTTGATAACCACAACCGAATGGCTCGGTGCAACAAGAAATACACTTTTCAGGCATGGCATTGAAAGTGTTCTAGATATAAAAATATGAAACTTTTAAGCGTTAGATATGTAAATGCATAACAACTGTGAGGTATGTATGTAAATCTTCCTTTTTCAAGCATGGCATTGAAAAGTGTTGTAGATATAAAAATATGAAACTTTTAAGCGTTAGATATGTAAATGCATAACAACTGTGAGGTATGTATGTAAATCTTCCTTTTTTTTTCTTCTTTTTTCATGCCCATTTTTGCAACCAACTACACCCATAATGATTTGAATATTCTAAGAGTCCATTTGGGGCACCTGCAGCTATATAAAAAAATTGCAGTGAGTAACTACAGAAAAAGTTGTTGAATGTAGAAGCTATAACAGGTATAAAGCTACCCCAAATGGGGCCTAAGATCTTTAGAATGGACTACATTCCAATAAAATATGAAACAATGAACAAGAAGAGCACCAAGATGAAGCCAAATCAATAAAATATCACATAGAGAAGCATTCCACCATCTGAATGCATAAATCCCAATGGTAATGGCAGTAATGGTTGCCTAAGAATCTTTAGGCCATCCCAAGATGCCACATCATCACCATAGAAAACATATAAATCTCCTGATTGGTCAAGTGGACATGAAAGTTACCCTCCCAAATCATCATCATTACCCACACATATTCTTAAACAAAAATGAAACAAACCGCAGTACACTAGTGCCAGTTATGAGTATGGAACTAATCTAGATAATTGGCGTGTTATTATGACCTTCTAATTGTATTTTTGGGTACAGATAAAAAAGCTGTAAAATACTTGGACTTGTAGCCCAAGCAATGCATATTAGCCTTCTTCATTCTCCTCATCACCTCTATAAAAAATTTAGTTTGCCTGCAACAAGTTCTACATTGTTCCCCAGCAGTAATGGAGATCACAATATCTCAAAAATAAAAAATCAAAAAGTTAATTAATTCAATTAAATATTTCTGCAAAAAGAAATTAACAAGCCAAGTCTGGCACAAATCAAACCAATCTACATGAAAGCTTGGCTCAAATAAAAATAGATTCAACAATTTTGGGACAAAGAGCCCAGCTTGGGATAAGTGCTTCATAGCCTTAAACATGAAGAAAAAATTATATAAACACTCTTTAATCACATATATTCTCACCACCATCTTATAAAATTTTTCCTTAACTCTAAGTGATACTTTTCTACCATAGAACAGCCGCGATGCACTCCTCCACTTAACCATCCAATTTGAATTCTACTATTAACATCCCCATCTATCTCAACATCACCTTGAACAATAAACCCGAGATATCTAAAACATTCGCTCTTTTAAAAGAACAAAAAACTTCATATAGATGGTGTATCTCATAGGAGATTCATTTCACCCATCAAATGAAAACATATGCATATTTCTCCTTATGATTCTCTCAGAAACTCAGTGAAAAGATAAAGTAAAAAAGAGATTGACTTAACCATATTTCTCTTTCTGATTCTCTCATAAACTCAGTGAAAACATAAAGGAAAAAAAAAGCATTAATCACATATTCTTGATCATCAAACCAAACAAAAAAGTCGAATTACATTTCCACATAATTTTTACGCTACCAAACAAATAAAATGCATCTTTTCATGCTTATGCCTTGACGTGTTTAGGAGGCTAAAATTTTAAATATAAAAATATCAAACTTTAGGTGTTCGATATATAAATACATAAGAATTGTGTGGTATGTACGTAAATCTCTACCAAAAAATGCCAACATCATTGCTCTTCTCAATGCCACAAAACTGCATCATTGGATAAAAAATCTATATGGGGAAATCCATGCAAGGAGAATAATGGATCAACTCGCCATGACCATGTAAAAAATCAGAATAATGGTTTAAATCTGAGATTAGTGTGAGAGATGTGGTAGGAAATATATATATATATATGCATACATACCTAGAGAGAGAGAAAGGAAGATAGAGATGAGCCTCAGTCATGGACAATAAGCCCACATGCATACTAGAGATCAATTTGGATCCTCTCAAGTTTTGGATGACTTCGGATATGCAGATTTCAAAGTTCTTAAAATAAAGGTTGGTAAGAATCAACCCTATACCATGTAGCTCACATCCTTATAAACAAGGCAAACGAAGACTGGGCAAATAAATTTTAGGATCAGATGAGCTTCTAAGATTAAAAATTGGTTTTGGTGGCTGCATATGACAAAAAAAAGCTACATTTCCTTGCCAATGCAGGGGAGAATAAACTTTTATATACAGTTGGCACACCAAAAAAATACACACAAATAATTGCTCACAAATCTCCAAATCACACTTCAAATATTTTATCATTCATCATAACCCAACAGAAGTCACAAAGATTGCATGTAAGCAGACAAAAAGCTTGTGATGCATGGCTTCCACTTAAGAGTGTTATTTCTATAATTAGAACCTGTAACATGGGTCATGAAGTTCATAAATACCTTTCTTTAAATCAATAAATATCATATGTAGATCCTCCTTACTTTCTCTATGCTTCTCCATCAAACCCTTAACAAATGTATAGCATCCATAGTAGATCTACCTGGCATGAAACCAAACCGAATGTGAAATTTCGTATCGCATGTAACCTATGCTCAATTATTCTCTCCCATAATTTTAATGTATGGCACATTAACTTAATTCCTCTATAATTTGCACACTCTTGTGCATCACCTTTATTCTTAAATATAGGAACCAACAAACTCTTTCCACTCGTCAGCGTCTTTTGGTCTTTAAAATGACATTAAAAGATCTAAATAAAAAAATTCCTTGATCTCCTAAACATTTCCACACTTTTATTGAAATATTATCCGGTCCTACTGCTTTTCCACATTTCATTTTCTTTAAAACTTCACTAACTTCAGATTTACTAATACGACGATAAAAATGAAATTCTCTATTTTTGTTTAGGGTATTAAGGTTGCTAAAATCAATAAAATCAATCGTCTTTTCAGATCTTTTCGTTGAAAAGTTTATCAAATATCATCCACCTATTTTCAATATCCTTTCTAAAAAAAGCATTTTATTATTTTCATCCTTAATCACCAACTATGTATTTATTTCTCTCTTTGGTTGGCTAACTTATACATACATCTTTCACCTTCTTTGGTATTTAATCCATTGTATAAATCAGTAAAAACTAAATTTTTTACATCATATACTGCTTTCTTAGAATCTCTAAAGGTCACTTTATATCTTTCCCATTCTCGAGTTTTTTAAATCAAAAGTTTTATACAATCTTCTTATTTTTTATCTTTTCCTGCTACACTCCATACCAACTATTCTTATTAAAAGCTTTTCCTTTGATTCTCCAAAACATATAACTTGCTTAATTTCAATTTCTTATTTTTTCACGTAATGTTAACTTCATGAACATCTCAAATTTCTCTTGTAGCTTTTCTTAAAATATTTTTATTTGTGTTCTTCAAGTATCCCCATCTAATTCTAGGACAATAATTTAGTTTATTTTTTCTCTTACAACATTTCATCTTAAAATCTAAAAAATCAGAATAATGGTCCAAATCTGCAATTAGTGTGAGAGAAATGGTAAGAATATATATATATATATATATATATATATATATACATGAGAGGGAGATAGAGATGAGCCTCAGTCATGGACAATAAGCCCACATGCATGCTAGAGATCATCTTGATCATCAATATCACCACCACCATCAGACTGATGAATAAGCAATTTTACAGACATGTTCTCTTGTGGTCGTCAGTTAAAAATACTTGGGCTGTTTGGCTAAATGTAGAATTTAACAAGTTCTGTAAATATCGATTTAATAAATCCTAGTGAAGTTAGATCATGTACTTACAAGACTTGTGAAATCTAACTAAATTGTCAATCATAAAATTGCAGCAACACACCTACTTCCCAAAACCCGTCTTCTCCCCTTCCGTTTGTACCCAATTTCCAGAAACCCTAGACGAAAAATAAGAGGGGAGGAAGTTATCGACGGCAGCTCGCTAAATCTTCCCAGGAGAAGAGGAGTTCGCGATAAAATTCGCCGCAGAGAATCAGTGAAACCCCTTCCCATAAATCCGACTACTCTCGGGATTTCGCGAACCACGTTAAATATTGAAGTAGAGGAAGAAATCGTATTAGCACAACAGCAAACTTTACATACCCTAAACGACAGCTTCGCATGACTTAACAAATAATTTAATTATATCTCAGTTAAATCTTGCAATCAAACAGCCCCTGTAAAATCATACCGGTAACTGGCTCTCTGAGGCCACATAAAGAGATGAAAAATGCTCAACCGATGTAAAGAATGTTGTGCAAGGACAACAATTGCAAAAGATGGTTTGAAATCCCTTATATCTGCCTCTTAGACAACTTTGGCTAAATCCTGCAACCAAACCGCCCCATAAAGTAGATAACAAGCTTTCACTCACACAACACAACTGAAAGCCTGAAAAGGTTCAAATAGATGCTGGCTGCACCGGTTGCCTTTTCTGGCCATCCATGGTGCCTCGCCTTTATATAGACTGAAGGAGTAAAGCATCAGCCAAAGCTAGTTTCTACTAAATGAAAAAATATGTTGCACCACAGCATCATCGCCTACGTTAAAAACATACTTCGCTTATGGAGATCTCTAGATCCTCTCTGATGTCAATTGTCACATCTTTCAACAACCCTTTGCCGCCTTAGGGGCTGTTTGGTTGCAAGATTTGAGCAGGATTTAAGCCGGATTTAACTTTAATCCAACCAAAGAGTGTTTTTACAATTAAATCCGACGCTTTGTGTAATCCGCTAAAGCGGCTTCCACATGGCCAGACGTGGATTTATGGGATTTAGACAAGCAGAAGCGCGCGAAGAGTGGTGCGAGGAAAGACTAGGGTTACCTACGGCGAGAAAGACTCTCAGTTTCGACACTAAAATCACGAAAATGCAACGCCTCGGCTGGAAGTGCGGAACACGTAAATTTTCTAGTCGTAGTTCTCGAAGATCCATTAATTTCATTTAAATTTTTAATTTTTGCAACAGATCAATGAAAATAATTTATGATATACCAAATATATTATGAAATCTCTCTTGATGTCTTACTATTAATTCATTAATTTAATTTTCACTAATAAATCTAGAAATCATATATGGAGTCTTGCAAATATAAATCTCATAGTACTTATATATTAAGGCTTCGTTTGGTAGGGCTTTTTTAATACGTTTTGCTTTTGAGAGTGAATTTTTAATTTTGATACCCGTTGAATAGTGTCTTTTGAAGCTGCGTTTAAATTTCAATCTAGCTTCGTTTTGCCTTTTTTAAAAAAAACAATGACAAATAAAAACTAAAATACTTTAAACATCTTTTCGAATCAGAAAAGCTTACCAGCAAGTAAGCATCTGAATCGCATAGGTTGATCATCATCCTATCCAAATGCTAATTACAAAAAAAATATCGTCACTATATTAGTCTTTTACAGATTAAGATACAAAACAAAATTCCTACAACTAAAAGTTCAGTAGTTTACAGAAATAAGTACAGGAAGTAAAAAAGAGCAAACTCTCCACTATTAGATCACGATGAAGTTTAAATTTTCACAGATCATAAAACATTTTTTTCTAAAGGCAACCTAGCTAAACATCACGTGATTCAAAATGATAGCATAGATAATGAACTCTCCGTTCATGTGCCATAGCCACAAAGATCTCTCGCTTGTTCGATTTTCAAGCAATATGGTTGAATACAAATAAAGTGAAATATCATCAAAACCTTCAGCGATTTTATCTAAAAAAAATCGATTAGCCTCAGATAGTGATGTAGCGATTGCCTTATTTCTAGAAGCGCAAATGACTAACTCGATGCTCGATGTGGAGGAATCGACCTCCCTTTTTTTTTCGACCTCAAGCTGGTGAGCGTAGCATGATTAGATTCGATGTGGAAATCTGTGACATGTAACAATTCATTGTCTGAATCATTTGAAACAAACCTTTGCTCATTAATTTTGTTCTTGCGCAATATCATCAGCTTCTTGATTTGGTGTCCAAGAATGGGCACTTGTGTCAACCACACCACTGAATATAAAATTCAATTGCTCTTCAATTTCAGGATCTAAGCCACAATATCTAAATTTCTTTGCATTTGATAATATCTGCAAGAACACATGCAATTATGTTTAGATGTTATGTTCATATGAACTCTTTGTCCAGTTATTAGAATAGAAAATTATGTATGCGATAGTTACCAATATCTTTTCTCGCCACTAATCGTCTGATGCGTCAATCGTCTTCTTTGTCCGATCCCATCCCAAACTAGTTGATCCATGTTTCAACTCTTATGATAATTTTCAATCCTTCTTCAATTGATCCCATTTATTTTTAAGTTGTGTTCTGTTGTACTCTCTTCTAGTTTTCTCCTTAAATTTTTTGGTTAAATTACTTCAATCCTCTTTATTAAAATAGGTGGTCGATCTATTACCCAAGTCTATCTCCTTTAGACAAAGATCACAAAATATTATTTTCACATCTCTCTCCCAAGTAGCAACGGCTCCACCTTCCCTTGGATTTCTCATTTAAAGATCCTATCATTATCACACAAGCGATGAAACCCAGATGAATCAAACAACAAAGGATTACAATTATTTAATTTGGTTAGGCAATGCTAAACATATAACATAACTTATAGCGAATAAACAATTGTACTTTAGTATTTCTCATGCAAATTTATATGTCTTCAAATAATGTATGTAAGCAATGTATTAACAATTCTTCATATTACTAAGAGTATGCTTTATGTCCAAATTATAGAAGAATCAGTTGCTCTCTTGACCATAGAAATTTAGTATATTACTATCATCGAAACTACAAAGAAAATGATTATGTTACAAAACTTCTTGGCTAAACTTCTTAAGGGCCAACAAAATGGCAATCTTCATTTTGACAAAATAAGTGTTATGCATCTAGCCAAGAATATTGCATTTCATGTCAGGATGAAGCACATCTAGCTAAGATATCATTTCATTCATTTACTCCTAGTAGCATATTGATGAAAGCAGTAATAGTTAAAAAATCGAAGCAATGTTTAGCTGTCATATTATAACCTTTTACTATGATGAATGTTGCAAATCTATAGGAGTATGATTATAACCGAAGATCCAATTTTTGCCACGCTATAACCAAAGATTCAATTTTTCACAGAGAGGTCGGAACTAAAGATCCAATTTTTCACAAAGAGGTCGGAGTATGATTTCCTCTACCTCATGGGCACTTAGCACAAAATAATCTCTCACCCGTTCAAATAACAAGCTCAAATGAGAGATCAAATACGATGAGCTTCAAAGATTTATCGGAAACGGATGCTTACCTTCACAGACGATGGAAAACGGCAAAAGAGAGATTAGAAAGAAGGAAGACGACAAAAGACGGAAACTGAAGGAGGAGATCGAAGCCCTGGACTCTCAGATCCGTCAATGCCCTGGTAAAGAGAAGGAGGAGATCGGCCAGATTTGTAACTCGAGAGAAACGAAGAGCACGAGCCGGCAACAGATCTTTTCAGACGCAGGGTAGTTTAGATAAACTTTTTCCCCCCGTCGTAGTAGCTCCCTTCGATCCGCGTTCGAGCTTCATGGTAGATTACCTACATATCAGCGGAACAAGGCGAGCGGTAGCACTCGACCAGCGAAGCGGGCCCCAAATGGGCACTAAGGCTAGTTGTTTTGCATAGTTGTTCGCACATAGCTATTGTTCGGCTCGCATTGGGTTTGATTTAAAAATTTGAATACTAATAAATATGTCAGTAAGTCAATTTAACCTAGTGATTAAAAATTTTAATTTTCAATCAAAAAATTTTAGATTCAAGTTCTTGTATATACTTATGTATGTTAATTTGCGATTGCTTTCACTGAAAAATGTCCTAAAAAAATTTTTTTTTAGCTAGATTTATAAATGAGCTGAACACGAACAATCTCTTGTTTCATTATATTCAGCTTGATTTGACTTGAAATAAATAATCATATAAATATTTATATAATATGTATATTATATTTTTATTATTTTATTAATTAATTTATATTTATTTATATAAATGAGTTAGTTAATAATGTTTAAATTAAATAAATTTAGATATATTATAAAAAATAAATTAATTTAATGATTTGGATGAAATCACAACTATTAAAATCTATAATCTCTAAATGAATGGACCCAAGATTTTGTGAATCCTAAACCCTGTATTTAACCTCACAGGTCATGAGCTTCACGGCTCACGCTTCAAGCCTTATTTTGACTATCGATTCGAAAATTGATATTTCGGTTGTTGCCCTAATCCTGCGACCGTAAGTCCCCAATCCCCTTCCCTTCTCTGCGAGAGCACAAGTTGTGATTCTTACAACGCTGCAATCCACGGGAAGAGTCAAATCGTCAAAGTCCAATCGCGATTTCTAGTTCTCTAGGGTTCAGTATCGATTATTATTTTCTCCATCTTCCTAACTTCCTGAGTTGTCTCTCAAGACTCGCTTACCTCTTATTTCTGGTTCTCTATTGATCGGAATAGATTCATTAGATAAATTTTTGTTATGTAGTTTCTCTTTTTAATTTCTGAAGTGATTAAGATATGGAGAATATTGTGGGTTCTGAATGACTAAAAATGCTCTTGAAATTTCTCGAATTTCTAGTTTTCTGTGTTTGATTTCTTGTTGGAATGTGCGTTCAAATGTTGGAGTGCTTATTCTCTGTTTGATTTTGTGATGTCATGTATATTTTGGTATTTAGGGTTTACTATCTACATCTAGTTGTTTTGTTACTTGATTTGCGAAATCTTCGGTTCAAGGAGGATATTCGAAACATATAATTTATGCAAATTCTTGTGATTCTTTAGAGATTCTTTCAAAATCGCATCATTATTGCTCTGTTAGAGCCTTTAAGGCTTGTGGGTTTCATTATTTGGTTTGCTTATAAAATTTGAAAGTAAATGTTGTCATGTTGATGTATTAATTATTCATTTTCATCATGTGTTATAGTATTCATGTTGATGTGCATTTAACTCATTGCTTCTAGCTATAAGATTGAACTTTGATCCAAACAAGAAACTCTATATGGTAGTATATTATCCATGTTGCAAACATCACATAATTGATTTATATTCTCTTTTTCTTTAACTGTTATGTTTTCTTCAGTAATGAAGGGGACTGCAGTCTGCAGATCATTTCAGATATGCATGATGAGTCTTTAATGTCTTAATGAAGTAATTACTACAATCTGCATATCATACCATCATCATCTTACATTGTCTCTCTTCTCTTAGTAGTACATGCACAAACCACATCTATTTCATGCAAAAATTCATAATATTGTAGAAAAATAATGAATCATGCATGAATAATAATATTCTTAACATATCTCAATATTGGACGCATTAGATTCAAAAATAGTTATATTATAGAGAATGTTCAAAACTTTAATAATGCTTTCTTATTCTTCATGGTTATAATCTTATAAGAAAAACAAGGGAATTATGGTGAAAATACATGATGTTGAACATCCTATGACACCTGATCTACATAAATATAGTACATGTGGGTGATAAGTTATTTTGAAAAGAAAAATGAAATGATCAAATTTAGAAGGTTGTATCATAGAGAATTGAACTTTTTTCCAATGAAGCAATAATCTGTCAATTTATAAAGTGACTGAAATTTGAAGGGCATAGTGTGTATATAATTCATGTAGTCTTTAATTTACCAACGAACATATTATGTGGAGATTCTCTCTTTCAATCTAATGTTCTCAACAATATTTTAAACATGTTTGAAAGTTTTCGACTTAAATGTTTAGAAGCCTTTGCTAGATTAAAGAATGACATTTTCTTTAGTAGCAATCCATTATATAGCATGATAATTTATGATTTATAGTTTGTATTTTGTTGGTACCACAATAAAATTAAATGATGCAGGCACATAAGTAGCAATAACTTCATGTTTTATTATTTAGTTGACTTTTTATGCTTGAAATATCAAATGTACTAATGATGTCTTGTTGAACACCTATTATTTTATCATAAATAACATATATAACATGTTTATGCATTTCAATTTGGTTCTTTTATTTGCTTATCTCAAAAGTTTTATCATTCTATTATACAAGATTTTAATGGTGCTTAACTTATTTCTATGCATTTAAATTAATTGCACAATTATTGTCTAATGCTCTATTTTTATATGGATTGTGTTAATATAATGTGCTAATGTTCTTATTTCAAGAGTATATATTGTATCTTTAGTTTTGACACATTTTTTTTCAATATATTCTACTACCATGTTAAATTTTGATCTATCCCAAACTGCATCATCTTATAATAAGATTATTGTAGAGGATGAAAATAGTAATAAAAATCCTAATATTTATTCACAACATAGTTGTTCAAATGAACTTGCACTTGATACTATTATTGGAGAAATCCCTCCTAAGAAGACTAGAATAAAGAAGTCTACAGTTTGTGAGTGTTTTAGTGAAAGTATTTAAAATTTGAAAGGCGTTAGTGCACATTATTTACAATGCATATATTATGGTGCAAAATTTCATAAATACAAGTCTTGCACCATTTCACAACTTCTCAGACATGTTAGAGAATGTGATAAGATCAAAGCTAAAAATAAATAAGTTATTTTGTCAGATAAAATATAAAATTTGTTAAATTTTATGCCTTCTGATGCTAGTTCAGAAATCGAGATTCTTATTATTAGTGATCCAATAAATTATGATCATCTTCAAATTAGAGAAATAATAGCAAAAATGATAATTATATATGAGTGCCCATTTATGATAATTGAGCATACATGATTCAACATTTTGTTGAAGATCTTCAATCATAATTATGAAAGAGTTTCTAGAAATACTATAAAAATGATTACATGAAAGTTTATGAAGCAGAGAAAGATAAGCTGAAAGTATATCTTAAAAGTATACATATAATATCATTAACATCTGATTGTTAGACTTCCAATCAAACAGTTAACTACATGTGCTTAACAATTCATTATATTGATGTGTCTTGAAAATTACACAAGCAAATTATCAATTTCATTGAGCTTGAACCACCTCACACGTGTACATTTATTTATGATGTTATATGTGAATGCTTGTTAGAGTTGAATCTACAAGATAAAGTTTCTATAATTATATTAAATAATGCTAGTAATAATGATATTATTGTTAATGCTCTCAAAGTTAATTTGAAGGAGATTCAGGATATCATTTATCAAATTAAGGAGTCAATATAATATTTTAAGAAGTCTCCAATGAGGTTACATAAGTTTGTTAAAGTGACGAAGCAATTAGGGATTTTCACTTCGAAAGGTTTATCTATCGATGGTCTTACACGATGGAATTCTACATATATATATTATGCTTGAGTCTGTCTTTATTTTTCACAGTATATTCTACCATTATGCAGTCCCAGATAGTAATTACAAGTGATTGCCATCTGATTTTGATTGGTAAAGATATGAGCAAATTAGGAAGTTCTTTGTTATTTTTCATAATGTTACAAAAATGATTTTTTGTTCAACTTATCCAACTACAAATATTTTTCTACCAACTATTATACATGTTAAAAAGTTGTTGGTGGAAGAATGCAATTCATCAAATGAATATATTAAACAAATGACAATTGTAATGAAAATTAAATTTGACAAGTATTATGATGAATATAATTTGCTTATGTCTACGCTTAAAGATGAACTTCATAAATTTTACATTTTCAAAATATACTCATCTTAGAGATAAAATTCAAAATTAAGAAGTTGAAGCTTATTTGAAAAATTTATAATTAATATGCTTTTTGATATTGCTTATAGTTGCTTAAGCTAATGGTCCTCACAGCTACAAATGAAGCCATCTTTTTCATCTCATTTTCATTATATGTTAGGTTTGATTTTATTGTAGCATCTTGTTTCATTCAGCCTTCAAAATCAGATTTGCAAATATATTTGGAAGAAGCTTTATAGATGTGAAATAATGAATAATTTGATGCTTTTGATTGGAAGGTGATGAGTACTCTAAAGTATTCATAATTATCCAAAATAATTAGGGATGTCTTGACAATTCTCATAATAATGATTGCAATTAAATCTGCTTTTAGTGCTCGTGGTAGAGATTTGGATGATTATATAAGCTCTTTATCCGTAAAAACTGTTAATGCACTTGTTTGTACAACTAGTTGGATCAGAGGTTGTCAAAACAATATTAAAAACCTTTTGATAAGATATAATTTCATATTTATTTAATTTTTTATAATTGTAAACTTTGTCTTCACTTTTTTATATGTCACTCTAATTAATGAGTATTTGTTACAGTAAGATATCATGAAAGGAGAAAATCTGTATGTGAATAGTAAAGTTACAAAGTGAATGAAGGAGGCTTGTAATTTAGTCTATTTGGATTATTAATGTTTATTAATGTATATGTTAAGCTAAATATATTTTGATGGGTTTGTTTTATTGATTGATTGCTACTCTATAATGTCTTTCCTTTCGGCTTTTATAGCCTCAATTTTTCTTGCTATCTATATTTAAATTCAAGTTGAGTTAGTAATTTATTGTTTATTATTTGCTACATTTTAACTTAATAACTACTTCGTTATTTTGAGATCTATTGCTATTTTCTTTTTTTCAATCTTGAGAATCATTTAATATATTTATATAATAATTTACACCATTATGATACATCAAGGTATATATTTCTATATAAATTTATTTTGAGTTTGCCTTACATGATATATTGAATCCTGAAGTTTTGATTATATATATTTCATTTTTGACTAATGCATTTTTTATTTTATTGTATATGAGTTTTTAGTTTATCAACACTATTTTGATTTTATAATTTTATGATATGATTTTAAAGTATGATGTTAAACCTTTATTAATATGAGATACAATCTAACTTGACAAAATGGATGCTTATATTTTTTGTTTAGTTTGGTCTATTTCAATTATTTTTTTTGCTGCAGTTTAAATTTTATTTGCTGATTTATTGTATTTTAATTTTTATTTTATCAATACTACACTTAGTTTTGTGTTAAGTATCTTGGATTTATGAGTTTTTTAAAGGCTAATTTTATTTATTATTTTGTGATATTTTCTTCTTTAGAGTCTAATTTATTTGTGGTTGATAGTTTGAAATTATGATTTTTATTTTATTTTAAGAATTTAAGGAGCTATCAAGCTATGATGATATCATTGATTAGTTATTATAAAATTTCAAACTAAGCCCATTTGTTAATTGTATAACATAAATTTTTTTAATTTTATTTATATAGTACAACAATAAGTGAAAGTGTAGATCTTATGTGACAATTTATTAATTTCTGAACAGTGAGTAATGAAACCAAGTATACTAAGATTATTTTGAAGATTGAAAGATATTAAAATTTCATTTTGTTTCATATAAATGTATAATTAGATTGTACTTATTTGTTAATTTATTTATAGATTGTAATTAATTATAATTTATACTTAAATAAATAAATTATGTTACTTTATCATATTAAAATGTAATTCTCAGTTCTCTAACTTATGTTTACAATAAAATTTATTTATTAAAATTCATTTTATTTACTATAGCCTACACTCCACAAATTGTTATTGTATATTTGCAATAACATTTTTTTCTTATTAAAATTAATATTTTTTAAATATTAATTAAAATAATAATTTTTAAAATTTTAAATATTTAAAAATACGTCAATTCGAGCCGAACACAAACACACTGTTCATGAGCTATTTCAAACACGAGCCGATTTTGAATAAATTTTTTTTTTAAAGAGCTGAACACAAACACATGTCAAACTCGCTCAAGGTTGGTTCATTTATACCCCTATGCATAACAATAGATAAGGGGAGGAAATTGTTATTATTTTATTTTGAATTATTTAACTTAAAATTCATATTTTAATTAATTTATAATTTATTATTTTTTTAATAATGACTAATGAAGATATCATTAAATTAAAATTATTTTTAATTTAATTTAAAATTATTTACATAATAATTATTTTATATGTTCTTTTACATTAATTATGATTCAATGAAATTATTTGCAATTTATATAAGTTTAATAATTTATAATTAATTAATAACTAAATGACACATTATCATCTAAGAATTCAAATAAAATAATTAAATTTTTATATAAACTAAATTGAAATTATTATTTAATTTACTTATTAGATTATTGATTAATAACAAATTAAGAGAATATAATTATAATTAATAATACTTTATCGGATCAACTAGATATAAATTTATTACTTAAAAGTATATTAATACTAATAATTAATATTACTTATAATTATTCATTTAAGTTATTTGATTGTATAAAATTATTATTTTAAATAATTTAATAAGTTATGAATTAAAATTAATTAGTCTAATTAAGATTCAAATATCTATATAAAAATAATAAAGTCCATTATTAAACTTATGTTTGATCTAACTAACTTTAAATTAAGTAATTACTTATGCTTAAATTATTAAGATTTAACTAACTATTTAATAAATTTGGATTTTACTACTACCAAATTAAATTAAATTATGCTAAATAACCTAAAATCTTATCGTACATCAATCAATCAAACAAAAGTAAGAGAGGAAAAGGAGCAGTGCTCCTTTATCCCTCATCCCTCATACGAGTGCCATCAAGTCAAATCATTTACACTCACAATTTTCACCACTAATAACTTATGAGAAAAGATAGAGATAAATTAATGAAAAATATTAACTTGATTTTTTTCATTGAGCAATACGAAAAAAGGGATTTATATGATTACTGCTCAAAACCTTCTTATTTATCAATATAACATTTAAAATATTTTTTTACAAAATCAACATCCTAAATTTGATTAGCACCACAAAAATGTCAATTCCTTACCCTCTCATCATCATCTCCATTCTCCACATGTGAAATCCCTCGTGTGAATTGAAGTGCATGAGGGAGACAACTTCAAGTTCAACCTCCACGTCAATGTACGACGCTCATTCTTTGTTTCTATGTTCACGCTGATCTAAGGGCTGAAGTATTCGACGATTCTAACTTTTGTGAAATCAACAAACCAACAAATAACTTTAAATAATCAAACCATCCAAATAACATATAAAAAAACAATTAAAAAATTATAATTTGATTTATTGATTGATTTTTGGTTAAACCGAATAACATATAAAAATAAAAATATATTTTTTTAATGAACTAATTAATTAAAATAATCTAATAAATTTTATATATTAAAAATTGCTTAGTTAATTTGAAATCTATAGATCTGTATAAATAATTAAGTATTTATAAACAAAATTAATATTTATATTTGACTTAAGTAATTTTGATTTATTCGATTTATTCGGTTTAACTAATCCTTTTAAAAAAAATCAAACCGAAAATCAAAAACCAAATAACTAGGCATTTACAATCAAAAACTGAACTTTGAGATTTTAAAACCGAATCAAATCGATCAAATAATGTAGGTTCAATTTAATTTTTCGATTTGAACCGACTAGTGCACACCCCTATGTTGATTTCATCAATTTCTTTCCTAAAGGGAATTGGACAACTGTTGATTTCTCGAAATATGATGTTGTCCACATTCTATGTTGATTGTTGTCCACATTCTACGTTGATTGTTGTCCAAAGCTCCGTATTCCCATGAGTTCGATCAATGGTGCGCCTTCTTTGAAGGCTCTTTAGGCTTTGATTGATCAAAAAAGAATCGATAAAAAAAAAAATACAATGTAAAAAGATTATTTTACGGTTGTTTGGTTGAGAGAATTACAAATTTATGATTTTTTTTTTCTATTTGATCAAAAACTCCATTTTTGCAAAATGGTTCTACAACTAATATTAAAAATGGTACAATCACCCCACAAAGCCCTTAAGAAAAATACATAAATTTCAAATGATCAATTTACTTTAAAGCCGAGAAGATTTATTGTGTAAGCAACATTTGCGTTAAGACAATTATTGAAAAAGTATAAAGAGCACAAAAAGATCTTCATAAGATTTTTATTGACCTTAAGAAAGCTTAAGGTAGAGTATCAACTAGAATTGATTTAGTCTACATTAAAGAAGAATACTAAGCAATGGAGCTATTTGGTGGCTACGTTAGAGCATCATTTAGGCAAAATAAAATCCAACCAAATGGACATAATGAATAAAATAAATCTACTAATATTTTTAATCCCATCATCATTTCCTCTTGCTATAAATCCTACAGTTTCAATGGATTTAATGGGATTTATGCATAGGGGAAATTCTGGAGAGAGAGAGAGATGGGAAAAGATATCCACATAAGTTGATGAATCCTTCATATCATAGCGCGTAGTCCAAACCTCCTTGTGATCTCTATCCTCTTTAGCACCATGAGTAAGCCTCCCCGTAGCAACAAGCAACATTAGGCTTCCCTCATATCACACTTTGGTACTCTTATGCCTCCTTGAATCTCATTGCACTATTTGTCACTCTCAATCAAAGACAGAGCTAAGTTAAATTTTAAAATGAGCCTAGAAAAATATCACTTATTATAACTACTATCTAAATATGGTACTATAATGTTAGTGCAATATAAAAGTTTATAAATGCCATTTTATGCAAAATTTCTCTTTATCTTGCATGATTACATGAATTGTAATCTTCGTCTAATTTTTGAGCTAATATCTCTTATTTTCAATTGTTATTATGATTGTGATAATTTGCAACTAACAAAATATTGTGATATTCTTCTACCTTTCAATACTTATTTTAAACATAAAAGTAATGCAACTTTTTGTTTATATTTTATATGCAAAATTACAATACATATGGCTATTATTTATTTGCATGATATACAAATGATATATATATTTTAATTTGTGTTGTGAAAATAAATTATCCATTTGTGTTTTCATATATTCTTATGAAGAATATCATTGCATAATGTTTCTTACATTATTTATGTAATGAATACATGAGGAACAATCGCTATCACAAAAGATGTGGTTTTGATGCAGATTAGAAACATGTCTCCTTATATAATAAATCTTTTTTAGTAATGCCTCAATTTAAAAAATTTGTCACATTAAAAAAAAGTAATCTAAAATTACAAGCTTTGACTATTCAATTGAAATTTAATATTTTAAATGTGAGATATATAAATTATTTAAATGTAATAGATCTCTCTAAATTTTATTACAAAAATTACCAGATTTTAAAATGCCAAATTAAGTCAAAAAAAGTAAAAATAATAATAAAGTGAGCCAAACTATTTAGACAACTAAAAATTGCTCTCAAAAATTAATTCTTCAGATGAATTGAATTCAATGCCTAAGATCCTTTTACCCAATTGATGTTCAATCTTTTAATTCAAAACAACTCATTTGATATCTTATTGGAAAAAGCATTAATTTATTCCGCATTTCTTATCATCATTTGATGGCTACAATAACAATTTAAGCTAAATGTGCTAATACTTATCAGAAGTACTAAGATGCCAAATAATATTATACGTATACAAAAAATAATAAATGTTGGTGATTGTAATAGTAAATGTTGCATCTTAATCATTTATAAAATACATGCAATGATTATATATTAACAACAACAAGCTAATCCCACTAAATACACATGAATGTCTCCATTGAATCCATTAGTGTCAAATTCTCATTTAATTCAAATAAAAGATCGTTTTTTATACATCTTAAAGCTCATCACATTTCTTAACAGCAATATCTATAATCGGATCTGAAATTGGCTTTAGCAAACCATCAATTAATCTAATCATCTATCATGAAATTTACAACTTGAACATAATTTTGCATTCTATCTCAAGAGTAAAGCCACTCATCCACATTCATCTCTAGAATAAATGAGTTTAGCTTCTCTTATATGCTGCATAAGTCATGAGTCTTACCACCATCTTATAAAATTTTCCTTAAGTTTAAGTAACTTTATCATATAATGTAGATTTATTCCTACTACCATAATTTGAATTCTAAATAACATTCCATCTATTTCACCATCATTTTGAACAATAGAACTTAAATATCTAATGCATTTATTAATGACTTGATCTAAAGTCACAACACTACTTTGAACTTTTATAACTAAAATTACCTACATATATTCAATTTAGATCATTTAAAAAAAAAACCTTTAGACAAAGTTGACCCCATACAAGTTTATGTTGACTCTCTCTAGTCTTATCAACAAGAAGAATGTCAGAGCAAAAAAAGCATACACTAAGGTACATCTTCTTGTAAATGTCTTTAAGAACATCACAACTAAAGTAAAAAAGATAAGGCTTGTTGATCCTTGATGTAATCCAACTGAAATAGAAAATATTTTGTCAATCCTCCTGTGTTTGGACACAAGTAGAGTATATATATCCTTAATGACTTGAATATACCAATATTAACTCTTTGTTATAGAACTTCAAAGAACATCTCTTGAAACTTTATCATGTTTCTCAAATCAATAAATATCATATGTAGATCCTCCACTTTCTATGCTTCCATCAAATCTTAACAAATGTATAGCATCCAAAGATCTTGGATGAAACCAAAGATTGTGAGAAGATGTATCACATCCATGCTCACTCTTTCTCCATAATTTTAATGTATGACACATTAACAATTCCTCATATTGTACACTCTTGATCACTTTGTCTTAAATATAGGAACCAACAAACTCTTTCTCCACTCATCGACATCTTAGTCTTTAAAACATTAAAAAGATTTGTAAAAGAAATTCATCTCCTAAACATTTCCACACTTATAATATTATCCGTAGCCACATTTCATTTTCTTTAAAAAAACTTCACTAACTTTAGATTTACTAATGCATAAAATGAAATTTCATTTTGTTTAAGGTATTAAGCTAAAATCAATCAGTACTCAGATCTCTGCTTTTTCAAAATACCCATCCACCTATTTTTTTTTTTTTTAAAAGCATTTTATTATTTTATCCTTAATAAATACTTGATTATGCTTTACTTCCTCATCTCTTTGGTTGACTAATTTGACACACAATGGAGAAGATGAATTCATGTAGCGGACCCCACATAGTGGCATAAAGGCTTGTTGTTGTTGTTGTTGTTGAATGAAAAATATATTGCCTTTTAAAAAAATAAGAATGATATTTTTGATGTAATTTTAAAGATTTAAATGTTATGCATGAAAATATGAAAATTTATATGCTAGATAATAAATATATATGAATTATGTAATATGTATGAAAACCACAAAATTATAATAGATCATGTGAGCAGAAACTTCTAGAATAAAATCAGAAAAAAAAATTCCTGGGGACATTTTGGTTGGACAAGTCACCTCTATTATAGAAAACAAGATGGAAAGGAATAACTTTGTTAGTAGAAATAGGATAGCAGTCCACCGATAATTTGTTAATGTTCCACAAATGTAGAGCCATGCACATTGTCCATACTTATGCATTTGGGTCGGGTTAAGTTACCTCCATTACAAAAAACAAGATGAACAGGAATAACATTGATCGTAGAAATAGAGCTGCAAACGAACCAAGCCGAGCGGAGCATGTGTTCATTCGAGTTCAACCTCGTTTACCATGATCGATCTCATGATCAATTCAAGCTTTTAGAATGGTGTTCAAGCTTAAGCATGTTTAAAAATCCTATTCGAGCTTGACTCAACTTTGTTCACAAACTCGGTTCAAATTGGGATTACCAAGTCAGTTACCAAGCAATTCATTTAAGAAAATAAACGAGCTTTAATCAAAGCCTTAATTGAACTTGTTCGCGAGTAGCTTATTGAGAAATATACCAAAGCCATATTAGCAAAAAAAAAAACAATGCTGTTCACGACAAAAGTGTTCAAGCTCGTTTGATTAGTTATCAAAAGATCATGAACGAGCTCTAATCGAGCAGAGCCACGGGTAACTTTGTTGACCTCCATGTATGCCACATAAGTTGAATCGAGCTCACGAGCCGAATTCGACAGACTTCGGATGCAACGACGCAAATAGAAGCCGAAGTACACTCGACGTCGAAACTAGTCGAAATGATCTCCGACGAACGACCGCCATCGCTTTAACACCAAATTGATCAAAATAGACACAATTGCACAATTAACCGAGAAATCCAATCACGCCGACGCATATCGAGGTCGGGAAGCACAAAACACAATTATCACATGTTGAAATCCATCAAGGGAGAACGGAAAGAAGCCTTCTCATCAATCTCTTTTTGAACAAGAAAAGTAACACAACATAGTTATCAACAAACTCTCAATACCCAAAATTCAAGATCAAATGCAAATTACTAGAGGAGCTTGCTCACCTTGATGATTTATAACTGTGAGACTAGAAGAATCAGTCAAGGACAAGTTGCCCATTGTTAGTTATAATCATCACTACTCCACTCTCCATAAGAAATTACGTCAAGTAGCAGAAGAAACATAAAAAGTCCCAAAAAAAAATTAAAACAAACACTGATGCCAGATATATGACTAACATCCTCATGACTAGAAGTTGAAGGAATGAGTTTCTTTAGAGAGATTATTAAAAAAATACTCAACACAACAATCGACTGAGCTCTACTTCTTCCACCACCCATCCCAAATCAAAAAGACATCTGCTGTTTTAAAAAGGAGTTGTCATTAAAATGCCAAAGAAACTTGTAGTCTACAACACACTTTGTTTAAAGGATTAAATTTATTAAAGCAAAAGAGAGAAACACAGAACAAAACAAATCAGACATGAAAGGGATCAAAAGATAGTATAATCCATTACATAATACAAATAATCAGGAAGAAACCTCTGTCCTACTGTTCACTTTGTTTGAAGCTCTAACCCTTAATGAGATGTCCTGGCATCATTATGAAAAGTATTGGTATTCAAGGCATCAATTGTCAAGATCTTGAATTCAATCCTCACAATAAAAAATAACTAAACTTTAAAAACAATGGGAATAATAATATGATAATAATAATAATAATAATAATATCATCGCTGAATTTCAAGCTTTTTTTTTATTTACTGTAGCAAACTACAGTACCACCCCTTTCCTACAATGAGGTCCACCCTGCAATCATAATAAAGAGCTTAAGCCAAATGGATCAAAACCTTGTATACAACAAGCCTTTGTCCAGCTACACAAACACTATATATATATATATATATATATATATTTATGTGTATATATGTATGCATGCATATATTCATTTGCATTTTGTCTCTAAGTGTAAAACCACTTTTTCACCTAAGCATCACCTCCTCTGCAATACAACTTAATTTATGCTTCTCAATCACCGGCCAACACCCTACGAAATAAAGCATTGCAGGTCTCATCACCATCTTATAAGATTTCTCCTTTAAGTCTACTAGTTAAGTTTCAATCACACAATGCATTGCTTTACTTAAACCATCCAACTTGAATTCTACTAATAACATTCCATCTATTTCGCCATCACTTTAAACATAAACATGAAATATTTGAAATGTTCGCTCTTTTTAATGATTTGATCAACTATTATAACAACCCCACTAATAGATCTTTTACGACTTAAATTACTCTTGATGTATTCAGTTTTATATCTACTCAATCGAAAGCCTTTAGACTCTAAGGTTGACCTCCATAATTCATAATTCAAGTTTTGTTGAACTCCTCATAGTCATATATATATATATATATATATATTGCCCACGTTAAATAAATACTATCCAATGCAATCCTTTATGCCTTGTTAACATCAAATAAACCAAACATGCCACAATACTTGTGATAGCAATTATCCATCATCATCCTAGCTTATAGTCACAAGGATATAAATAAAAGCCTCAAAGACAATATGTACATTAATAAGTTAGACAAAATATCTTCAACAACAATGTTTTCCACTGACATTTCATCCTCCAACATGATGATAGAAGCACAAAATGTCAACAAAGAGATCCTTATAAAAAGTCTATAATGAATACATCTGCTACAATGTAGATGGACAACATATAACATAAGAATAGTAATTTATTGGTCCATAAGACTCCAAGATTCAACCAATAAGTTTCCAATAATTGAAGTTGCACCATATATCTCAATGTAAACTTTATAGCCATGCCCAACAAAATTTAGATTTCCACTTGTCATGGCCATTGCACATTTGTTCAGTAATGAAAGGCATTAAGACAACATTTAAAACAGACTTAGCCGGGTCCAAAGTCCTGGATGAGAAAAGTAGAGGGTTGCACTAGACAGTCAATAGCCAATATAAAACTTGTTGAAAAAATCGACATGAATAGAATAAAGGTGATGCACAAGAGTGTGCAAATTATAGAGGAAAAGTTAATGTGTCATACATTAAAATTATGGAGAGAATAATTGAGCATAGGTTATGTATGATATAAAATTTCCCAAAACTAGATTGGTTTCATGCCAGTTAGGTCTACTATGGCTGCTATACATGTTGTTGAGAGGTTTGATGGAGAAGTATAGACAAAGTAAAGAGGATCTACATATGATATTTGTTGATTTAGAAAAAGCATATGATAAAGTTCCAAGAAAAGTGCTTTGAAGAGTTCTAAAAAAAAGAATTAATATTAGTTATATTCAAGTTATTAAAAAAAGTTAATATTAGTTATATTCAAGTTATTAAGGATATATACACCAGAGCTGTTACTTGTGTTCAAACACAATGAGGATTGACCAACAAATTTTCCTATTTCAGTTGGATTAGATTAAAAATCAGCTTTAAGCTCAAATCTTTTTGCTTTTATGGATGTTCCTACTAAGCTTTTTGCTGATGATATTCACATATACAGCCGCTTTATGAAGGACAATCTTGAGAAAGGACCACATCCCAAAACGAAGAAGCATGAAAAACAAAGAACAAGACGATGGCTCAGAACCAAATCTATAAAATATCACATGTAGAAGCATTCCATTGATCTGCAACCATGAATCCCCATGGTAATGGTAGCAGTGGTTGCCTAAAAATCTCTAGGCCATCCTGAGAAGCTACATCATCACCACAGGAAACATATAGATCTCCGGGTTTGTCAGGTGCACATAATGGCTACCTTCCAAATCATCATCATTGCCCTCATATATTCTTAATCAAAACAGAAACAAACTGCAGTACACTAGTGCAAGTTATGTGTACGGCACAAATCTAGATAGTGTTAAATCCCTGACATTGTAGCCTAGGCAATAAATATTAGCCATCTTCATTGTCCTCTTCACCTTCATAAAAAAAATATTTTGCATGCAAGAAGCTCATCTAGACTGTTTCCAAGCAGAAATAGTGATCACAACGAATCAGATCAAAAATAAGAATGTTGATTAACTGAATTACTTATTACTCCAAAGGAATTGGCACAAATCAAACAGATTAACATGAAAGCTTGGCTCATATAAAGATAGATTCAGTAGCTTTGAAATAATCATCCCGGCTTGAGATAAGTGCTTCATAGCCCTAAACATGGAGAACAAATTATATAAACACTCTTGTATCACATATTTCTTCCTGAGGTACCCTAAGATTCTGCTACACATGATACTGAAATAAAGAAGAAAATTGCTCACATGTGCAAGAATCTTTTTTATTTGTGCATCATTTAAAGTTAGGAAAGGTGATCAAAAGCCCTTGGAGCCACTTTGCGGTAAAAGAACAAAAATACTTTACAGAGAAAGTGTAGAACAAACACTTGCACTAATCTCTCATCTTAAAAGCCCGCAAGAGCAAGCATAACATTTGGAAGGATCGGTTGCCTTTTTTCCCATCCTAGATGCCTTGCCATTACTAGAGAAACCAACACGTACACATACAAACTTTATTTGGTATGAATTTAAGAAAAAAGAAAACACTATTTACCTCATAATTACATGCACAACATTGTGTTTGATGCATCTCAAAGGAGAATCATTCCACCCAAGAAATGAAAACATATAAATGTTTCTCTGCATGATTCTCTCATAAACTCAATACAACAACAAACAACAAGCCTTTATCCCACTATGTGGGGATGAAAACATATAAATGTTTCTTTGCATGATTCTCTCATAAACTCAATACAACAATAACTATGTAAAACATATAAAAGCCTTTATACAAAAAACCATTTTATATGTATTAATGTTATTTATTTTAACCAAAAAACAAACCGAACCAAAATTTTTGAGTAATTTGATTCAATTTTTAACTTAGTAATTTGGATTTTGGTTTTAATTAATGAAAACTTTGGTTTTTGGTTTCTGGATCGGTTTGTTAAATAAAATTTTGGATGGAACCAAATAAATCAAAATAATTATATGATATACGGTATTATTAACTTATATAAATTATAAATATAGTACTATAACAATTATTTATCATAAAATATTATGCAATAAATTTTTTAAATGTGTGACTTTGGTTTATCCAAAACCAAATCAAAATAACCGAACAAATTATTCGGTTTGTTTGGTTTTACATTTTATTTGATCGTTTGGTTGATATTTTAGGAATCCAAAACCAATTGGTTTTAAAATTTATCATCCAATCAACCAAACGCACACCCTATGTGGTGTATAAATTGACAACCCATATTTCTCTTAATGATTCTCTCATAAACTCCGCGGAAACATACAATAAAAATGATGATTAATAACATTTGGTCGCTCATTTTCCTTCAAAGATGATAAAAAGAGGAATTACTTTTCTAAATATTTTTACTAAACAAAATCGTTTAGCAACTAGTTCAATCCAATTTCCTTGCCATTGCCATTTTCATTTCCTCGCATCCAATTCCCACAAATCAAATGCAACAAGAAAAGTTGATATTAGAAAATCTAAAACATGGTTGTGATGACCTAATAATTGCAAATCCATGAACATCTTAATGCATACATCATATCAAAATATCATTAATATTAACTTTGTTAAAGTAAAATGCATCTTTTCAAGCTTAAGCTTGATGTGATTATGATGTTAAAATGTTACCAATATAAATATCAAAGATTAGGTGTTGGGGTGGGCTACAAAATTGCAGACCTCTTGATAAAAGAAGTTTACGCTTACGCCAAGTCAAAACTTTCAAAAGGCAGATGAAATAGTAGATAAGACACTACCCAAATATTTCTCTCATTTTATGAGGACTTTTGACCTGGTTCAAAGTTTCTTACAGGTGCAAACACTTTTAGCTAATTACCCATCTCAATAATGAGAGAGTACTTTTGACTAAAGCTAATCATTAAATCGCTAATTCCTTAGTTTATAGTAGCAAGAAATAGAATTTTAAATTTAAAATTATGAAATTCACCACCTTTTAATTTAAAGCGGATGGTAAGGGAAATGATGATAAATCCGATTAAGATCACATGATTCCGTCATCTCAAGCTATTGGGGTCCCTAAAGCATATAAGAAAAAGCAGTACAAGTTGCCTGAAGATTTATATCAAGCCATCCTCAATGCCTCATTAATCTCAAATAGAGGATAGGAAATACAATCATGCAACATCCATTGATATTTGGCAAAAAAACACATCAAAACTTTCAAAAGTAGAAAAGAGCCCATCATTCAAATTTTATAACCACAAATGAATAGCTTGGTACAACCCAAAGAGCCATGCTTCTTTTACAACAAAGCCATCTGTTGCAAATAGGAAAGTGTTATATATGTAATAAATACTAGTAGGACATTTTCTTAAATAGAAAAACAGTAAGTGTAATAAATGTAAATATGAAACTTTAGGTGTGAGATATGTATAGATACATAAGAATTACGTGGCACAAAAATAAAACATAACATGCAAATCTTATCATCTAAGTTTCTTAATGCAGATTTTTTGCCATCCGGTCATCGAAATAGATAACAAGATGTCGCAGTAGAGGGTTGTTCATATTGGCAATGGTGAGATCCATCAAGACTTTAAACGTTAAAGGGAAAGTCAAGTGAATTTCAGATTAACACCCATAGTGAAGGGCAAATGATCATGAAATCCATGAAAAAGGGAAACAAAACACCTTTCTTTCTGATGATCTCTACACTCCAATTCCATTTCTTAGTTGCAGTTGGGGTTTGCCTCAAAAACTCGAGGCCTTCACTGAGATTCCGTGCCATCAACATAAGAAGCAAAAAACATATCCCATTTATCAACATGGATTTCGATGGCTTACCTCTAAATCATGACCACCACCCTTGCAGATTATAGCTAATAAAAGACAACATACTTTTGAAAATAACATAAAATCAAAAAAAAAAAAAAACACAAGATAAAATTGATCCCATATAGGCCCTAAAAATTTCACCTTTTGAAAAAAAAAATATAGTTATCATAGCGATTCAACATAATGAATTGACAAATGATTTGTTCAAATCAACAAAATCGAGCACAAAGACAGGTGGATTTCTGACTAATCTCCAAGGCTGAAACATCAAAACCATAAAACGAGGTAAAAATTCAGATCCTCTCAAAATTACTTGGGTTACTGTGCAGTGCTTTCAAGAGGGAGACTCTCACACCAAAAGTATAGTGGTGGTTCGAGGATGTTTGGGATCAATTTGTTTAGTGATTTTTATTTTTATATGCTATTTTAAAAGCACATTTATTTGATGTGTTTTTTGTGTTCTTAATTTTCTTTTGAAAATAAATAACAATGATTTTAAAAAACTTTAAATACTTTTAGATGTTTTCAATATTTTAAAACAACAATAACAACCAAACATATTTTACTTTGAAATAAAACATAAACAAGAGAAAATAAAAAGCATAAACCAAAAAAATATAAATAAAAGTGATCCCAAACATCCCCTAAAATTTTTCTAGCCATCCGTGATGATTATTGGTAAATTTGGCTGCAGATGATTAGCCAATCATTGACAATGACCAATCCACCAACAAAAATCATCAATATTAGAAGAAACAAAATAATGAGATACACTTTCAAAATAAGAAAAGAACTTGATCATATTGGGTAATGATGAAGAATAAAATATGGGCTAAATCCCAAAATGCTACCCTGACAATTTGTAAGTGGCCAATTTAATCTCAAAGTATCAAATTGCTATATTTAGTACCAATTATAAAATTGATCCAAAATCTCCCAACTTTTGCAAGTGGCCTCCTTGAAGAAAACCAGTAATAAAGTGATCATCATTACCAGTGTAATGTGTGACAAATATTTACCCACAAATCTCCAGATCACACTTCTATGAACCTGCAAAGATATTGACACAAGGCTAATCTTCGATGCTTTTTTCCTTCTATGGTGTGACTGCATGCAGCCAGTAACATTTTATCATTCATCATAACCCAAAAGAAATCCCAAAAAATGCATGCAAGGAGACAACGAGCTAGTGATGCATGGTTTCAACTTACATTAATACCATATAAAAAAAATCCAGAAGGTGAGACAACTTCTATAGAAATTAAAGGTGTTATTTCTAAAATTGACTGCAACATGTGATCATTTACTCAAGATACACCAGCTAAAAGTTATTTCATTTAGTTGAACATCATACATGTTAACATCAAACCAAATGAACAATGAAAAAGGAGGAAGTTGGATGATCTCCAAAAAAATTTCATTTAATCAAGCACCAATCATGATGCAAGCATGTGAGTTGAAACCTTCGGGATGGACAACGTAATTCATCATAGAGAGATAGAAGAACCTTTCAGACCTATTCAAGCCCCAAATAAGCAAAAGAATAATAGCACCACTTGATCAAGAAATTGATATCATCCTCAATGCCTCAATATTCTCAGAGAGGATAGGAATCAAACCACATCCACATATTTGGCAATAAATCATTACATCTAAGCTTTCAAAAAATAGAAAAGCGCCCATCATTGAAATTTGATAATCACAACCGAATAACTTGGTGTAACAACCCAAAGAGCCATGCTTCTTTTACAATAAGCCCATCCATTAAAAAAAGAAACGAGAGTATGGAATAAATATAATAAATTTTTTAAAGTTAAATACATAAGAAAATGTATATATATATATATATATATATATATATATATATATATATATATATATATATATATATATATATATATATATATATATATATATATGTAAATATCAAACTTTAGGTCTTAGATATGTAAATACATAAAAATTGTATGCAGATCTTATCATCCATATTTCTCGATGCACATTTCTTTCCATCCACCTGAAATGGAGAAGATGTTGCAGGTAGATGGTTGTTCATAGTGGCAAAAGACAGACTGCAGCAACCCAAACTGGGTTCCTTCAAGACTTTATTGAAGAAGGGTATGCCAACTTTTTATAAAAGGTAAGGAGTCCAACACCTATTAAAAAAATTGATGGACAAAAAATGTTTTAACTAAAAATGGGTTTATTTAAAATTTCAACTAACGAAAAAAACACAAAGATAACAGAATGCATTTTTGTCCAAGCACAAAAAGGATTGACAAAGTAATTTTCTACTTTAGTTGGATTACATCAAAGATAAGCTTTAAGCTCATATCTTTTGTCTTAGTTATGCATGTTCTTACTAGACATTTAAAGATAATGAACCATGATATGCACTTTTCCCGATGAAATTCTTCTTGTTGATAAGACTAAGATGGGGAGTTAAAAAACATGAATTATAAAGGTCAACCCTAAAAGCATTTGTTTTAGTGATCTAAAACCAAATACATGGAGTCTAATTTTAGTAGTAATATACCTAGTGGCAAGGTTGTGACAATGTGTGATCAAATCATTAAAGAGTGAATGTTTCGAGATATCTCTTATTGTTCAAAGTGATGGTGAAATAGAGGTTGTCATTAGTAGAATTCAAATTGGATGGTTAAAGTGGAAGAATACCTATTGTGTGATAGAAAAGTACCATTTAGACTTAAGGGAAAATTTTACTATCTTGAAATCCATGAAAAACAAAAAGCAAAATAGCTTTCTTTGAACTCTATTGAATCTTTCACTCAAATCCATTTCTTATTGGTAGTTTGGTTTTGCCTCAAAAACTCAAGGCCTTCCATGAGATTCCCTTCATCACCAATAACAAGCAAAAAAATCATGATCATTACCCTCGTAGATTATACACATAAAAGACAACATATTTTTAAAATAACATAAAAAAACAAAAACAAAAACACAAAATGATCCTAAAAGGCCCATTAAATTTCAAATCACCAATGATTACAATGAATTCATGAATGCCTTTTGAAATATACAAACTAGAGCAGAGACAAGTGGCTTTCAAAATCACCAAGGTTGAAACATCAAAACAATAAAAAAGTTTAAGTTTAAAAAAAGGTTGCTAGAGGAGCTCAAAGTGTCAACTTGTCATTCATTCTTAACAAGTATCACCTCTCCAATTGAAACTTAATTGGCTTAGTAGGAAAAATAATAATGCTAGTAATGCTACAATATGCAGAAAAGACTTGACTATGCTTTTTCTATCCCGCCATAAATCCACATATCTGAGTTTATGAAGGACATTTTGATAAATACACATTCCAATAAGAAGAAGCATGAAAACAAAGAGATGAGGGCTGGATGAATCCAAATCCACTCAGAGAAGCATTCCATTGATCTCCAACCATGAATCCATGTAATGGCAGCGTGGTTGCCTAAGAATCTTTAGGCCATCCATCAGATGCCACATCATCACCACGGAAACATATAGATCTCTAATTGGTCGGTGCACATAATGGCTACCTACCCAAATCATCATTGCCCTCATATACCAAACTGAGTACACTAGTGCAAGTTATGTGTATGGGCTACTCAAGATAATTGTCATATTATTATGACCTAATGTTTTCTTGTAATAAAAAGCAATAAAATCCTTGGCATTGTAACCTACACAATGAATATTTAGCCATCTTCATTGTTCACATCACCTCCATAAGAAAATTATTTTCCACTAACAAGTTCATCCAAATTGTTTCCCAACTGAAAAAAAGTTGATAAATTAAATTACTTATTGCCCCAAAGAAATTATTGCCAACCGTGGCACAAATCTAACCAATCTTCATGAAAGTTTGGCTCAAATAAAGATAGATCCATTGGCTTTGAAATAATCAACACAACTTGAGATAAGTGCTTCATCGCACTAAACTTGGAGAACGAATTATATAAACACTCTTGTATCACATATTTCTTCCTAAGGTGGCCTAAGATTTTGCAAGACATGATAAAAATACAACAACAACAACAAGCCTTTATCCCGCTATGTGGGGTCAACTACATGAATCCTTCTTCTCCACTGTGTCCTATTACGTGTCAAAATCTCATTTAATCCTAATAAACTAAGATCATATTTTATACATTCTAACTATGTCTTTTTAGTCTACCTATACCTTTCTTAGCATAATGCGAATCTAATACATCTACTCTCCTAACTATGTCTTTTTAGTATATACTTTTTTTTTCAATTTTAAACCACTGTGGAGCTTATTATATCCTCTCTACATGCTATTATAAGCTGGTTTGAGTTATTTCTTGGGGGATTTGGGTAATTTTAGTATAGTTTTTCATGTATACACTTTGTACACCTTATAGTGTATACCTTTCTTTTCAATTTTAAACTACTTTGGGGCTTGTTATATCTTTTGTACATGTTATTGAAAGCTGTTTGGAGTTCTTTCCAGTAGGATTTGGAGGTTTTGGAGCAGTTTTCCATGTATACACTTTGTACACTGTGGAGTATATACTCTTTTTTCAATTTTAAACTACTGTGTGACTTGTTATATCTTTTGTACATGCTATTGTAAGCTGTTTGGAGTTCTTTCTAAGAGGATTTGGGGTCTGTTAGTGCAGTTTTTCACATGTACACTCTATACACTCTAGAGTGTATACCCTTTTATTCAATTTTCAACTATTGTGGGGCTTGCTATATCCTCTCTACATGTTATTATAAGCTCGTTTTAGTTATTTCCTGTGGTATTTAGATTTTTTTTTTGTGTACACTCTGTATATCCTAGAGTGTACACCCTTTTTTTTTTAATTTTAAACAACTATGGGCCTTGCTATTTTTTCAATTTTAAACCATTGTGGGGCTTGCTATATATCCTCTCTACATGATATTATAAGCTAGTTTAAGTTGTATAATTGAGAATTTATGTGATTTTTGTGCAATTTTTTATGTGTATACTCTGAGTGTACACCATTTTTTTTTCAATTTTAAACCACTATGAGGCTTGTTATATCCTCTCTACATGCTATTATAAGCTGGTTTGAGTTATATCCTGGGGAATTTGGGTAATTTTTGTGTAGTTTTTTATGTGTACACTCTGTACACTCTAGACTGTATTCCATTTTTTTCAATTTTAAACCACTATGAGGCTTGCTATATCCTCTACATGCTTATTATGGTTTTGAGTTGTATCCTAGGGATTTGGGTGATTTCCATTCTGAAGATAATATTCTCATTAATTTACTTTTCATTTGAAGCTTAAAATGTTTGGGAAATGGATAACTTTCATATGCAGGCCATCCACCATTAGAGTAGTGCTTGATTCTATTTAAAATCACTTTACTATGAAGTAGTTGTACTTTTAAGAAGGCTACATGTGCATCAATTCATTAGAATGCCTGCAATTCAGCAAGATTCGGCTACCATCACTTTAATCATGTCCTGTTAGAATATAGAAAGGCAGGCTTCTTACATTGGTTGCCACTGCATTCCTTTCATAATAGATAAAGTTGCCTTAATTGTAGGGATGCCAAACATAGGGGAGAAGGTTATATGGCAGAAATCTTCACTGTGAAGTCCAATTCAATTGATTTTAATAATAAAATTAAGAAGTTGGATCACCCATTGACCTCAGCATAATTTGTGCAGTTGTACCTACAATTTTTGTTTTCAAATCTTTTTATTTATTTATCATAATTATAGAGTGGTGTCATACCTGATCTCCTATGTAAATGACATAGAAAATTTTATTGATTACAATTGGCTAGAAGCCATTTAGAGCTTCCTGATTTCACAATTTGATGTTATCACATCAAAAAATTTGACGCAGAAGGCACTTGGGTATATCAGTGGCTTTATCACTCTTTTGATGGTATATTTTACATCTTCAAATTTATATTATACTATACATTGAAGCTAAATTATGTAAATCTTTATTACAGATTTGGGCTACAGAGCACACAAGAATCTTAAGGCCAACCGTTCCTTCTACAAAGCCACGTATGTTATGGTGGCCAAAAATAAAGTTTGTAGAGGATTCCGTTAGTGGTTTGCAAGGACATTGGGTAATGCTAATTAGATTTACTTCATTTACATTGAAATTGATTTATTCCTATTATAAATTATCACACTTTTTTATTGGTGTAACACATATTTTCCTATCATTTGAAGACATAACAGAAGAGGAGATCTGGCTCCTTGAAACAGTGCCTTCTGTCCCGCAGCCAACCCATAGTGAGCCCCCATAGGAGCCCCATTAGAAGTCCAAGGAGTGAAGCCCCAAGTGGATCTCCCTACATCTCTCCTCGATATTCTCCTCCTTCCTATGCATCTAGCCTGCCATCTACTACTACCCCTCTAGAAAGCATTGAGATAGATAAGATACTTTCAGGTTTCAGGGCCATGGGGATAAAGTATCATTTTTTGAAGCTTTAATAATTGAGAGAGTATATGGTATTGATTTGACTAGCTGTCATTGAGGCGATGGATTGTGAGGAAATTTCATGATTTTGAATTGATTTAGATTTGATCTAAGCTAAGTCCATGAGAGGGAATCAAATGACTTAGGAAATATTTTGGAGTTTGGAATCCAATCATGGGCTTCAATCATAAGTTTCAATTATTCAGAACATGATTTAGGAAATTTCATTGAATTGGTTCAAGGTTTGAGTTAGAGTTGGAGTTGATATGAGTTTGAAGAAAATCAATCATGTTGGAATTGATTTGAGTTTGACTTGAAGAGAGGAAGTGAGGAATTTGGTTCAAGCTATAGGGTAGACAAATTTTCCTAACACCCCTAAGACAAGACCTAGTCTTATGATTAAATCTTCTAAGTCTCTATTAGGTTGAGTGTCCACCTAATCACTAGAAGTGTCTTATGACCAAGGAGACTCTGTAAAAGAGAAGTCCTATGTCTAAGATGGAGGGGTTGAGAACTCATTCTAAAAATGAGGTCAATAAAGGGCGCCCAATAGGTGTGGTGTGACTGACAAGGATCACCACACGTATTGGTGTTGATTGAAACGATCAACAATACTGAATGATCACAAGCACTAATAGAAATGGTCTACTCCTAACCCAAGGTGTAGAAAGAATCTAGAGCTTAGTGCAATGTGACTCTACTCATGTCAAGGATATAAGAGAGGGAAGGAGGAATCCACTAGGGATAGAGTATGTGAACCTTACACTAGGGAAACTGGTTCAAATCATCCATAAGGGATGAGAGGTTTGATTTGAGTCTCACTGGGGAGAAATTGATTTGATTTGTTTGATTTATTTTGATTATTTTGATTTGATTGACTCCACTAGGGGAGATTGTTTGGATTTGTTTTATTAAATTTATTTTATTTGTTGTTTGACCCCATTGAGGGAGGAGGGTTGAATTTGTTTTAGATTTTTAGATGGGCCCTATTGGTTTTATGATGGATGGATGCAGGGAGCCACGAAGGCTTAGACCTAACTCAAATTTTTTAATCAAAAGAGGTAGTCTACTAAACACATAGTAGGACTAGCCAACCAAAGGGAATGCCTTTCGGTGCAGCGCTTAGAAGAAATCATAAAAAGACTTACATCCTCCAAAGTACTAGTGATCTATTGGCAAGGAAACATATTGAATCCAACCTAGGGCTAACTATTGAGTGAATGCCTCTGGGGGACTTAAATAAGCTCAAAGATAGTGAAGATTAATTTCATTTTTTAATTATTTTGATGGGTCCCATCAGTTTGCGATGGATTGCACTGAATAAGGGCCATGGTGGCTTAGACCTAACTCAAAATTACCAATCCAAAGGGAATAGTCTACCAACTACAAGATATGACTAACCAACCATAAGGATGCCTTTCGGTGTGCAATGGTCAAGTTAGAAAGAAAGCGGGGCTCACATCTTTCAAAATAAGGAACCACTGGGGTGATCGATTGGCAAGACAATAAATCGAACTTGACCTAGGGCTGACCATTGAGTGAATACTGCTTGGGGACTTAAATCAGCTCAAAAATAGTTAAGATTAGTTTCATTTTTTAATTTGTTTATTTTGATGGATTTCATTGGTTTATGATGGATCACACTAAGAATGAGATTATATTAGCCTAGACCTATCTTAGATTTACTGAACCAAAGAGAATAGCTTCCAGGACGATGGGAGAACTATCTGACCAAAGGAGTACCTTTCGGTTTGCAATGATCAATTTAAGAGAAGAAAACTCGGGGACTCACATCTTTCATTTCAAAAGACCACTAGGGTGATCAGTTGCTTTGGGAAACAAATTGAACCCAACCTAGGTCGACTATTGAGTGATTACGTGACTTAAATTATAAAATAGTCAATGTTACTTTCACTTTTTTTAGTTTTGATGGATTCATTAGTTTGTGATGGATCACACCGAAGGAGCTTATATTAGCTTATCTCATATTTTAAAACCAAAGGGAATAGCTTCCCGGCCGATGGGTGAACTATCCGACCAAAGGAGTGCCTTTCAGTTTGCAATGATCAATTTAAGGAAAGAAAGTTCAGAGACTCACATCTTCTAATACAAAAGATCACTGGGGTGATCGGTTATTTTGGGCAATAAATTAAACCCGACCTAGGGCTGCCCGTCAATTTACGAATCATGATAGAAAGAATGCGCCATAATCTTACATCTTCCAAAGTGGAATGACTGCCGGGGTAACCTGCTTGTGGCAAAATAGATTGAACCCAACCTAATGATGATTACGGAGGGAGTACCGACCTAGGGATTTTTCTCAACTCAAGTAGTCAGGAATTTCCTACAGGGAGTTCTGCTAGCACTGCCCTAAAGATAGGATGCCTGCTTAGGAAAAGGGGTCCTTTGGGGGCTTGAATTCCTAATCCTCAAGCAAATTAATTTATTTGTTTTAATGTGGACCCTGTTGGTTTGTGAGGAATCAAACTGAGAAGGAGCTTATATCAGCCTAGACTTATCTCAGATTTATTGAACCAAGGGAGAATCTGCGCATCCGCTAAACAAATTCTCCAACCACTAGGGTGGCTACTAGGAAAGGGGGACTGTCCAATCTAAGAGTAACCCGAGTAGTGTCTAAATGGGATCACAAAGGACGTGATCCAAATAGAATGCTCGCAGAGAGAGGGGCCACTAAGGGCTTGATCCAAAACCCTTGAGAAGTTGACATGGCTAGTCATATATTGAATAAGTATTCGGTGGCCAACTCATGGAGAATGCGCGGGGACTCACTTTGCCAAGAGTGGTGTATCCACCAGGTGAGTCACAGTCAACATAGTGAACATAAACCAACCTAAGGTGCCCGTCAATTTGTAATAATAGGTGAAGAAAGCTGGGACTCACATCCTATGGGAACCGACATGGATCCTGCTTTGGTTTAGTGCCATTCGACCTAAGGGGACTACTGAGTGAATGCCGCTGAAGAGGAAAGAAGCCTCTGGGGGACTTATCCTAAACCTCAAATATACTCAACCTAGTCAGATTATGATGATTAATTTAAGAAGAAAGCACGGGGACTCACATTTTCTTAAACAAAATTAACATGAAGTAGCCTACTGGCTGGGTAGTGAAGTCTACTATACTAATAAGGCGCTCGTTGGTTTGCAATGGTCAAGTTAGGAAGAAAGTGCAGGGACTCACATCTTCCAAATAAGTGACCACTGGGGTGACATATTAGTGAGGTAGTATGTAGACCCGACCTAGAGCAGCTAATGAGTGAGTGCCACAGGGGCTTGCTCTCACCTCAAAATAGCTCAGGATAAAAGATATGTGTTTATTTTTATGCTTGTGTTAAAGGGAATTGGATGCCTCTTGGGTTCTCTTACACCTACCCTAAACACACTTGGGGAATTTAATGAAATGGTGCCATAGATGGAAATCGGAATTCCCACTAAGAAAGGATGCCGCTTGGGTTCTCTTACATCTAACTCAATTGTACTAATTGAAATAAGATGCCTCTTGGGTTCTCTCACACCTATTCTAACAGCACAAGGAGATTGTGTTTGTGTTATTAAAGAGGGACAGGATGCTTCTTGGGGACTCTTGCACCTATCTTAGATAGGCCATGGTGGATTAGCAAGACAAGCGAACAATGCTTTGAAAGAAGAGAAGATTTTGATGAAATGGAATCAAATTTTTGTTCTTTTGTTGATAATTATTTTCAAACATATTTTATGGGTAATATTTCTTCAAATAGAGCCCATTAATTGGAAGCATCAGGTGTTCCCTTTTACAATCAATGAGTGATAAGATCCTCCTTGGTAGGCCTTCTCGATGACATAGGGCCTTCCCAAGTGGGTTCAAACTTGCCTCCAATCTTTCAACGGGCAATAATTGGCCTCCTTAGGACTAACACAACTTCTCCTACTTGGAAAGACCTAGGGCGGACCAGCTTGTTGTGAGCTTGAATCATTTTGGCCTTGTATAACTTGAGGTTCTAGCACGCCTGTATGCGACTCTCCTCCAAACCTTTGAGCTCTTCTAACCGCAACTTTGCATTCTGCTATGTAGTGATCTTGCTACCCAATGCCATCCTTAGTGACGAGAGTGAACTTCTAAAGGTAGAACAGCTTCAGACCCATACACTAAGAAAAATGGGGTAGATTGAGTTGGAGTTCAGTATGTGGTGCGATAGGCCCACAAGGCTTCAACCAACTACCCATTCTATTTCTGCTTGTTGTCATCGAGTGTCTTCTTTAGTATTTAGATTAGATTTTTGTTGAATGCTTCTACTAAGCCATTTGCTCTAGGGTAGTAGATGGTGGAGTAGCTCTAATCTATACCATGTCTTCTAGCGAAGCTATTGATCTTGGTGCTTTTGAATGCAATACCATTATCAGATATAATTCATCGAGGCACCCCGAACCTATATACAATATGATTCCTAAAAAACTGAAGCACATGCTGAGCTGTGACCTCTTTGAGTGGGATTGCCTCCACCACTTGGAAAGGTATATTCTAAGATGAACCGATGACCCTTGGAAGAAGGGGATCGATCGACTCACAATGACACACTCAAAATGGCCATGAAGCCAATGTAGGGTGTAGAATGTTGGGTAGTTGATGTAAGACCACACCATGTACCTGACACTGATGGCATCTCCTAGCGACATCCTTGCAGTCTGTGATCATCGAAGGTTAGTAGTATCCTAGTCTCTTGATCTTTATCTTCATCTTCGGAATAGATTGATGCCACATAAACTTGAATGTACCCCAACAAGCTGTGTTTATCTAAACAACATAACCACATTTGATTAAAGGACCTTTGGTATAGGGTGCCATCAATGAGAGCATAGGAGAGAGCTCTCTATTTCACCTGATGGACTTGTGACTTTTCTTGAGGTAGTTTACCAGTGCTTAAATAGTCTATGAATAGTTTCCTCCAATCTAGCTCCTTATCCTTATAAGCAATGAAAACCTCCCCTTCAAGAGAAAGTCTCTCGATGAGTTCAAAGATCAATAAAGGATAGACTTGTCTATTTTGGACCCTTATTGGAATGGACTCATCTTCCCACATGCCAATTTTTGGCAAGTTTGGCCAAAGCATCGCTATTTTCTACTGGGAACCTTGTAGGTGGTGACTGTGGATTTGGGCCAACAGCTTCATGGTATACTCATGGTAATGCTTGGGTTTGTAAACTTTATAGGACCCGGCAACTGAATGACCAACCGAGAATCCCAAAGATGTTGATGCTTGACACACACGTGATAGCTAACTCCAGACTAGCAATCAAAGCCTCATACTTGGCTTCATTGTTGGTGAAGGGATTGGAAAGATAGTTTGAGAATCTCATCACATCACGGTCTAGAGTTAAGAGAACTATTCCTACCCCCGCCTTTTGAAGAGTAGATGGTGTTTCTCCTTTATGAAAGCTAAGCACACATCAAAAATATCTCCCATTTAGTTGTCAACCTCTATAAGTTCATGATTTGTTCATTAAGGAGATTGTCACTAAGCGGAGAATGGAAGTGGGTGCTGCTAAGAAATCTAGTGCTTGTCCTTTCACCCATGAGGGGTACAATGTGATTTCAAAAGAGAGATCATGGACCATTGTGCCAAATGTCCGATAGTGTTGGCCATGTCAGATATACTAGGGATTGGTTCTAGAAATCAAGTTCACCTTATGAGGAAGCATATAGTGCCATAACTTTTGGGAGGCAAAGATCAAAGCTAGGAAATATTTCTCAATGAGTGGATAGTTCTCTTCAGTAGGAATCAGATGATGATTGAGGTAGTAGAGAGCACTCTCCATCCCAACATCATTGGCTTGGGCCAACAAAGCTCTGAGAGAGTCATCCAATGTAGAAGTGTAGAGGATGAGTGGCTGGGATATAGCTACTAGAGCTTCACCAAATACTTGATATCTTCAAAGGCATGCTAGCACTTATCATCCCACTTGAACTTGGCATCCTTTTGATAGTGCTGAGAATGGGCATCTCCACGATAGGTTGGAAATAAAGCATCTTAGATATGCAATCCTTGGAAAGATCGAGTTGAGTTAAACTCTTAGGAGGTGGCATTTCTAAGATAGCTTTGATCTTTTGGATCTATTTCTATTCCGTGTTGGACAACAAACCAAGGAATTTTCGAAGCTCAGAATGCACACTTCAGGGATTCATTTTGAGGTTATATTATCTTAATTTGAAAACTACTCTCAAGTCAAAAGATGGTCTTCCTTTTCTCACTCTTGACTACTAGATCATCAACATATATCAACGATGATGGATGAGTTCATTGAAGATCGAGTCATGGATGGTATGTAGCACGCATTTTAAGGCGAAAGGCATGACCTATATAATAGATTTCGGGGTTTGAAAAGGTGTTTCTTTCATCCAGAGCCATCTTGATTTGTTGTAGCAAGATGACCCATCCATGAAGAAAACTACATGAGATGAGGTGATGTCCACCATTAATTCTAGTATAGGAAGAAACTCATCCTTAGGACATGCCTTTGTTTAAGTCCACGAAATTGCATATGTGAATTTTGGCCATTCTTCTTCTTAGCGGGATGACTAACCGGTGTATTTTTCTTCCACGATGAAACTAGCATCGATCAATTTCTTGACTTGAAATGACATTGTTGTTTCGCATGCATCTAGGAGCTTGCTTGATAGGGTTAGCGCTAGGATCTATTGCTATTTTGTGGACTACCACATCAGGAGATAATCCAGGCATCTCTTCATAACTCCATGCAAAGCAGTCCTTAAACTCAATCAATAACCTAACTAAGTCATTAGTTTCTTCTTCATTGATGAGCGATGTATATGGGCATGGATTTCTTCTATCCAGGTTGATTTCTTTAAGCTTGTCAATTGTTGAATGGATCTCCTCTTCAAATTCTGGTGGTGCATCTTTGATTTGGAGATCATCTAGATTATCTGAGGTTTCTAAACACACATCTCATAAGAGTTAGTTTGGTGTGAAAAGAACTATCGGACTCAAGATGGTTGGTGACAACTAAGCGGTCATCTCATCGAATGGACCCATACTGAATCTAGTTCGATCTTGATTGTGCATCCACCTTGTTGTTCCATAGCTTTTGAAGTACTCGACTATGCTTAGACCATGAATAAGGAATCAAACCTTCTTTACAAGATTAATAACACAAGTTAAGTACCAATCAAAAGGTAATTCCATTAATTCTTTATATGAATCATCCTCAAGTTTTTTCAACTTGGACTTGAGGATGATGATCAAAAAAATCTCTTTTCTTCTTGACATCTGAAGAAAGGGGCTTCCTTAACTAAACCTTCAACTTTTGAGATGAAAGTGAGGTTAGAGCTAAGGTTCCTAACTTGATAGTTTTTACATTTGATTCAAATGCTTTGCTTTTGCGGAGGCCGGTCTTCATTTTTACGGCTCGAGTGTCACCTCCAATGAAACCCGTTGAGAGGGGTTGGTTGGTATGCTAATCACATTAGACTAATCCTCAGAGCTGGATTCCAAGTCTATGTGAATAGTAGGGGTACTCATGAACTATATCCCATTGGTGGCCACAGGGGTCTTCCACCTCTGGGCGCCTTTATTTGCCTACCTCTACGGTGGAGGTCAAGTCATCTACCCACATGTCCATATGATGGAATGAAGCGTGGGTGGAATGTGATATCACTCTATTTCTTCTTCAATTTCCTTTTATTCACTTGGATTTTTATTTTTCTTTTCTTTTTTCTTTTCTTTTTCTTTCTATTCATTTTCTTTTCTTTTAAATTTGAATTTTGTCCAAGTTCATGAGAAAGGGTGTTTTGAAGATAGTAGGTTGCATCCTCATATATCTCAACCTCTCTAAAATGGCTTTTCATCTCCTTTGACATAGTACAATCCCATCCTTCACTTGATACCGATGGAGGGAGGATGGAATCATCTTATTGATGTATCCAAGGCCTACCAAACAAAGAGTGAATGAAGTATTCAAATCAATGATATAAAACTTGGCTTATCTTCCGTCATATATCTCCAAAGGTAACACTATGGAACCTAAAACTCTCGCCTTGTTCATTGAATCCTCTCATCATCATCGATCTCCTCGAGTGTGGAGATGTCGATCCTCAAATAGGCAAGGGTCTTTAGATTCATAATGTTCACTGATGCACTTGGATTGATGAGAACTCAGAGTCTAAATCGCCCATGTCCACTATAATGTAGGGGGGCGGTTGTGCTCCATGTCCCCATAGAAGGTCTTCATCGTGAAAGTGATCCCACGAGCTTCTGGAATAATGTGCCTCCTCTCCCAATAGCGGTCGTAAGCATATCTTAGGATCAAGGAGATTCTTAATTAATGATTCCCACATCTCTTTAGATAAGACAAGAGCATCGTATATGCTTAGCTTAGATGACAACTTTCTTAGGTGAGAGAGGACATTGTAGTCCACATTGGGTTGATCCTCCACAAGCATATCTAAGGGTGGAGCATCCTGTGGAAGGGCTTCTCGATCCTCTAAACCAATGACTTGTTTCTCTCTATCTTGAGGTGTCCCTAAGAGGTAGAACCTGCCACTATGGAGGTTGACTTGGATCTCTGGGTGTGTTGACCTCATTTTAGGATGAGCTCAACACCTCCATCTGACATATGACTTCTCTTAGACTTTAAGAGTTCCTTAGTCTTAAGACACATCTAGTGATTAGGTGGACACTCCAATCAAGCCTTAGAAGACTTAGAAGAGTTAGCCATATGAATAGTCATGCCTTGTGTGTTAGGAAAATTTCCTACCCTTAGCTTAAACATTTCCTCACTTTCCTTCTTTCAAGTCAAACTCCAAATCAATTCTATTTAATTTTCTCAAACTCAAATCAATTCCATGATTGAGATCCATGATTGAATTCTATGATCGAAACCCATGATCAAAATCCATCAAAATTTCCTAAGTCCTTAACCCTCTCTTAAGGACTTAGCCAAAATCATGATTCATACCTATTCAAATTTTTGAGATTTTCTCATGATCCATTTATATTCTCAGTTATACTACCATATATAAATGAAATATAAATTCAAACCCATCAAATCAAATTCAAAATTCCAAATCTATTCATGAATTTTTCCTAAATTCCTTTAATTTTCCATTAAAGGACTTAAGCCAAAATCAACTCCAAATCTTGATCAAACTTATTCAAATCCATGGTATTTTCTCAAAATCAATTTATATACTCATTTATATTCTCATATACAAATGAAATATAAATATAACTCAATTAAATCCAAAACAAAAATTAAATTCCAAATTAAAAATGCTTAAAAATCCCTTAAATCCCTTAAATTTTCATTAATGGATTCAACCTAAACTTTGATCAAACTCTTTCAAACTTATGGGATTTTCTTAAAATATATTTATATCCTAATTTATATTCTCATATATAAATGAAATATAAATATACTTCACTCAAATCCAAGTTAAAATTAAAATTAAAATTAAAAATTCAATTAAATCTTTTAAATTCCCTTTAATGGATTTAACTTCAAATCATGATTAAACTCTTTCAAATCCTTGAAAATTTTTCATGATCAATTTATATTCTCATTTATATTCACATGTATAATGAAAATATAAATTCAAACAATCAAAACCAACTCCAAAACTCAAACTCAAATCAAATCAAAATCAAATCTAAGCCTTTCAAGTCAAAATCTTGAACTTGGCCAAAATCAATTCAAATCAAGCCAAACTCTTGATTTTCTCTCATGGTTCAATCAATCCTACAATCATGAGCTCATATATAAATCCAAACTCTAATCCTTCAATCAAAACCCAAATCAAAATCAAACCCAAAACTTCTTCATATTCTTTCTTTGAATGTGAAATTTTCAAATGGATCTAAATCTGTTTGACTTCAAACCACTTGTAAATGGATTTATATTTTAATCATAAGTCCATAAACAAGATCAACCAACTTCAAATCAAGCTTTGACCAAGCCATTTGACCCACTTAGGCTCACTTGACCCGAAGTGACCTAAAGTACCCTTATGAGCCAACTTTTGATCCTAACCAAATTAGATTGAACCAAACTCATATTTGCCTCTCATCATGATCAAAAATCATCATGGGATGATCAATCAATCAAATTGGGTCAAACCAAGTCAAACATAAGGGTTGACCAAGTCAATAATTAACCTAAAATGAAACCTAACATAGCCAAAATCCCACTATAGGCCAAATTGAGTGAAACCATTGATCTAAGTTTACTAATTACCTATGTTTGAACTTGATCAAGCCAACATTTGAGCCTAACCTAGCCCATTTGGCCCACTTGACCCAAGTTGACCCATTTTGACCTAAAGGGCCAAAATGTGTCAAAACTTGATCTAAGCCAAATTGATTGCAACCAATGGGTCAAGTCCATTCCAAATCACTGGTGGAAGTTGACCAAAGCCTCAATTGGCCAACTAGACCCAACCTAGCCCAATTGACCTTAGACCCAACATGACCTAAAGGGGTCATGTTGAGCCAAAATTGAACCTAACTCAAATTGATTGGAAACAAAGATACCAATCCACTCCATATGACCAACCAAACCTAAACCTACCCTTGACCTAACCCAAATAGGTCAAATGGGTCAAATACCCATTTGACCTAAATGAGTCATATGAGCCAAAACCTAATCTATACCAAATTGAACCAAACCAAAGGCACCAAAATATTTCAAATGGTCATATGAACTTGACCCAACCCTTGGTTTGACCCAATTTGATCTATTGGTCAACTTGACCCAAGTTGACCTATTTTGACCTAAATGGGTCAACATGAGTCAAACCCTATATAATGGATTCCAAATCCATTGAAACTTGGCCCAACCTATTTTCTCAACATACCAAACATACCCAAATTTAAAAAAATAGCAAAATGACTATACCCTAGGCCATAGAACAAATTTTGGCCTAGCCAAGCATGCATCTCATCACAAACACTTGAGGTTCTCTTAAAATCTCAAGGGGACATAGTGATGAGTGGTGCACCCAACCCATTGGGTGTGGTCAACCCATTTGGCCAATGGACCAAACCACCCATAGAAATTGAATTTTCAAACTCCCCAAACCTCAATTGAATGCACATGGGAGCGCTTCCACTCTTCTACTCAAACCCACCATGTGCACACCTCTAATACTCAAACAACCCATCACATTGTGTCATAGATCAAAATGGCTGAAAGGCTCATCTTCTTATTTGGGAGACACTCATCCAACTCCACTTCTCTCACAAAAAGGGGAAGCTTAGAGCATCTTTGAGCCCCTAGGGAGATTTTACCTCCACTTCCTTCCTGGAAGCGGTACAAATACTCAAAGTAACCTTTAAAATTAGACAAACCTGGGTGTTTTGTGAAGTGGATTTTCATGGATCTTAGCCATTGGATTGGCCGCTATGATCCTTTAGATGGTGTGCGTTGAATCTTATTTGAATAAATGAAGGATCGGGCTCAGATCTTCCCTTGGATTGTGAATGACTCACATTCCTCCTCAGGGAAGAACTCAGCCAATCTTAGGCGTCCATCCACGTGTTCTTAGATGGACGACTGAGATTTTTAGACAAGTTTTTAATCCCTTATCTGATTTTAGAACCACAGGTTTATCCTCTAATGTCTGATCCTTGATCGGAAGGTTAAGGGTAAAGACGCGTGCACCGCCTTCGCCTCTCCTGATTTGACGGGTTATGTAATGGCTCAGGGTGCGACGCGTGTAAAACGCGTTGACTGTCACCACCACGCATTGCGCCGTGGGTGGGGGATTAAATTGGGATTATTTATTTAACTAATTAATTTAAAATTAATCCCTATTGCTTCTAAAAATCATAACTCTTCATAGAAAATTCAAAAATATAAAAGGAAAAATGCCTTAGTTAGATAATTTCATCTAGAATATTCAAAAATTATTTTCGATACATTTTGATTCCCCTTCTTCTCTGAATTTGGGTTTCTTTGAGAATGTTAATTAACTAATTACTTTCTAATTACCAATTAATCTCAAATTTAGATATCATTTTATGGATGATATATTTTCTTGAGATTTATTGATATTGATTAATTGTCTCATTCCTAATCATTTTGATTCCCCTTCTTCTCTGAATTTGGGTTTCTTTGAAAATGTTAATTAGCTAATTACTTTCTAATTAAGCCACCAATTAATCTCAACTTTTTAGGGATCATTTTATGGGTTGACCTCTATCTCTCCTAATTTTAGATTTATTGAGGTTTTGATTAGGGGAATTGTTAGCTCATTCCATAATTATCCTCTTCATGTAATTAAGGGTAATTAATATATAATTAGTAGATTTTCAATATGTTTAAGTTGGATTAAGGTTAGATCCAGTGAATAGGGGTTTTTGGGAATAATTTTGGGGTATTTCCCCTAAGCTATTCCCTAAACCCCTTTTTTTCCTTAATCCCCTTCTTAATTAAGGGTCAATCCTTTAATTACCCTTTAAATAATTTTCAAAAATTCTAAAAATCTCCAGAACTTAATTAATCTACCTTGGGTAGATTCTTAGGTGTTCAATAGCCTAAGTCTAATTAAGAAAATTAAACCCCTTTCATAAGTGTGAAGGGGTGCTTTAAAAGTACTTAAGCTAAAACCCTTAGCTTAATTAACTTTAATTGTGAGCCAAATTGCATTAGGCCTTTTCATTACTAGGTGCATTGCAAATTTACATACCTTGTGGGTTTTATGTCTTCATTGGCTCATAATTACCTAAGTTTTTTCTAAGGTGGTGTATGGGTTAATTAAATCACTTATTGCATACCTTAACCTAATAAACACTTAAAAATGGATTTAATTATCTAAAAATTAAACTAAAATACAAAACACATATGGGAATAGGTTAGGAACAACAAACTATTCTTACCCTTTTAAAATTAAATCAAACTTTAATTAAACATAAATCATTTTCACTTTGATTTATTCTAAGTTTTCTTATTCTTTAAGAATGTCTTTAGGAATTAAGTAAAGTGAGTTTGTTCATGTGATTACATTACTTTAGATCTTTCCCAACATGTTAAATTGTATGTCATATGACTTATGCATCCATGATTTCATGTTTTCAAAGTTTTAAAATGAAATTGTTTACTTTATATCAGATGTGCACGTGTTGGCTAAAGTAAGATATGAGTGGCTATTATCACTACTAAATCCAAAGTATTTTCAAAATATATAAATAAAACATCAAATCTAAAAGTGTGCTATTCTTATATCCTAATTATAAGTTTGCATGTGGTAGATTATAAAACATGTTTAGTGTAGCCTTTCCTTCTTTTCTTAGGTTAACATAGTTTTGAATATGGATTAGTAAAGTGTAGGGTTCATTTGAAAAGAACCCAACACTTACTTGATTCCAAACCCTATTCATCCCTATGCTCTCACTTAAGAAGGAGTGCTTACACTTGCATGAATAAATTGCATAAACCAAAATGAAACCATTATGTAAACTTTTGCATATTCTTCTCCACTTTATTTCTTTTATATGCATGTTAGTACTTAAGGAAAGTGGTATATTAGTCTGGACAACCCCGAGGTTGTGAGGCTTTAAGTCCTAAGTAGGTCGTACTTTACACCTCGGTTAATGTCACTATCATGCCTTTCTTACTTTCATGCATGTATGTGAAGTTTTTGGAGAAAGAAAACCTTTTCTACTTAAGAAAATTCATACATGTTTAACTTCCAAATTTTTTTAAATGGATTACTTAGCATGCATCATAAAGTGTGTTAACCATTCTCATTTGCATGTATAGATATGCTTAGGGTCCATCCTTATGCAGTTTATATATGTTGGGAAAGATTGAAGTAATGTATTTATGTGGATTTTGATTCATTTTTCTTAATCTTAAAATGCCTTTCTTTTTGGATAGGTTTGTTTAGAATTGATCTAAACTTAAGATTAATTAAAAGATGTAATTAAAGCATTCACCTAAATGAAAGTAAAATATGAACTTGCCTTAGAAATTACTTAAGGATTAGGGAAGGAAAGAGAAGTTCTCTTCTCTTTCCCTCTATTTATAACTTAGTAATTAATTGTAGGTTTCACTTAAACCAATTTAAAATATGAAATAAAAATAACCCAAAGTCACTAAACAACTTAAATGAAACTCTCCTCTAAGTTGAACATGTCTTTCACACTTAGAAAATTCAAACTTAAAGTCCTAAGCTAAGCATGCCACACAAACCTTCAAAGCACCCACATTAGCCTAAGTCACAACTTCTAGCTTTAGGTTAGGTCAGGCTGACGTGATGTTATATTTTGTTTTGTGATGAATGTTTTAGACTTGATATTAGGTGTATGCCCATAGATTGAATGATAGGACATGCTTAGTCTAACTATTCTTTTCTGCAGGGGATTGTGCTAAAGGGGCGCTATCATAAATAAAAATATAAATGCTTCTTGCTTGTGTGCTTATACCCTTAGCATAATTCATAGGCCAAGTGGACTTAGTCACCCATGTGGGGTGATAAGTCCAATATACATGCTTGGGATTTGTGCGGTGTGATTTGACTAACCTTTTTTTTGCAGGTGTTAGTTAGATTTACACTTTCCCTTTTCATGTAAAAATTTTAAATTTAGGATTTGGAATGATTTGCTATGGGGTATTAGAATGAACATTGGTCATAAGATCCCATCTTATGTACCATGTGAAGCCATGGAGCATCTACATTCAACCATCCAAAGGAAGATCCAAAGAAAGAAAGAAAGAAAGAAAGAAAGAAGAAAGAAGAAAGAAGAAAGAAAGCTTGAAGGCCCCCCATAATAATGAATTCCTTTTGCTTAAATGTAATTTAATTCATTTGTAATCTAGGTTATATAAGGGTAGAGATCGACTACCCACATTTGATATTTTTCAAGTTTGTACGGTGGTGCCCGACTACAAATGACCATTCATTCTTTTTGTATTAGTTTTATAAATTGATTGATGTTTGTTTAACTTGTGCATTAAGTGACATGCTTTTCCTAGTTTCTTCCTTGCTTTATGTATGGCCTGGATGTGGATTAGGCTCTTTAAGGAAAAAGAAATCTTTTACCCAACTCAACAACTTGAAATAAAACTAAATAACTCATAACCTCACCTAAAGCTTAGGATTAAAAATCAAGATAAAGAAATTAGAAACCCCTTAGCTGGATGAGTTCTTTTCTTTATAATACCATGCACAACAACATCTTATTTCACTCTTGATTGGAGGCTTCCATCTTTACGAGAACCCAGACATATGAGGGCATTTGAAACTCACCTCCTAAAACTTCTCGCTAATTTTGGTCAACAATCTACTTTCTCATGCATTAGTCATAAAAATCCTATTAGCCAGAGTCAAATTGATTGTCCAAATATAAAATAAAGTAAAATTTGAAATGCATTAAATTTAGGTCATTAAAGCATGCCCCTTTACATGATCTAGTCTCTTTAGGGAGTGAGTTTAAGGACTTAGTCTCTTTCTAAATAAAAATAGCCTAGCTATCTTGCATAAGCATAAAGACTTGCCTATATGTATTTAAAATTATAGGAGGAGTTATTTACACCCCTGTGCTGTAAGTCCAAGGTCAGTGGTTTGTCCTCTCTTGTGGAGGCAAACTAATTACCCATTTTTGTCTTAGATTTAGGTTATACTTTCGGCCTTCGCCGAAGCTCCCTAGATTTAGGTTCTGAGGTTGCTTCTCCCCTTTGTGGGCCATAAGCATAAATTCTCACTTCTTAGGCATTCCCTTAATCTTGTGTTAAAGAATCTTAAGTCCTAAATTTCTAATGAAAAATGCAATTCAAACAAACTAAATCAATTTCCAAAATGTAAAGCCCAATTTTAGGATAGTTTGAGATGCTCGCTAGGTTTCCTAGCATCGTGAGCATCTCCTACTTATTCCCATTTTGGCTTCGATAATAACTCCCTCTTTTGATCAATCTCATTTGATCTTCAAAAATATAAACCCATCGATTGATAGTCCTTCCTATTAAAATCTTCAGAGACAAGATCATTTATCTTAATCGAGAGTTTTCTTAAAGGATCCTATCCTTTAGGATGTAACTAACTATAGGGGCTTGCCCATGTAGGGAACTTAACAAACTCATCTTAAAATAAACCATGCTTTACTTTTCCATGTAAAATAGGGGAAGTATCTCTGGTACATATGTAGACCCATCATCCTTAGGAGTCTTTATTGAGGTGATTGGTTCCATTAAAGGGTAGTGACTTCTGTCTCTCGAGATAGTACACTATACCTTGATGTTATACCCGATCACATGAATAAGTATATCTATGGATCTGTGTGACATCTTATCAAGATGAATTTCTATAAGGTCTCTTCTTTCTTTTCCCCATAAATTTGAAAGGCGACTCTTTGTAAGAGATTTTATTAACCAACAACAGGGTAATGGAAGATTCTTCTTGCACGTAAAGCTCACCTACAACTTCTCCTATGAGACCCTTAGATCTTAAGAGGTGAACCCGTAGTATTCAGAGTAGGAAAATTCAACTCTGATTTAGGAAGAGGAAGGCTAGAATTATTATAGTTATTATTTAGACTTGAAGAGTTATCATTAGAAATAGATTTAGACAACCCATCAGAAGTGAGATAGATAAAATTCAAGCTAGCTTTATTCTTTAATTTCTTGGATTTAATAGAGTTATATAGTAGAAATAAAGTAAAGAAAGAGGGCAAATGGATTTGATGCCCTCATCCTCCGATACAAGATGTCTATTAGAAGAAGAGCTAGCTGAAGTAGAGGAGGGCACTGATGTAGTAATTGTAATGGTGGATCAAGGCATTGGTGGTTTTATCATATCTTTGGAAACAATAGCAATACGTAAACTGGAACGAAGTCGAGCTTCCCTTTTCTTGAGTTGGCTCTAACAACTTGCAAACCTTCCTTGATGTTAGAGGTTTGAGCTGACTCAGGCACCTGCAAGGAAAGTTTCTTGATTTTTGAGATAATTTTTTTAGAAGTTTTGGATAAGGAGATATCCCAACCTTCTTTAGATTTGGAAGGATCACAAGTATCCCCAAGGATTACGCTAATGGAACTGGATGGTTGTTCCATAAGGTATTCCTTCGGGATGACTATAACACTGGTCTTGAAGCTATGTTCAAGCCAATTTTAAAAGTGAAGTAATCTTGCAAAACATGACCTAGATACTAATGCAAAAGTTAGGATCATTGCTTTTTCCCACTTCCTTCGATCTCCTAGGTTCGGGTAGGTAAAAATCAAACTTCTTTAAGAGATTCTTAAAGATTTTCGACCCCTCTTAAATAAATAAGGCTTATTAAGTTTATCCAAAAGGGTAGGACCATCTACTAGGCTGGGTATATGTACCACCGATGTTGATGATGTGGGAGGAGGTGGTGTAGGACATGGAGGTCACCGTGGTGGTCAGAGGGTCGCCTCTGGTGGTGAGAGGTGGAAGTGATGGCTTTGAAGCACGAGGTCTCTCAAACTACTCTTTGGCCAGCTGTTTCCCCTTGTCTACTACTATCACTGCCTCGGGCTTCTTCTCAAAAGCTTTATGTGGCTTCTGCTTTATTGATTGAACTGTAAAAGGTGACTGTTTGGTTTCCCCTTGTAAGCTAGCCACCTTATTGATTAATTTCTTATAAGTTTTGATGAAACCTTTGAGCATGAATGCACTGCACCATGGATATTCTTAAGAAAATCTCAATTGCTATTCGATATGGTTTGCATTTCATACTCAAATTATGTCATCCGAGAATTTAATCAATGAGGGACTCAGGGTTTTGTTGAGCCACAATGAGATTGCTGTCACCCTTTCTGAAAACTCCAAAGAAACTTTGATGAAGAGTTGCTCTAACTCAAAAGTATTCATTGAACTATTGGGAAGTTTAGTACTAATCAAAGGCTATGCCTTCTAAGAACAAAGAGATATAAGAATAAAGCATCACTCGACATTGCAATAAGGCCTTGAAATGTGCAATGTGCTGCCTCAGGTTCCCACTGCCATCAAAGCTTTTGAAAGAAGGAGGCACGAAACCCTTAAGAGATTGAATGGCATCGAATTCCTTCGGGTAGGGTATACCCTTTGGAACTGATGATCCTCCTTGGGCTTGAGCCAACACTTCTCTCACCTGCTGCTTGACCATGCTCTTGATATCCTTTTCTTGTATGGAGGTACTATCCACTACCTTCCTGTATATACTGATGCTACCTTGCTCTATTGGAGATAAAGTCTTGGCTGGATCTAAGACATGCACCAACTCTGGCTGACTAGTCTCAGCTATAGTAGGATGGACTATCAGTGCTTATTTTTGAAGTGCTTAGACTGCTGTTAAGAAGTCCTCAAGCTGCTTCACCATCCTATCTATCTAATCATCTTTCTGCTTTATCTACTGAAGGAGGTGTCGAGTAGTCGTGTCTTCTGCTCTACTTGGGACCTTCCATAGTTTCGCTCATGGAGGAGAGAAGCAATCTACCATGTGAACCCTCGTCGAATCTTCCAATAGATCATCCTCATTGAGATCAAAGCTGACTTTCTCATCATTGGACCAGTCATACCCTATGACCTCCTTCTTCTCCATGAGATAATTGGCTACAATATCATATAGAGAACGATCTATCCAATGTGCACAAAGGATCTACCTGGTGGGGATCACTATGATGTACTGTGAGGCACCGGACCTCCCCTACTATTGGAGAGTTAATCCTATAAGGGCTATACTTGCTGGAAGAAATATGCTCCTGGCTGTCACTAAATTTATATGGAGTGGCACTCCTAGGAGGATCTATCATCATCGCGGTAACTCCTCTCCTTTGACAACTGTTGCAACCATCTCTATATCCTGCTGCGGTGGTGGTGGTGACGGGACAACTATGGTACTTCGAGGTTGCCATTCCTTCTTCACCACTAGTGGTGCAGAAAGTCGAGCAGGAGACCTCGACCTCACCATAGTAGACTGGGGAGGGATCTCACCATGGTCGAATCACCAACGGGTCCCTTCTCCCGATGCGGGTCTTCATGGCCATGGGTGGAATAGATGTTGAGATGTGTATGGGTGACCGGTCTAGCACATAAACCGGCACCAATATCGCATGGGAATTGTCACTACCTTACTCTTCAATGAGGGAATATTCAAGTCAGATGGCATATCGATCTGGATGACCGGCTTCTGTCCGGTCACCATGCTCCTGCTAATAATCGTGAGGGGAGTGCCCTCACATATAATCCTGGCCCCCTCGAAGCCTCGACTAAAGTGGATGAGGTGGGCATAATCAGATCAGGGAAGGTTATCCTGATCCAGGGCCAAGTCCATCCCATGAGGAAATAAAATGCATACTTTGCACCATTGAATCAAATGACTAAACTAAGACTAAAAAAATAAGTCGTGAAATTGCAATGTAGAAAAAAACTTGAATCAGATTTGCTTTGTTGATTTTGAATTCAAATTTATAATTTGAACCCATACTCAACATCTTGAAAGTGTTAAGTTAGGCTCAAATGGATTTAGAAGAGATTTTGAGATTTCATTACAAAGAGGAATTTTTGAATATAGAATTCACTTTCAACAAATTTGGGTATGTTGAAAAATGGGTTCAAATATTTTTGGAGAGATGCTTCTATAGGTTCATATTTGAATTTTGATTTTTGATTCTAAGGACCCTTTATTTGACAAATTTGGGTACATTAAAGTAAATAGTCAATTAATTTTGTTTTTGATTTGTGATTTTTTGGATTTACTTAGCAAATTTGGGTATGCTGTGGGGTATTTTGAAAATAATTTCTTATTTTTCTTTGTTTACTTTGTTTTGTGAATCATTTGCGATTTTAAAAAATGGAATCCTCATTTAGTTTTCTTTGGCTGAGGATTTGATGACTTAATTCCTAATCATCAACTCTTTTGACTAATAAGCAAGAATAAAATGAATTTGATGACATTTGTTTTTCCAGTTAAAGGTAATGGAAGGTTTATTTCCATTTCTTAATTACACTAATACTCCTTACACATGAAGAATTTTAAAGAAAGTTTCAAAGATTTGATGTATATTTTTCAAAGAGGATTTGGGTATATTTTGGACCCAATGCTTTACGATGCCATGAGCATGAAGTTCATTTTTCTTTTTTTTTTTTAATCTTTTTTTTGTCAAAGTTATTTATAACCATGTTAGATGTCTAATTCACTTTAGGCAAGCAATCATAGGGTACTAACCTGAGAATTCTATTTTTTAGCTTGCATGGATATAGTTCTTTAAGCAAGAAGAACCAAAGTCAAATAGTTTCTCAAATGATTTTTTCTTTTGTTTGGACATGTATTTCATTTTATTTTTTGTTGACATGAATTAATGCTTATAAGGCTTTCTCTTGAATTCAATAAAGATCAAGAGATTCCTTTATAGTTTTATAAAGTGAAGGAGAATCAAGGTAAGTGAACTCTTGGATTCTTATGAAGTCATTTTTTGTTCCTAATCAATAAAATAATTGAAAGGATTAACTTATTAGAGAAATTAAAATTCTCTTGATAAGTTTGAAATTGAATTTCTTAAATTAATTTATTATTCTTTAAAGGTTTTATGAAATGATATTTCATAAATGACTTTGATTAATTTCTTTTTTATATTTTAATCTTTCTAAATTTTACCTCAAGGTCCTTGAAATTACTTTAAAGGTATATTTCAAGACTCTATAGTGTTATGATTATTTTCACATCACATTGAAGTTTCTTTTATTTTCTTTTCTTATTTTCATTTATTCATCATTTTTTGGAAAAAATTTTAATATAACTCTCCACTTAATTGAAAGTGAGATTATAAGCAATCTTGGTCATGACCTTTTAATAAATTATCCCGGTCTTTAAGATGAATGATACCACTATGTAATAGAACATTCTTGTAAAGATTTTGAATGCCATATCATATTCTTTCAATGAATTGTTTTGTTTTAACAATTTTTAGTTAAGTTATCCTTAAGAGGGATAATCTTATGCATGAAAGTCTTTTTTTATTTTGAAATGAAGTATCGGCAAAATGAATCCATTTTCAAGGTAAAGATTTTATCTTAGTCCCAAGATATGGGTCACATGGATTTGATCTTTTTCTTTTCTCTTTGTTTTTCTTTTTATTTATCATTTTTTATCATTCATTTTCATTTATTTATTTTTATGATGTTAGCTAACCAAGAAGAATGTTTTCTTCTCATGTAAAGCCATCATTTTCTAGCTTTTAATTTAGCAAAATTTTTCTTTTCTTTTGGAGTTTGACCCCAATCGTCAACAGATTTAGTTTATTGAAATGGCATCAAGCTTAAGTTTATAGAACGCTATATTTGGAGATCATTTCAATTTATTTCTAGATAAAGTAGTCTTTAAACTCAAAGGATAGCTTGCTCAAGTCATCAATAGCTGACTCATTAAAGAGCTTGATTATTGATATCGCAGATCAATTTCTCTTATTTTTATTTGTTTCTTCAGCTTGTCAATTTAGATTTCTCTTCAAATTCTAGGGTTGCATTCTGAACTTGAAGACTATATAGATCTCCGCACACATCTAAACAACATTCATTCAATATGATAGAGTGTCATTGAAGAGAAAGTCAAGACCAACTACTTAACAATTTTCAACTTACAATGTACTCTATGGTTCCATAACTTTTGTTTATGGTTATAGCCACCTTGCAAAGGAATCGAGTATACTCAATTGAATCGTTGACATACAAAGGATGTGGACCCTTGCAAAAGAAGATCTGTTATCTCTTTTAACTTTACATGTGAGCTCACCCAACATGGAGAAGGCCATGATGGCAAAAGTATGAGATATGATTTTTTGTTTAGCTAGGAACAATTCTTGATTTCTAACCATACCACTTTATTTTGATGTGGAGAAATTTAAAGTTTAAATTCCCACTTACTTAGAAACTTTAGACTCCATCCTTTTGCTCTTGGACATAGTCCTTCCATGCCACTTTTCTTTATTTCTTTCTTTTGTCAACATTTCTATAACATTTCAATTATTTATGAAATGTTACATTGACATTTTCTAGCTATAAGATTTACTAGAAATTAGTTGTATTCTCTTTGTCCAAATACAACATTTGATATGATTGACTTTTAATTTGATTGACCATCATTACTTGATATGATCCTTTTAATTCCTTGATTGAACAAAAGATTTAGTGAGGTCATTTTCTTAAAGACTCTACACTTATAAAGATAGAATGGATATGAACATCATTTCTCAATTACCATTTTCTTCTTTTCTTTTATTTTATTTTATTTATTTCTTTATTTGGGTTGGATAGGACCATCCAAGAGTATTAAAGATATTCTTGAATTCTATGTTTCAATGATTGAGTTTTATCTTCAACCAACTATGTGATTGAGATTAAGGTTTTCTTCTAAGTTGAGTTTTCAAGATTAAATTTTCATTGAAATAAAAATTAATTTCTTTAGTTGATTGAATTTTCATGACACCACCTTATCAAAGCTCGATTAGAGTTGGGCCTATATAAATTCACTTTCATGTATATAATTAATGTTGACTAATGCACCCGGATCAATAAGTATTTTGGAGATTTTCTTCTTTTGAATTTTCCACATCAACCAAGATGTTTGGAAGTTCTTAGTAGTCGATCTTCATCGTAGAAGATAATCCTATAACCTTTTTATAGTCGAATACCATGTCTATAAATTACTTATAATTAAAGTAAGCAAATTACATGATTATGTAATGTCTTGCTTAATTGTAAATTCTTTCCATTTTTACTTATATTATTTTATTTCATTTTCTTTGCTCTTTTTTTTAAATAAAGCATTATGTTTGATTTTGCAAGCAACATCTTTAAGATGGGCAAGAGATCTCATTTTGAAGATGACGTATTTACCATTTCTTTTCAATGTCATTTGAGGTGGTATAACTCTACCATTTTGAATTTGATTTCAAGAATTTCCTTTTTAATATGGAGGGAAGGAAGGTCTAACTCTATCCTCAATAGATCAATAGACCTCATGATCTATTCATTTGGAGGATCATCATTTAAAGAGGATAGGCGATGATGTGCTATTATAAAGTTAAGTTTGACTTGTACTTTTATAGCTACAAGATAAAAGGAAATCTTAGCTTGCAATAAAATCTTGGACCACCATACTAGACATTAAGATAATGTCAAGTGGGTCATAAGACATTGCAAAGGATTCATTAGATTGACTTTGTATTGAAAGCATATAATGCATTAGTCTTTCAACGAAGAAAACTAAGGCTTTCATTCATTTGGACTAACATTGAACTATGATGTACTATCTCGAAAAGATAGAGGTATCATTTAATGAACCTAATCACCCAATAAGGATTCCTAAGGCAAGATGGATCTTGAATATACTGAGATTTTCTCTACATTACATGGATGAGTAAAATAAGGTTTATATTAAAACATTCTAAAGTTTCCCATGGAGAAGCCTATATTTAATTACATCTAAGGAAGTTGAATTTGAATACTCTCAATTAAAGTAGAAGCAGTGTCCAAAAATGATTAGACTATTAAAGATTGGATATATTTGAAAAATCTAATGAGAAAGTTCAAGAGAAGACTTATTTTGGAAGCCAAAGGGAATAAGTAGGGAAAACGATATTAGGAAACGAGCATTCCAATCTATCATGTGATTGGGCTTTATATAATTGAAGTTGAAGAGGATTATGTTGTTTGAGTTGAAATTTTATTAGATCACTAGGGCTTATAATCCAACAATATAAGATTGTGGAAAAGCCTAAGAGGTGAGAATTTATGTATGTAGCCTGAAGGAAATAAATAACCTCGATCTAAATCGGGAGCTTTATCATAAGCTAAAAGCATGACCTAAATCTATGAAGATGGGCATGAGGTTTATCTCCATAAGAGAGGATAAACCCCTCAATGTGGGCTTATAACCACTGAGTGGCCATGAACTCCTCCTATGATTTTAAAGGTCTAGTCATAGAATTGCAAGATAACTAGCATAGTGAGTTTATTTTTTTTTATTTATCTCGTGTGTGTGTGTATGGGGAACCATGCAGATTGATGTACTTATTGAGGATCGGATACAGGAATAGTACACTATCTCAAAGATAGAATCACTATCCTAATGGACCTAATCACCTAATAAGGACTCTAAGGCATGATGGGTCTTTCAATGTGTAGAGTTTTTTTTTCCTACTTTACATGGATGAATAAAGTAGGGTTTATTTAAACTAGGTTCTAAAATTTCCTATGGGTGCAAGCCCTGATTGTTAATTACATCCTAAGGAGGGTGAGTTCCTTAGAAATACTCTCGATTAAAGTAGGCAATTGTTGTCTCCAAAATAATTTCAAAGATAGGACTATTAATAAATTGGCTATATTTAAAAAATCAAGTGGGATAGATCAAAAGGAGAGACTTATTTATGAAGCCAAAAGATATGAGTAGGGATGCTAATGATATTAATAAAACTAGTAAGCATCCTAAACTATCCTATGGTTGGGCTTTATATATATGAAATTAAAGGAAATTATTTATTTGAGTTGAAATATATTAGAAAGCTAGGACTTATACTCCCACAATACAAGATTATGGAAATGCCTAAGAGGTGAGAATTTATGGTTGTAGCCTAAGTGAAAATAACAACCTCAAGTTCTAAATCTTGGGAGATTTAGCGAGGATTAAAGATCATCCTAAATCTAAAGCAAAAATGGGTATATTATTTACCTACACAAGAGAGAGTAAACCACCCATGTTGAGTTATAAATGCGGAGTGGCGCCAGCTAACTCCTCCTATATTTTAAAACCATGTGGTCAAATTTTATATTTTGTAAGATGGATAGGTTTTTATCATTTAGAAAGTAACTAAAATCCATAAACCCACTCCCTAAGAGACTAGAGCATGAGTGGTATGAATAATGACTTAGTCTAGTGCAAATTTTATCAAATTTTACTTGATTTTGGACTTTTTATTTTGACACTGGCCATAGGATTTTATGTGCCTAAATGCATGATGGAATAAAATTATTGGCTAAATCAAAGAGAAAGAGGTGTTTCCAACCACCACCACAAGGGAGACTCTTATAGGTCAAGTCTTCCTATCATGCAAAGGATGGAAACCCTCTTAACAAGAATGAAACAAGATGATATGCATGATATTAAATATAAAACATTCATCTAAGGGGCTAAAATCTTTTAATTATCTTGATTTAATGCTTAAGCTTTATGTGAGGTTATGAGTTATTTAGAAATTTAATTATGAGTTGTGATTGGGGTAAAAAGTTTATTTTTCTCTAAGAGCCTAAGTAGATCCAGGCCACTCATTAAATCATCTTATATGGAGATACTAAGAAAATACATGTCATTTTTGTTACATAATTATAAATAAAACATCAATAAATTTATAAACTCAACGTGAAAGGATAACAGGATGGTGCAGTCGAGTACCGCAGTACAACCCAAAAAGAGAAATGGGTAGCAGAGCTCTATCATTATACATCTTAATATATTAAAGAATAATTACAATTACAAATGAGTAAATGTTATGGGGGGTCTTCATGTCTTTACTCCATTTCTTTATTTGGATTTGCTTGCTTCAAAGGCATCATGGGGCCTCCCTGGACAAAGCCTTCTAGCCTCCGTTCATCTTAATCCCCCATAACATTAATCTTGGCTTTTTTAAGAACCTGGTACACCTGCTATTTTTTATTGGCTGGCTTTGTGCTTCTTAGTTTCCTAGATAGTTATACTTTTGTTCTTGCTTATGTGGTATCTGGAACTGCTGCTTGGTGGCTGATTCTCACTGATAGTGAAGTAACTGGCTATGATGTCATTGATGTTATTCTTTATATCATTAAGGCTGGTAGCATTTTATGTGTAACTCTTCTTTTTGAGGTTTGGATGCTCGCATACAATGATGCTCATTGGGATAGACTTTGATTGAGCCTAAGCCATTATAATTTTACTTTAATGTAATTTTCTACGTTTGCTTATGTCTTTTTGAACTTCTTGTAGATATTTGTATAAGGTGGAGCCTTGCAGTGGTTATGTACATTTAGTTAGCAAAATTTTTATCTTTTTTTGTTAATAATTGTAACCCTTCTATTTTTGTTAATGAAATATCTATCACTTTTTGGGGAAATAAATATTTTACTGTTTCATTATCATTTTAAAAATATTTTGTAATGTCACCCCCTCATATTAATATTTTATTATTTACACAATTTACTTTATCAAAATATGAGTTTAAGGAGCTCTAAGTCTAGAGTTGTGTATTGCAACTATGGCTATGTTATGTATTCACTTCACATATGGAAGAAAATTATGGGTTAAGATTTTTCAGGTGTCCAAGAAATAGAACAAGAGATGATTGTAATTATTTCAAGTGGATTGATGAATTTGAGGGTGACACATCAAGCAGTGATCATGCTAGGAGGGTAACAATAGAAATTTTTTTTTAAAAAGATTAGATCAATAGGAGGGTAGGCTAAGTATTTTGATCGCATTAGTTGTTATACTTATAATTTTAATATTATATTATTTACTAAGTAGTGTTATTTATTAAGTGATTTGTAATTTATCAATATAATATAGTTGGCTTTTGGTTATGTATAAATATTAGTTATCTTATTTTTTTCATTTTGTTTAAATATATTCAACTCATGTGCTTAGAGGGACATTTTAGTCATTTCGCACAAATAGCTGCAACACAGTAGATTTAGAACTGAGTTTTCCAAATAGAATCACGGAAACGAAGATCCCGCCACGCCTTCTTCAGCTAGCCAAATTGCTTAAAAATGTGGACGCCCTAGAAACCATCGATCAAGACAGAGCGTCGATCCTAGACGGTCATGCAAAGATATCCGTTGACTTCGCCTTATCGTCGGAAAGGAAAAGATGTAAAATGAGACTCACAAAAGAGTGAGTTGCCTTCTCTTCGATGGCCAATGAGCTCTTCTCGCCTCTCGAGCCCCCGACCAATAGCATAATTAGAGAAGAAGGGGAAGAAGGGAGCAATGTGCAAAAGCTTCAACGCGTTCATGTGGGATCTGTTCTATGGTGATTTTAGGTGTAACTAATACTTTTTTTTGAAAATAAATAAACTTATAGCATTAAAGTTATATGCCTATCATTCATCCACCATTGGAATGACCATGATTATTTAAATTATGTTTAATCATCATGGATGTGCTTAGGTCGGTTAAATTTTGATAACTTCAGTAATAGTTTTATTATAAAATAAAATAGATTTATAATATCAAAAAATAAAATAAAACCTCTTCCTAATTAGGAAAAATAATGCTAATATGCATATTTATGTAATAAATTTTAACATCAATAATTTTCAAACTGGGCTATATTTAATTTTATAACAAAAAATGACATGAATAAAATTTATACATAAAATATAAAATATATATATATATATATATATATATATATATATATATATATATATATATATATATATATATATATATATATATATATATATATATATATATATATATATATATATATATATCGTTAACGAGACAAGCGCAATGATTTCATAGCGCTAGCCGCTCGTTGAATGCTGATTATTTTAAGCATTTTAAACCTCCCCAAGTCCCGATTTTCCTGGCTAGATACCCTGCCTGCCAATCGACCTCACCATCCATATATCGCCGCTCATTAACGACCTTCCCTTCCGACGATTATTTGTTGGCATTTTGAGTGGATTTAGGTTTTTCAATGGCATGTTGAAGGTATTTTTTCAAACTTCTTTTTTTAAGAAAAAAACATTCACGTGTTGATTCTTTGTGTTTTAACATGGTATTACTTAGTTCATGTGATTAGTTAGTTTTAGGGTTTAGGTATGTGTTGTTGGATTTGATATTTTAGGGAAAAGTAAATATTTCCAATAAATGTTGATTATATTCATTTAAATTTATGTGTGTTTTAAATAAATTATATGTATTTATGTGCTTTATGTATATTTTAAATAAATTTATGTGTTTTAAATATTATATTTATTGTATGTTTATGTGCTCATTTTGAAGCTATTTGAAATGGTGTTTGTGTGCTCATTTATTTGAATGTTTTAAATAATGTTTGTGTGCACATTTTGTGTGCTATTTGAAATGATGTTTGTTTTAAATAATGTATGTTTATGTGCTCATTTAAGTGTGTTTTATTGTATGTTTATGTTTATGTGCTCATTTTGATTATTGTGTGTTTTAAATAATATATTTATGTGTGGGTTTATTGGTTGGGGATTATTCATCGTATCATGGTTTTTGGCAGCCATGTTTTTGTTGTTATTCCTCCTGCTGCTATGATGGGTTGGGTGCCCCTAAGGGCTATTTGCTGCTTTGTTGTTGTTTAGAGAACTATTTCTCTGAGGCTCTTTACCCTTTCTTTGTTTATGTTTTGGATGAGTTTGAGGATGGATGTAACTGGATTGTTATATCTTCTGGCTATGGGTTGGTCCTCCTCCTGTAACCGGATTGTTATATGCATATTTTTGGAATAAATTCTTATTCAACACTTCATTATGGATCATGTCAGTAAAAGAGATATTGATATTGACCTTGGTAGTGTTAAATTGCAAATTATTGATAATTTGATAAAACCTCATAATGTAGATTGTTTATGTAGCTCTAGGCTCATGTTAGGAATGTTATATACATTCATGTATATTATAACTCATAATTAAAATTTTTTATATGTACGTGTATGGGGAGAAAAAATTTATGTTGATCAATTTTTTTAGATTGTTTGAGTTTTTATTAAGGGTGATATTAGACATATAGGCTGATCCATACAATCTTATGAATCTGATTGATTTAAATAGGTGTGATATTCAGCTTTTGTGTCTCCAATACACATTTTTAGATTCAAAAATGAGTTTGGACAAAGTTTGTTTGGTATTATATTATGTCGGCCAACTCAGTGTTCGTGAGGGCTTCTTCCCACGTATTACATTGGTGAAAAAATTGTCCTATACAAGTTTCATGTTGACCGATTTTGCAAGCTACGAATCGAATCATGATATCACTAAAAATTGATCCCATGCGTTTTAGAGGTAATCTCATTTGTAGTTTTCTTGGGTTTTCATTGCTTCTCCAATAAATGACGATGAAGTATGTGAGTCCGTCATTAATGCAGAAGTATACAACCTCTGATTGTATATGTTGAAGTTGAGTTGGTACGAACAGAGGATAGAGAAGTTCATTATTTCATTGGAGTTGAAGTTCATCCAACTGAAACTGTACACATGATTATACTTTTACAAGAACCATATCAGACCGACCTCAATGAAAGTTTTTGTAGGTATGTACATCGAAGTCATAATTTAATTAATCTTTTTCATTTTAATCTTATACACTACTTCATAATTTACATCACTATTGAGAGATGTGCATCTCCTACTAGTGTTCATCATATTGCCTCTCCGCTAGTAGGGGTGAATACCGGTGATCAAGTAGCACCGTTACCGACTGAAGATGAGGGCTACGAAATAATGTCTAATGCAACGAGTTCTGACATAGTTGATAGTGAGGGTGATATTGGAGAAGATCAATGCGCAGATTCTGGGAGCAGTCATTTGTTAAGAGATTACTCTGCTAATGAACACATGTTCAGTAGCAATGACTATATTCAAGCCTCTCATAACATTCTATCTTTTTGGAAGAGAATTTTATTCCGACTGACTTAATTGAGAGGATGTGTTTCCATGATAAAAGACAACTTAAATTTACTATTTAAAGTTGGTCCATCACAAGTAATGTTGAGTATGTAACATGTGATTCCAACAAGTGAGGTTTTGTACTTTACATACATAAAATTCATCCCAATAGGCCGTGCATGTGGAATTTACATGCTCATGCAAGCAAGAGGCTGGGTGGTGCCTGGTGGATATCTAGTATAGTTGCCCCACATACATGTACTCATTCAATATTGAGTAATGGACACAAACAGTGCACTTTATAGTTTATCAGCTACTTAATCCAGCCTGTGATTAGATTTCAGTTGGATTTAAAGCCCAGGGAAATTATTGGCCATACGGAATCAAAATTTAGCGTTAGGGTTTCTTATTTGAAAGCTTGGGATGCACGCAGAAAGGCTATACAGGATATTTTTGATAGTTGGGAAGAGTAATATCATTCATTGGATCATCTCATGGCTATTGCATGTGCAGTTATGCCTATCACAGTGTACCATATTCAGTCAAGTGAATATGGTCATTTTCAATGCATATTCAGGTCATTTGGGCCATCAATTGTTAATTGGCAATTTGCAGACCAGTCTTAAGTCTTGATGGCACATTTCTGTTGGGTAAGTACGGAGGAACTCTTATTACAACAGTTGAGATTGATGCAAATAATGGCTTATATCTGCTAGCATTTATAGTAGTTGAAGTAGAATGCAATGAGTCTCGGGCTTGGTTTATTAGGATATTGTAGGACTTGATTCTGCTTATAAGTACTTGGGCTAATTTATGTATTATTTCACCAACATTCGTGCTTAGTAATGCGTGCGATTTTTTTTTCCTTGGGCTAAGCATCGAAGATCACACGCCATCTTAGAGAATTTTAAGAAGACATGCAAAAACTATGGGTATTTCGATGTTGAGTTTATCTATCAAAAGATGTATGTGGTGTAATACAAATGACATTCACACCTTTACACGTTACATGACAGACATCAAGAATATCAAAACAGAGGCTGCTGATTGGTTGCTTGCTAGAGATGTAGCTAAGTGGTTGTTGACTCATGATAGTGGATATCGTTATGGTACCATGACCACTAACACGTCAGAGTGTTTTAACGATGTAGTGAAGAGGGCACGTGGATTGCCGATTCAAGCTCTAATCACATATATTTATTACAATCTTGTATCAATTTTCCCCAAATGCCTTGAGACAGCTTTTGATTTGATTAGGTAGAGTGATTCGATATTTTCACCGCATGTCAAGGTGATGTTACTGATTAGATTTGTTGTATGTCTCTATGGACATGTGTATGTAGGACGTGTCTACTGTGTAGGGCTGTTATTTGCTTATGAGCTGTAGTTGTTTATTTACTAATGTTGTTCACTTCTAAGCAGTGTGTTCTTGTTAGTGTGCGTTCTAAGCTATTTTTCTATACTACTGTAGTTTACCTTTGATGTTTTATGTTTTTATGGTATTGACATGTATTTGTAGAAGTTGTGCACCGAACAGGTCAAATGGCAGCTACGGAAGGTGGAGCAGGTAGACGTCGATGTAAACACCAAACCGAGGAGCTTCAAGACTACGGCTCGCACCTGAGGTACACCCAAGCATCGCCTCTCATTGCAAGGCGATATGGTCGCACATCTAGATATGGTATGATTTATTATTTGTCAAAGCTAGCTCAATGCAAATGCATTTTTTTATTAATTCCTCTATTCATATCTTGTAGGTGAAAGTTCTTGAGGCAGCATTACATCTTAATGTTTAGAGTGGCCGATGAACTACCCCAGATTTATGGATGGGTAGCGATCTTTGGCTAGATTATGTTTCAGCTCTCGTATATCAAACTTGATCTGCTTACACCTCTAGTTGAGAGCTGGTTACCACAAACACATTTCATTTTGCACTTGGTGAGATGAAATTACTTTGCGGCGTAACCATGATTAGGTCTGGGTGAGTCTCTTATTATCGGACCTACAGTGATAGGGGAGGGTAGGCGATGGTTCTCATGGCTTGATTGTCGTGATGAGCTCATCGGTAGGCATCCAGAGCCTGATATTATATATCATGATCAGTCTGACGTGACATCCACGTTTAGCATGGGGAAGGCATCTGACTTGCTTACCTTTATGTTGGCTGCGGTGAACATTTTATAGGGACTTATACTTAGATCTATCGGATCTTTGACTTTTTTGAGCTTACATTTTGTTCACTATTTGCTGCTTCCTTCTACTAGATTAAGGGTGTAAACGAGTCGAGCTTGAGCGAACAAAACTCTTGTTAGGTGTTACTCGTTTGAAATTTATTTTGTTAGGTGTTTTGGCTCGTGTTGAAATGGCTCAATTTCATTGTTAGAATTGGCTATTTGAAAATCACTTTGTTTGTGTTTGAAATTCTTGGTTGAAATCAATAATCGAAAAATCACGTATGAAGAGGATTGAACCTCGATTTTTGTATAATAAAAGTTCTAACCACCTATGCTTGTATTTGTGATAAGTAAATGTGTTAGCATGTATATATAATAATAATAATAATAATAATAATAATAATAATTAATAATAATAGTAATAATAATAATAATAATAATAATAATAGTAATAAATAATAGTAATAAAATAATAATAATATTAATAAATAATAATAATATAATATAATTTTTTATTTCGAGCTAAATCGAGCCGAACACAATCGAACAAATGATTGTTCATGTTCTGCTCGTTTATATATCGAGCTTGAAATATATGTTGTTATGTTGTTTAGTTCGAATGAGGCGCTGTTGTGAACAACGAGCTTTTTTTGTGACCACATGCGGATACATCTAGGTCTGAGGTTCATTTGAAGTACTTACCACTACTGGAGGATTTGAGCTTGTTCAGCAGGTACTCCCTAGGAGCGGCTGTGTTAGCATATTTGTACAGGGAGTTGAATGAGGCCACAAGATCAGCGACCAACACGGGATGATGCACTCTTCTGAGTTAGGTCTTGGGAGCATGTACATGTTGGGCGACCCCATTCAGGTACCCTTTTGAGTTGGATGGGCTGAGCATTGGTTGCAGGTGAAATGAGGGTTACTAAGAGAGATGACACCAGCCCATGTTAAAGTTTATAGAGATGAGCTTGATGGGCTACTATAGAGTCAGGTATGACTAAGAGCACAATTTGTTCATATTGTCATCTCTACAATTATATATATGTTATTTAATTAACTATGAAGGTTTATCTCTATAAGAAACTTTAGAACTTGTTTTAATATAAACCCTACTTTACTCATAGATGAAAATATAGAATATTTAAAATATATGATAATATATAAATATATTTTAAATACTATACTATAAAAATGGTGGGGGTTCTTTTATAAATTAATTACAAAATTTTAAAACTAATTTAAATTTAACAAAAATTAATAGAAAAATTCATTTAAAACTAAGTTTATATTAATTCAAGAGAAAATATAACAATAAAAAAAATGTGTATAGTGATGATATGTATATTAAATTAGACAATGCATGGATTAGATAAATAATGTTTATTTTTTAATTGTGAAATGCAATTTTATTGAAAAAACTAAATAATTACAATTTTCTATAATCACATTTTAGTGTGATTATTGTTACAATTTAAAATTGTGAAGGGACTTTCTATCGGGTTAATAATATGAATATATATAAATAGAGCTAAATTAAGACAAGTATAATGAAGGCAGATTTACACACATATCACACAATTATTATATATTTATATATCCAACATCTAAACATTAAAACTTAATTGGGATAATTACGTAAATAGAAACTGATTAAAATTTATGTATTTATAGAATTAGCAAACATGATATTTTTAGACTATGAAATCCATGTATTTATGCATGCCATAATAAAATTAATGAAAATTTGATAAAAGCAAAAAAAAAAAAAAATAAAAAATAAAAAAATAAATAAAAGTTAAAGTTCTAATATACTTTTGATATTTGGGTGAAAATTTAAAAAATTAAAGAGGGTGCTAGTTTTGAGTGCTATGTATGTAATTGCCCCTATTTAATTATACATGGTGCTAATAGAGTAGAGAAACTCTTTCCATGAAGCTAATACTTAAGATATTATAGATTTTATTAAAGATGATAAGAAATTTAGTAGCTGCCAAGGTGAATCATGTCATTTTAATGTTATTGATCTCATAATGTAGAGACTTACTCTATAATAAGTGTCATATCTTAGTGCCCTATGATGTTTAACAAAGTTAAAGGTCATTAGTCAACTTAGTGTCAGTTAAGACTACTTACACTAGGCCACTAATCAATATATAGCCAATTATAATAAATTGTGGCATATTAATACACCACCTATATACCACTAGAAGAGACTAAAGTCAAAAAGCATAGAGGACTCATTAAACTATATAAAGGAAACTAGAATAATGTAAGGTTTAGTCTAGACTAAAATAAAGAGGCTAAGACAAAATATAAACAATACATTAATTAGCAAAATATTTAAAGGTAAAACCACTAGGTATTTATAGGCTAAGGTAAACTAATCATTAATGCTCAACTATTAGAGTTGACTATAAGATAAACATTAGTCACTTATGTTTACCTTAATTAAACTAGTAGCCTACTTAGGTGTAGCCCAAGTAAACCACAAAAACACTAAATCACCTAAAATAACTAGGATGGGTCACACCTAGATTAATAAACTCACTAGCTAGCAAGATTCTCTAACAAAATTAAACTTTGTCACCTTAAATATAATCCATCAATTGATTGACATTTTTTGCCTAAGATTTTTACATACAACATTAATTTATCATTTATCATGTACTCTTAAATTATAATATATATACATATTTGTGTATGTGTGTGTGGGAAGAGATTATTTAATCTTATCTTGTTGGAATTAGTATTGTATTATGTTTTAGAAAAAAAAATTTATCTTTTAATATTATATAAAATTATGTGCACATGCACAACTAAGTTAAGAGAAGCATAAATATGATTTTAACAAGAAAATTTATAAATAAATATAATCATAAAGCCATGAAAAGACATGTGACCCTTTTGTTAAAGAATATGGTTATTTCAAAGCCATGAGTTTAAACTACAAACTTCATAATTAATCACTCATAATTAAAAAAATTATGAAGCCTATACCAATTGATATAATTTCACTCTTATAAAAAAAAAGTATAAAAGGAGTTTATCTCCATAATTAGATAAAGTGTTAACATAATATAGTGAATATAAAATGTAGAAAATATTTTATTTTGCCATAATTTAAAAGCCTTAAAATGTTTGAGTTTTATTAAATGATGCTAAGTGAGTAGTTTAATCTCTCAATAGTGAACTAGATCAATAGAAATTAGTTTGGGTGATTGTTGACCTCACTTTTGGAGTGAGTTCTCAACTTCTTCATCATAGATCTAGGAATCTTATAGACACTAAGAGCTCTAGTGTCCTAAGACACTTCTAAGGATTATGTGGACACTTAAACCTAAGCCTGGAGACTTAGAAGGATTAGCCATAGGGATTAGGCTGTTCCTTAAGGATTTACGGAGACTTGTCCATCCTATGGCCTAAACCCAACCTATACTTACCTTCTCAAACCAAACCTTAAATTCAACTCATTTATCAAATCCAAATCCAAATTCCAAACCAAATGATTGAAACCCATAATCAAATCCAAAATTATAATTCTTCATAGGCCCTTGATTTCATCTTATGGACTTTCCTTAGCCAAATTCAAATCAATCCAAATTCAATTGACTTTCTCTCAATTCAATCCTCAATCATTTACTAAATCCAAATCCAAATTCTAAACCAAAGGATTAGAATCCATAATCAAATCCAAAATAAAAGACCCCTTAAAGCGCATGGTTAAATTCCATAAACTTAGCCAAATCTCCACCCAATTCAATCCAAATTTTATTGATCTCTTCATAAATCATTTATATCTTCATTTATATTTACAAATATAAATGAGATATAAACTCAAATAACCAAATAAATCTAAATCCAAATCTAATAAAAACCCTTCTTAAGCTATATGGACCTACCTCCATGAACTTGGCCAAATCTCATACAAATCAATCGAAAATCAATTGGTTTCTTTATATACCAATTACTCCTTCATTTATATTCATAAATATAAATGAACTCACCCTCTAATGACCAAAAATAAATCAAACTAAATTGGTTTCCTCCTTATCCATTTTAACCTACATCCTTAAGCTTGATCAAATTTGCTCCCAAATCACTCCAAACTCAAGTGATTTTCATGAATCATTTATATTTTCATTTATATTTCCAAATATAAATGAAATATAAATTCACATGACCAAAAAGTCAAAACCAAAACCCAATTCAAGCCTTTTAAGCCATTTCCTTGTACTTGGGCAAATCCTATCCAAATCAAGCCAAAACTAATGGATTTTCTCTTGAATCAATCATTCCTTCAATCATTTATCCAAATATAAATAAAATCTTTAATTATCAAACCAAACTCAAGTCAACCCAAGTCAAGCCCAAGTTAGCCCTTTTAGCTTGAAAACTTCAAACGAAAATCCATTAGACTCCAAATTGATTATATTTCAATCATAGGCTCATATATAAGTTCAACTAAACTTGAATCAAATCAAAATCAAACTAATTGACCCATTTAGGTCCAGTAACCTAAAAGTGGCTCGAAGGATTTTTTTTTAGCCAAGTTCTAATCCAACCCACATTGGATTAGACCGGCCCATCTAAACTCATATCATGATCAATAATCACCCTAGGATGATCAACCACATTGAATTGGGTCAAACCAAGTCAACCTTTAGTACAAATGAAACCTAAACTAAAACCTACCATACACCAAATTAATTGAAACCATTGATTCAAACCAACTCATGATCAATGATTGAACATGACTAAACTCTCAATTGAGCCAAACCAAGTCCAATTGGCCATTTGACCCAAGTTAACCCAAATTGGCCTAAAAGGTCAAAATGGGTCAAATCATGATCTAACCCAAATTGACAAACTTGACCCAATTATGAACTTGATCAATTGACCTAAAGGTTAAATTGGCCAAAAAATCATTAAATCCAAATTGATTCAAACCAAAGCCTACAAACATTTTCAATTGACCAATTGAACATGAACCAACACCTAACCTAACCCAATTTGGTCAAATTGGTCAACTTAGCCCATTTGACATATTTGAATCCAAGTGAGCCAAAATCAAACCTAGGCCAATTTGATTGAAACCACTTGAACCAAAACTCTTCAAATCATCATTTTAACCCAACCCAAGCCTTGGTTTGACCCAATTTGACCAATTGGTCAACCCAACCCAACATGAACCCATGTGAACCCATTTGACCAAATGAAGCTAAAACCCATAAAACCAACCCATGACACTTTGATGGTTGACCAAACTCAACCCAAACTGACCCTAGGTTAGCCCAAAGTTTGACCAAAAGTCAAGTGGTCCCCATCCAAGCCATAATCCATTGGTTAAGCCCTCTTCATATAGGATTACACCCATAAATGGCAAAGTCTACTCTCCCATCACCTTGGCAACCATCTAACTTCCAAATGAGGGTGCACCCCACCAGCCACCTAATCCATGCTAGGGCAGCCATGGACCAAAGGGAGGTGAGCCAACTCACCTCCCATGCAGCCCGAGCACCAATGGGATCAAGTAAACCAATTCAGCCAAGATCAAGCCTTAAGCCACCTCCCATGACTCCCTCTAACCCAATCGAGTAACGTGGACTCGATTGAGACACCTCCAATGCTCTGATGGTGGCTGGCTAGCTGACAGATGGGAAATCATCCTGTTCATCCAACTCAACACATAATGGGTATACCCCCTCAATTCGAACAAAAATGAAATGAATTTACTTTGTGCAAGCTTCTTAACACCAAGCTGAGCTTCCTTGTGAGTTTTAGAGCGATCCCAAGCATCCCACCTTCGACATTTCCTCTTCTGTATGGAACCAAAATAGGCTATCTTGATCTAAACTCTCTCAATCGCCACCAAACTTCAATTGCTCATTCCCACACCATCTCCATACCTAGTCGATGCTACCCAACTCGTTTCCTAAGCTTCCAATCCACCAGAGCAAAGAGTTTGATCAAGACCGAAACTCCAAACCTCCATTCTTAATCAACCGAGTGAACCCAGTGGAATTGGCTTGATTGCTTCTCAACAGGGCCTCATCTCTATAAGACGAAGCTACCTCCGTCCCGAGCTCTAAACTGTAGATATAAAAAAATTGGTTGGTCCTTTGTGAAGGAGATTTGCATTTGAGCTCATCCTAGCTGTTGGATCCTTCACGGATCCTTCGAAGGTGGGTTGAGTTTGGAGTGGATCAGCTTCGGGTGAGCTTCAGTTGAGTGATCCATGGTTGACGGGCCATCATTCGCGCATAGGAAGAAGGATCACGGCCATCCGTTCCGCATGATTGGAATGGACGGCACTAGATCATGCTAGACCTCACTCATTTCTCCCCTTTACACCACGGGTTCGATCCTCACCATCCTATTCGAGATCAGACACCGAAGATCAATGCCGTGTCTGCCACCAGCTGACTTAACGTGTAGATGTAACAACTTAAATAACCAATCCCACGATGCCATGTGAAAAGTGCGCCGAGTCAGCATGCCACATGGCGCTGGCAGGATTAGGTTTAATTAAGGTTAATTAATTTGATTTTAAGGCTAAAAATTCCATAATTTATAACTAATTATAGAAAAATCTTAAAAATGCAAATAATGACTCATTTTAAAGGTATTTCAGAGGAGAATTTGATAAAAATATTTTCAATTGGTTTTGAATAATAAATAGAGCTTAATTAGAGTTTAATTAAAAACTTAATTAGCTTAATTACTCTCTAATCTCTCAAGTAATTGATCGTAAAATTTTAGAGAATATTTAAGAGGATGACCTCTGCCTCATCTAATTTTTCGATTTTATTACTTGTTAAATTAGGAGGATTGATTAATTGAGTCCTAATTACCTTCTTAGCTTCATTAAGGGGTAATTAAGCATATATATAATAATTAATTGATTATCTAGACTCTCTAATCACTATTGAATGGTAAGGAGATTTAGGAAAGTATATTGGAGCCTCCCTCCTAATCCTTTTCTCTAATTTTTCTTCTCTTTTAAACCAAAGTGCTAATTAATGATTAATTAACTAATTAATAACTTAATTAGCTAAGTTAAAATTCAAATCACATAAAATTATGCTTGAACAAGTGGATGGCTTATAGAATTAGATTGGGACCTCTTTCCCTACCTTTTACCTTATGCCCATCTCATTTCAAAATATATATTAACTTTGAAAATCAATTAAAGAGAGTTGAATTGATGGATTCATGATATAATTAATTGAACTAAAAAATATAATTAAATTTGATTTCCCTTAATTCATCTTGGGTAGAGCTTTAAGTGTTCAATAACCTAAAGAGGCTTAATGAAATTATGATTAGCTCACATGTGTGAGAAAATCATTAAAGTAATTAAAATAATTTCTTAAGCTTAATTAATAAATGGTTATGAGCTAATTGCATTAGGCCCCTTTCACTCCATAGAGCATTGTTATTATTTACTTTTCAATTTATTTGCTTATTGCATTAGCTCATAATCCTTTAATCAATTACCTTAAGATAACATAGGTAAGGGTTTAATTAATTGATTTAATCAATGCTTAATCAATCCATAAAATCAATCTAATTGCTTCTTAAATCAAATTAACTCACACAAATGGGGAATGGGACTAGGATTAGCAAATCTTTCTCACATCCCTTAAATCAAGTTAAAATAAAATTAAAAGTGACATTAAGCTGCTTTGGTTTATTTTAAATAAGCTTATTTAATATGATCGTCCTTATGAATTAGTTGGATTGAATGAAATTACATGCTTGTGCCTCTTTGTTTCTTTCCAATCATATAAAAATATTATATGCCACTTGAATCATGCATTCATTTCTTCAAAAATTAATTAAACATAGATGATTTCTTTTATGTCAAGCTTGCATGTGTTGATTTAAAATAATATATGTGGTTATTATCACTATTAAAAAAAACAATTTTTCAAATCTTATAAACAAGTGATTACATATGCTATAAATACTAGTTATAAATACATAAGAAATGCAAATGATTATAGATTTAGTGTATGAAGTAAAGTTCTTTTCTTCATTCATATATTGATTTATGTAAGTAATAATGTTAATGGGTATTTAGTCTGGACAACCTAGGAATATGAGGCTTTAGCTAGTCCCAAGGAGGTCATTTGATTACCTCAATTCCCTGGTTTAACAATAACATGCACTCCATTTGATTTCATTCTTACATATTTCAATATTAGAATTTAAATAAGACTTTACTCGATGTATATAAATCTTTTCAGTCAAATAAAGTACAACTTTTGTATGGTTTTCTCTCTTTAGTTATGCATTCATATGCATTTGAAAAAGCAAATATTTAGTCTGACATCCCTGAGGATTTAAGTAGCCCCAAAGAGGTCATTTGATTACCTCACTTTCTTGGTTAACAATGGTATGTACTAGCTTATGTCTCTCATACATGTGTGTGGACTTAATTATGGAGTCAAAACCCCTCTCTTTTTCACCAAAACACATGCATTTTCAATTGTTTAAATGGTAGAATTAATTAATCATGCGATCAAAAGCTCTCTTTCTTACATTCATGTATGCAAACATACATGTGTTTGAATTCAAATGGTATTTTGTCCAGACATCCCGAGAATACGAGGTTTTAGCTAGCCCCAAGGAGGTCATTTGATTACCTCAGTTCCCTGGTTAACAATGACACGTAACTGTTTAACTTCATTCTTATGTATTTTTGCATAAGAATCTAGATAGAGCTTTAAATTAATATGATAAAATAATTCAATCAAAAAGTAAAATATAAACTTTCAATATAGATGTTTATATTCATCATTTAAGTGTGCCAACACATATTGCATGTATAGATATATTTCAGACATTGTCATACACATACATATGATGGAAAGAAATGAATAGACATGTGTTATGTGATAGTAATTAATCTTAAAATGTCTTTCTTATTGAATGAGATTATTTATAGTGATCCTAAACCTATGATTAATTTAAATATGTAATAAGTCATTTATTAAAGAGAATTGATTAAATAATATACTTTAGATGTGGCTTAAAGTAGGGATAAAGAGAGTAATCCTCTCTTTCTTTCTCTTTATATTACTTAGTTGCTAAGTGTAAACTAAATGTAACAAAAGAAAATAATAAGTAAAACTTACAAATTAATTAAGTCACTTAAAGTGAAACCATCCTTTATAATTAAATCCTTTCATACTTAGAAAATTACAACAAAGCTTAGTTAAGGTATACCACACAAGTCTTAATACACACACTTTAGAATTAAGTCACCACTTCTAGCTTTATGTTAAGGTGGTGCATGATATAATGAATGTCTTATTTTATGATTTTATCATTTTAGACTGGATGTTAGGGTGTATGCTCCATAGACCAGATGTTAGGCTGTGATTAGCCTAATCATATTTTCTACAGGGGATTATGCATAAGGGGTGCTTAAAATAATTATAAATGATCTCTTTTATAGGTTGCTTAACCCCTAAGTATAACCCAAATTAAGCTAGTTGCGTTACCCATGTGCAAGTCAAATCATTCATAACCGCTTGTATGATGTTTAGCTATTACTTGTCTTGCGGTGTAGCTAGATTTACTTTTCTTATTTTTATGTAATTTTATATTATGAATTGGGATTAGTGTTATGGGTGATTAAGATGAGCAAAAAGAAAGGCTCACGGGAGGCCCTGTGATGCTTTTGAAGTAAGCAAATCCAAATGAAGAAATGAAGGAGGCATGAAGAATGATGATAAGAAGACCCTCCATAGAATTTATTCATTTGTATAATTTGTAATTTTTTTTTCATATATCGGGTTGTATAAGAGTAGAGCTCGACTACCCATTTTTCTTTTCGGGTTGTATGGCATGACCAACCTTTTATTCTTTACGTTAGATTTATAAATTATTTGATATTTTGTTTATAATTGTGCAATAGAAATAGCATGCCTTTTCTTAGTTTCTTGCTTATATGGTGATTTATTGTGTGGCCTGGATCCGATTAGACTCTTAGGGAAAAATAAACTTTCTACCACAACTACAAATCATAATTAAATTTGCTAAGCAATTTATAACCTCACATAAAGCCTAGGCATTAAATCAAGATAATGAAAAGATTTAGCAACCCCTTAGCTGAATGTTGTATGCTTAATACCATGCATCCATATTATTTCACTTTTGCTAAGAGAGGGTTTTCATCCTTGCACGATAAATGAAGACTTGACCTTTGAGGGTCTCCTCTGTGGTGGAGAATACCTCTTTCTCTCTGATTTAGACAATAACCTCATTTTATCATGCATTTAGACATATAAAAATCCTATGGCCTTTATCAAAATAAAGAGTCCAAAATTAAATAAAATTGAAAAGATTAGTATTATACTAAGTCATTGTTCATACCACTCATGCTCTACTCTCTTAGGGAGTGGGTTTAAAAACTTTAGTTTCTTTCTAAGTAATAATAACCCAACTATCTTGCAAAATCATATTACTTGTTTACATAGCTTTAAAGCATAGGAGGAGTTAGCTGGCTACCACTCTAGGTGGTTATAAGTCAAGCAGTCGGGTGGTTTACCATCTCTTGTAGAGGTAAACCATATACCCATCTTTGCTAGATTTAGGATGTGTTTTGGCCCTTGCTAAAGCTCCCTAGATTTAGATCGAGGTTGCTATTTTTTCTTGCTACAAGCATAAATCCACACCTCTTAGGCATTTCCATAACCTTATATTATGGGATTATAAGCTCTAGCATTTTAATAAAATTCCAACTCAAACATATAATTCTCCTCAATTTCAAAAATATAAAGCCCAACTGTAGGATAGGTTGGAATGCTTACTAAGTTTTCTAGTATTATGAGTGTTCCCTAGTCATCTCTTTTGACTTCGATAATAAGTCTCTCCTTTTTGATCTACCCCGAATGATTTTCCAAGTATAACCAATTTATTGATAGTCCTGTCTTTGAAATCTTTGGAGACAATAATTGCATAATTTAATCGAGAGTATCCTTAAGAATTCACCATCCTTATGATGTAATTAACTATGGGGGCTTGCCCCCGTAGGGAACTTTAGAACCCAGTTTACTATAAACCCTACTTTATTCATTCATTTAAAGTAGGGAAAAAATCTCTAGTAGATTCGAAGACCCATCATGCCATAGGAGTCCTTGTTAGGTGATTGGATTATTATGTGGTGGTGATTTCTATCTTTTGAGATAGTGCACCATTTCTTAATGTTGTGTCATCTCAATAAGTACACCCTCGGATCGCATGGTGTCCCCATATACCGAAAATAAATACCATAGTGATAGTTGAGGAGTAATATCAATGATTAAATGAAGATTGTTAGTAAATCAATCTTTCTCGATAGGATGCAAGATAAAACAAATGTGAAAACTAGCATTACTCATTTGTGGATGGAATCAAATATTTGTTGTTATGTTTTAAGCCAAAGTCAAAGGCAAAGGGGAAAGATAAAAATCGATTGTGGCTTAAAACTTACTAGCAATTAATATTTGATCACAACAATCTCAAATGAGTAATGTTAGTTTTCCCATTTATCTTATCTCTCATCCTATTAGGAGAAAGATTGAATTGACTAACAATCTTAATTTAACCATTGATATTACCTCTCAACTATCAACTAATACAAACTAATTACCATTGAACTGCCCACTATGAGAGAACAATTAAATCAATCACTTGTCATCATTTAATAAAATTGACATAATAAAGCTTTTATATTATCAAAAATGAAATATTTTTTATAGTTTATATTCACTATATTATGTTAGTGCTTTATCTAATTATGGAGATAAACACCTTTTCTTAGTGAAAATATTCCATTGCTTCATAATTCTTTAAATAGTGTCACAATTCCTTTGAACGCTTTATGAATTTTTCATTTAAAAAATTTTCTTATAAAATCATGTCTGTACTTCTCTTAAATTAAGCATCAATTTTTATTTTCTATTTTTTGTTTTAATTTTAAAAATAGAAAAATAAAATAAAATATGTTTATTTATTTTATTATTTTTATCTTTCTATTTTAAAAAAAATTTGTTTTTATTGTCAAAATATTAAAACATGTAAAGCCTATTTTCCTTTATTTTTAAAACATATGGTCATACTTTTTAGGTTTTTAAGAATTTGGATTTGATTTTTTAATTTTTAAAATTATATTATATAATATTATTATTTTTAATTAATTTAATCTAATAAGATTTATCTTGAATGTAGGATAATAATAGATTAATTTTAATATATCATGTATGTTTATATATATAATATAAATTTGAATTTAAATATTAGATTTTGATTGATTCTAATTAAATTTAACTTGATTATTTAATAATAATTATAATTTAACTTATTTCATCAGTAATTATTTAAAATATATTTATATCTTTTCATAAATTTTATCTTTCTCATATAATTTAAATATGCGATATGATACTTAAAATTCTACTGAAGAGAATCTTGATGTCGAAAGCATCGATTCTCAATCAAGACTAACCTGCATCAGTTTATTATCAATCGACTCTTAAACATGGAGTGTTTATAGTCAAATGGCCTTGACGAGCCGATCTAACAAGCCCAAGATCTCATAATTGTGACTTCATTTGAGCATTCAAATAAAACAAAATACATCGATGATCAAGGAATTATTTTGAAGCTATCACGGAGGAGTGGTTCGATTTTGTAATGTATTTATGTAAAACTACACC